>JAPWTK010000283.1:187500-614444 GCA_029963805.1 Aromia moschata | reverse complement strand
GTTAAATACCTTAACTACAGTGGCGGTGCGTGATATTTCAGTTGGCCATATCTTGAAAACGACGCATGGGACCCCTCCACTTTTCAGGTGATGACTATACACCTCTTACGAAAGGATTTATAATGAAAATCGTCAGCGAAGTTTGCGAAAATTTTTTCAAAAACACTGGAGCACTCCAGGTTCTCAGTAACGCTCTGTGGGATATTTGCGGTATATTTTTTTTTTTCATAATCTAGAAACAAATATAAGGAGACGTTTTTCGATTTGTTGCAAAATATTTTTTTTTCAAAAGTTATGGCCATTTTTAATTTTTAATTTTATAGGAACATTTTGTTTCCCAAAATTAAAATGGCCATAACTTTTTGAAACAAAATATTTTGTAACAAATCGAAAAATCTCCTTATATTTGTTTTTAGATATGAAAAAATAACTGCAAATATCCACAGAGCGTTACTGAGAACCCAGGGAGTGCTCCAGTGTTTTTGAAAATTTTTTCGCAAACTTTTGCTGACGGTTTTTTCACTATAATCCTTTCTGTAAGAGGTGTATAGTCATCACCTAAAAAGTGAAGTGGGTCCTAGCATGTTTTAAATATCATGCACCGCCACTGCCTTAACATACCCTCAAAGTTTAAACTTAAGGGTTCAACATTTGTTGTTTCAAATTTATACCTATTTATCAATACAATTGTAGTTGAGATACAGTAAGAAAATATTTACTTTAAACAAGAATCAGTATTTAATTTTACAATTTTAAATTTATCGCGACTCGTGATCATCTTTTAATTTCGTCTTGGATATTGGTTTCGATATTGCTTCGGTATTTGAGCCATGCGATTTGAATAGTTGATTAGAAGATAGGGTGATACTTTGCATAAGATAATACTTGAAACAAGGTCGTGTTTCAAAAACAAAAGCAGTGGAGATCGGTATTGATAGTTGAAAAGTTGAACAGTTCTCTTACATTCAAAACAGATATAGGAATTTTTATATTTTCTCAAGTCTATGTTTTTTAATGTAGAGAGATCTAACGGTTTATATCAAACAAAAGGATTTATTTTTTGTGAAACTAATCTTCCTTTATAATAATGATGGAACTAAAGCTTTGATGAGAACAATAGTATTTTACATAACGAGAAAGATATGAACGGAGCTTGTACTTGTATATATATATACAACCAAATGTACGCCGTTGCCCAAACTGACATCACACTTAGACCTCAGTATTTTAATCGATGTGAAAATAATGACATATTCTAATGAAACCGATTCAAGAGTTTGTATTCAATAGACAATAAATATTAAATTTGTAATGATAATAATATATTTTCTAACAAGACATTACCGGCCGATGCCGAGTCCACATCTAATCGATAAAACAGAAACAAACAACGAAACAAAAATGCAACATGTTGACTTTTTTTTACAACAAAACAATACAGAAACCACACAAAGTCCACACTGCAGGCACAAATTATATTCAAATTCAGAAGAAAACACGACCCGCGTGGCCACGTCAAGTAAACCAGACCATGATTTTTTTTTCGATAGTCCGCACTGATCAGTTCCAGTTGCTGACAGACAGGTCACAAAATTGTTTTAAGAGTGGACGAAAACATAAGAGTTATCGAAATGTTGCCAATTTGTCGCAAACTTTTTTAAAAATATCAAGTTGTTGTTTTGTTTATACAGTGTGGAACAGCCAAATGGAATAAGTTCCGTAGCTTCATTATTATGCATTTTTTTAGAAAATTCTGAGAAACGTCAATTTCTAATTCTAAAATGACATCTTGCGACGTAAAAATGTCATCCCTAAATTCAACCCCCTTCAGGGGACAGCTACAACCCCTAAATTTTAAAATTGGAAGTAGGGACTTGTGATACTTCATTTGAAAGGTCTTTTCATTCTCTATTCAAAACTGTTATGGTTTTAAATTTTATTGCAGAAATTAACAAGAAAAAAAAAAAAAAACAAATCATTATTAATGCAGCAGATGTTTAAAATGCATGCTTCCAGCATCTTGGAAGCATCCTAGACGTAAATAGAAATGTCTTCTAACGTTAGTTAACATCTGCGGGGTAATCACCTAATTGCAAGTGTTAATCTTCTTCTTAAGTCAGCTAAATCGTCGGGTTTGGTTTTGTACACCATACTTTTTACATATCCCCATAGGAAGAAGTCTAACGGCGTGAGATCAGGTGATTGTGCAGGCCATTCTAGAGAACCACGTCTCCCTATCCAGCGATTTGGAAAGATTGTGTGGAGATATTGCCGGACATTGACTTCGTAATGTGCTGGTGCACCTTCCTGCTGGAACCATATTGCATTACCTGGAAGTTGTGGGTTTCCTTCAGCTAGATACAAGTTTGCCATCGTCGGTACAATATTATATTGGAGCAGCGCTAAATAAGTTTCTCCATTCAAATTGCCGTCAATGAAGAAGGGACCAATGATATTTTCTCCAATTATTCCTCCCCAAACATTTAACTTTCTCAGGGTTTTGCGTGTGTAGTTCCCTCAGCCAGTGAGGATTTTCTCTGGACCAGTAATGACAAGTTTTGGCGATTAACATGGCCGTGAAGTGTAAATGTAGATTCATCCGAAAATAAAACATTTTCTATTTGTAAAGTATTGTCATCTATCATTTGCATCATTTGTTCACAAAAGAGAATTCGTCTATCGAAATCGTCTTCCGCGAGCTCATTAGTTGGTACCAGTTTATACGGGTGCATCTGATTTTCTGTCAATACGCGGAGAATCGAGGAATGGCTAATATTTAATGCTGAAACTATTTGACGACTCAACGTATGTGGATTTTCTTCAAGCATAACCATTACATCCAATTTATAATCATCACTGAGTTTATTGGGAGGATTTTTCTTTAGCTGCCGTACATGTCCACGTTCTCGAAACTGCTTCTCTATTTTACTTACGGTAGCTTGAGATATCGGCGGCAACTGGGGATATTTTTCTTGAAATAGGCGAACAATTTTGGCCTGCGTTCGTATTCTGTGAAACTTCTTAAATTTAAGTTTTTGTTTTGCTGCTTGCTCGTTTTTGTCAATTGTGAAGTAAAAAATTGTACGTAATTATATATTAGTAAGTTTTTATCTCATAGTATGGAATGTCGGCAATTAGAGACATTTATTTTTTGTTATTATTAACATTTCAGAACCTAAATTTGACAAAAAGTGTTACTTATAAAAGTTTTATTTTAATGTAATGAATTGCCTACGCTGGAGAAACTTATCTTTTTTTCTTGTTAATTTCTGCAATAATATTTAAAACATAGCAGTTTTGAATAGAGAATGAAAATACCTTTCAAATGAAGTATCACAAGCCCCTACTTCCAATTTTAAAATTTAGTTGTTGTAGCTGTCACCTGAAGGGGGTTGAATTGAGGGATGATATTTTTACGTCGCAAGATGTTATTTTAGAATTAGAAATTGACGTGTCTCAGAATTTTCTAAAAAAATGCATAATAATGGAGCTACTGAATTTATTCCATTTGGCTGTTCCACACTGTGTACATAACAGATATATATATAATATGTACATAATATATATAATCTGATTGGTTTGGCAGATGAGACAACGTGTAGATTTTTCGTTGAAGAAGGCATGAACTCGCGGTTCATGCGCCATCATCTCGAGAGGAAAAATCAAACGCTGAGAGTTATAAAAAAGGCTATGCAGTCGTATACGAGGTGTGGCTATTAAACAACCGAACTGATGCTGCTACCAGCGCGCTGCGAGCGTGTCGCGACAAGTTTGAACATAATTGTGTCTGACGCTACTTTCCCCACCTTGAGCTTGCTCGACAAGCTAGTGGGTCGCTCAGTTTGACTGTAGCAGTCGTTTGAATTAGTCTACGCACCAGTGACGCGTCGAAAAAATGTTAAGTGTTCAGATGGAGCAACGGGTTAATCTCAAGTTTCTTATTAAACCGGGGAAAACTTTTACAGAAGCTTATGCTATGTTAAAAGAAGGGTACGGGAATTAATGTTTATCCCGCACACGAGTTTTTGAATGGTTTAAATGGTTTAAAGAGGGACATGAAACGACCGAGGACGATCCGCGCCTCGGACGGCCCTCAACGTCAAAAACCGGACGAAAAGATTAAAAAAATTGGTAAATGAATCAGCGAAGATCGTCGTCTAAGGTACGTTTTTTCACTGCGCGCTATGCGATGCTACGCTATGCCATGCGAGGCGATGCTAGTAAAACAAACATATGAATATTAATCTAAATGTTCCGACAGCGTGCTATACAGAGCGATGCGAGGCAATGCTAGTAGCGCCGAGTGCGAGCGTGTGTTTGAAAATCAAATTTGTTTGATTTTATTGCGCTAATTAGCCCAAAGTAGACAGTATCGTGAAATCGTTTGTACCTTTTGCACGCATGGACACTGAAAAAATTAATACTAGCCGTAGAGCTCGACCTCCATCAGCGATCCAAATAATATGTAATTTTTTTGTAACAATGGAGAGATACCATTCAGTGTATATTGAAGTGTTTCTGTAGACATGCGAAAATACTCAGGAAATTTGTTGTGGTCTTTTTCAAGTTCTTTAAACAGATGGTGAAACTGTCCAAATCGTCTTCTACCTTCATTACATTGTATAGATCCAGAGGTTTCTTTTCTCGACTCTTTTTTTTTCCTTCATAATCATGTAGTATTTTAATATAGAGTTTTAGATCAGATAATTACTAGTATTCATGACCGATCGCAACGAAGCAAAAAAACTCACTGATCGCCGAATAGCGGTGTATGTGAACACGTCTGATTAAAAAGCAAGAAATATAGCAACGCATCGCCTCGTATGGCATAGCATAGCATCGCATAGCGTGCAATGGAAACGTACTCTAAGCATCCAAAGGCTTGCTCAAATAACAGGAATCGACGAAGAATGTGTTTGCAATATTTTGCATGAATCGATCAACATGCACAAAGTTTGCGCAAAAATGGTGCCAAAACTCCTCACTCCCGAGAAAAAGAAATCAAGAATGAACATTTGCGCTGACATTCTAAACAACATTGACACTAGTCTAGGCTTTTTTAGACACGGTGACACTGAAGGGGACAAGATTCGAAACTGTGGGAAGCGGTTAAAGCAAAAGCGACGGATGTTCTGAACCAGCTGATAGAATCGGACTTCCAGCACTGCTTTCAACAATGTAAACGTCGTATGGGGCGCGCTGTAGAGATCGCCAAGGGGAGAACATTGAAGGCGAAAAAGTTGCTGCTGTATTGGTAACGAATAAAAAATGTTATGACAGCATTGCGGTTATTTAATAGCCACACCTCGTATAAAAAGTTTTTTAATAACATTCGAATAACTTCAGATCCTGAGACAAACCTATTTCTCATTGATACATAAATAATAGGAACATACAGTTTGGTAGTCTTGAACTTTCTAAAACGATAGTGAATCTCTTACCAATCATACTGAAATTTCTTAAACATTTATAAACGTTTAAAATGTGGACGTTTATAAATGTACATTTATTTATTTATTTATTTATTTATTTATTTATTTATTTATTTATTTATTTATTTATTTATTTATTTATTTATTTATATATTTATGTAAAATATCCAACGGGTATATAACCCAATTACAGGATAAGTAGCAGAGACAGAATTTCAATATAAGCAGCACAGAAAGAATTTCAATATAAAATATAACAATACAAACAAGAAAAAATTAAAAATATACAGATATTACATATACATATATGAATTTAAAATACAGAATACAAGAACAATCTCGGACACAAGTAAAAATATCACTAATATGCAATATGAAAAAATACATAAAAAACAAATACATAAGATACAGAGAAGACAAAAAAGAGACTATTAAGATTACGTATAGACAGTTTTAATATCATTTACATATACCGGGTGACCACGAGATTATTACCCAGGCTCTAGCTGAGGCATGAAAAAGATATCGATTTCAAATTTTGGGAATGTATATCATTGAATGGGATGCAAAATTTAGTTACAAAAACGACTGATCATCACTTCCTGTTTGACCGGAAATGCCCTAAACTTTGTTATTTTATATGGAATACCCTGTATATTATATATTTTTTAAATTCTACTGAAAAAACTAAGACTAAAACAGGTATCATATCCTATACCTATCTTTGACAGTTTCCGAGAAAATCGCGTTTAAAGATGTCAAATGTGTCATTTATAAAATTCTTTTGAAAGAAAACAAGTGAAGATAGGGACAAACTCATATGCTATCTTTAACTTATTTTGGAAGCACTAAAGCCTGATATCATTAAAATTTCGCACTTCCGGCTCAACCGGAAAATACCGGAAGTCATCTTTAGTAGTAATTTACTGCAATAATTTTAATGGAATGCCCTATAACTAATTGGAAATTCGGGATTCTACAAACAATTTCGAATCATTCTTATGTACTTCAAAGTTCATAGTTTTTGAGATATAATATTTTATTAAAAATAAAAACAAAAAATAATGAATTTTAAAAATGCAACATCATCCATAAATTAAATGTTCAAATTGTCCACCATTCATTTGATGACATAAATGAATACTGTTTTCAAATTCCCTTAACACATTTTCCATTTGAGCAGGAGTAATATTGTTCACCGCTCTTGTAATCCGGTCATGGAGATCTTGTAAATCAGTAGGCTGTGTTCTGTACACTGCTTCTTTAATGTGACCCCAATAGAAAAAATCCAAGGGAGTGATATCGCAGGACCTAACTGGCCATCTAATGGTCCGTACGTATCTATCCAACGATCTTCAAACGTTTGATTCAAATGATCCCTAACCCTTCAAGCATTATGGGCTGGGGCTCCGTCCTGCTGGTAATAAATGTGGAAATATTCCATTTATTGGTAAATTTTCGAGAAAGTCAGCTATTTCATTGCTTAAAAACTGTAAATACTGGTCTGCTGTTAGTGGATTTTCAAAGAAAATTGGTCCAACGATGCGCGTGCCAATTACTCCCATCCACACATTAACACCAAATCTCTCCTGGAAAGCTCCTTGTCTAAATAAATAAGGATTTTCTCTTGCCCAATATCTCGAATTATTTTTATTGAACATACCCAAATTCGTGAAGCGTGATTCGTCAGAGAAAGGATAAAGCGGCTTAAATTTGGGCGTTGCTGCACCATAAACCAATTACAAAACTCCAGCCTCCCTTGGTGATCGGCTTCATAAAGATGGTGGTGTACCTGGTACTTAAATGGCTTAAATTTGTGCTTTTTTAAAATATCTCTGACGCTTTCCGTCCAATTCCAATATTGGCAGCAATTTGTCTAACTGAAGTAGTCGGATCTACCTCAATACACGCCAGAGTATTAATCTCCGCCTCTTCACTAACAATAAACTCGTTAGGTTCTTCTTCAATTCTTTCGGTTTTTAAGTGACGTTCAAGCCAAGGGAAATATTTATCATGTGGTTGTGCACGATCTGGATATCGTTGCCCGTATAAAGCTTTTGCTTCCCTGCGATTTTTCTCACTTCTCCATACACTAGCAGCATGTCGATTTGATGTTCGCGAGTAAAAGTGGCATTTTAAATAAAAGAGAAGTAATAACACTACCACCAAACGTTGTAAACAGTAAGAATTAATTGTCAAATTAAGCCACAATGAAGAAACTGACGTTTAAAAACACAAACCTATGATAGCGCCTACCTATATTAAAATTCCTAGGCACCTCTGATAGATGCATTGACTGATTCTATCGTTTTCTATTTATGCATCGTTCATACCTATGACATTCTGACAGTAAACATTTAAATAAAATTTGAAATCGATATCTTTTTTCGTGCCTCAGCTAGAGCCTGGGTAGTAATCTCGTGGTCACCTGGTATATTACAATGATGCAAATTTGTGATTCAATGTGAGAATAATTAGTTATCATTTGATATACGGGAGAACATTTATAAATATTGGTTCTATAATTTTTAACACAAAGTAAGTGATTACTTCTAACATTAATTCTAGGAATATAAAAGTCAGTGAGGATAAGATTGTATCGCAGTTAACTTTATTGTGAATGATTTTATATAAGAATATTACAGAATGCATATTTCGTCTTTTAATTAGGCTACGCATTTTAAATCGTTCGTAAAATAATTCGTTCGTAAATAGTTCGTATAATAATACTGGCAGACAAAAAAAGAAAAAGTGGTCATTACTTTTGACCAGACCCATCTAAGGTTATGTATTTCGATGCGCTGAATCTGAATTTGAAATCAGTTTAACCAGTACACCCTCAAATTTTGAGTAAATTGCAAAAAACCGCTAAAAATCGCATAAAAACAGCAAAAAAATGCAGTTATGCAAGCGAGAAAATTTTTTACGAACTAGATCAAGTATGTTTATTATGTATTTCGATACGCTGAATCCGAATATGACGTTGATATAGTTCGTCAACCCTCTCAAATTTAGAATAAATCGCAAGAAACCGCTGAAAATCGCTAAAAATCGTGAAAATTGAAGTTATGAAAACGAAAAAAATTTTTCGAACTAGATCATGTATGTTTTTTGTGTATTTTGATGCGCTGAATCAAATCACAAGTTGATTTAGCTGATAGACCCTCCAAAATTAGTATATTGCGAATAACCGTTGAAAATTGCTAAAAAATCGTGAAAAATTGCAATTATGCAAACGAAAAAAAATTTCTTAAACTAAATCAAGTATTTTCTTATGTATTTTGATTGGCTGAATTCAAATCCGAAGTCGGTTTGGCTTGTACACCAAGCCAACTTGTTGCCAACTTTAAATAAATTGCGAAAAAACGCTAAAAATAGCAAAAAATCGTAAAAACAGTCATGAAGTAGTAGATAATATCAAAAAATAGTATTGTTCTTACTCACAGTAATAAACAAACCATAATTCCTTTCAAATTATACTATAATATCTATAGATTGTAATTAGAATTAAAAAAAACGACCTTCCTTGATTTTACACTGTTCTTCGCTTGTATCGAAGTATGCTCTTTTTCTTTGAATGTTCTATGCAGTAGGTTTCTCTTTCGTTTTCTATTTTCTCTCGTTATTTCTCTCTTTAAAGTCCAGCAAAAAATCGGCCATCATGTTGACATTCCATATTCCTTGATACCAATTCTCCATTTCACTTATGTCTTTGATGAAATCGTTCTTATTCTTCACTGTAGTCGATAGAAGCGAAGAACAGTGTAAAATCAAGGAAGGTCGTTTTTTTTTTAATTTAAATTACAATCTATTGATGTTATAGATTAATTTGAAAGGAATCATGGTTTGTTTATTACTGTGAGTTAGAACAATACTATTTTTTTGATATTATCTACTACTTCATGACTATTTTTTACGATTTTGGCTATTTTTTAAAGTTTCTTCGCAATTTATTTAAAGTTGGAGGGTGTACAAGCCAAACCGATTTCGGATTTCAATTCAGTGCATCAAAATACATAAGAAAAATACTTGATTTAGTTTAACATTTTTTTTAGTTTGCATAATTGCAATTTTTCACGATTTCTTAGCAATTTTCAGCGGTTATTCGCAATTTACGCTAACTTTGAAGGGTCTACCAGCTAAATCAACTTGTGATTGGGATTCAGCGCATCAAAACACAAAAAACAAATTTTTTTTGTTTTCATAAATTTTTACGATTTTTAGCAGTTTTTTGCAATTTGCTCTAAATTTGAAGGGTTGACAAGCGAACTCAACTTCAGATTCGGATTCAGCGCATCGAAATACATAATAAACATACTTGATCTAGTTCGTAAAAAAAAATTATTGCTTGCATAACTGCATTTTTTTTGCCATTTTTTTAGCGTTTTTTTGGGTAATTTACTCAAAATTTTGGGTGTACGGGTTAAACCGACCCCGCGATTCAGTGCATCGAAATACATAACCCTAGTCAAAAGTAATAACCACTTTTTTTTGTGTGCCGGTGAATTTATACACCCTACCGAAAACGCCAATAGTATAAATGTAGCGTACGTTTATACATTTTTGCTGAAATTGTAAAAATTGCACGTTCGAAAGAAGTGTGTCAAGTCATTACCTGATTTGTAATCAACAGGATGTATCTATAGATAAATCATATCTGGAAATCTAACATAAATTTTTAAATTGTTATTCTGTGAGCGTGCGGTAGTATTATATATCTGTTACATCGCGTGCAATTAATTACTTTCCATCAGTTTCCTACGTCAGATTTCGTTGTCACGAATGTTACATCATTTATTTCGGTTAAATAATTTTGGTAGATTAAAAGTCGGTAAAATAGCACAGGCTCTTCACATGGAAAATGCCGTATTTAATATTATATTACCCAATCCATACTATATTATCTTATTTAAAATTATATGTGTATTAATACTTAATATTAATAGTATAGAGCGTTTGCTTATATGAAATCCTTCGAACAAGAATAATAATTTCAAGTTATTGGAAATAATAATTTGTAGTTATGTTAATAATAGTTGTAATATAAGTTAATAATAGTTTGTAGAATAATGTACTTTTCTTTAGTGGTGCAAAATAATTGAAACGTACTTCAATGTAGATGTGGTGACTATAACTTGTGGATGATTCGGCGATTCTAGGTCCAAGATCTGCTGAGTTAGCAGTCATCTTGCAACCGAATTACTGAGCACTATTGGGGAGCATTTTGAGTTTGGATGTGAAATATGCTTAAGCTGGAGACAATCGTGGCATGGAATCGTGACTACCCTCAACTGGAGTACGGACATATATGCTTATAATCTTTTTTTATCTTTCAATCATGGGAAATGAGCCTTAAATTAAGTGTTTTTCTTATTTTTACAATAACTTGTGTTATTGTTATTGCATATTTTGCAATACCATAGCAAGCACTCCCATTTTGTAGAACTGTAGTTGATGATTACGAATATATCTATATATTCGAATAATTACAATTACGATCATATATTACAAAACAAATTCTATACCAATTTCTGTCATGACGTACATACTTATTATTTAATAATGTATTATAGTTGCCAAGTTATTTGTTTATTATATTGTAGCTTATTAAAACCATTATAACCAAAGTATAATTACTATAATAATCATTGATGTAATAGTTCACAATAATGTAACATTAACATCAATCATGAAATATTTTTAATTATTACACATTATCTACGACCTTTTTTTTGTTATTTATAAACTCTGCAATTACTTTAAACATTGTTATTATAATTGCAGTGAAATTAATCAAACACCCCGTTCACATGATACGATTTCGGTTATTTTGTCGTATCGGCGAAAACTTCGAAAGCCACAGTGGCACATAGTCTTTTATCTGTATATTCAAATGATACTGTCATGCACCATGTGTGTTATGGCATTCTGTATACGTTTTTCGCACCTAGGGCAGCTTGATTGGTTATTTCAAATTGTAGATCAGAGCAAAGATGCCAAATTCAGGTACTGAATGCCATAAAGTGCGAAACACGCGAGGTATTAATTAAAATAGTTAAGTAAATTAATTAAATTAAAAGTTAATTATATTAAAAAAAAACTAAACTGCTGTCATAACACTTTTTCCGATACCAATTACAATAGCAACTTTTTCGCCTTCAATGTACTCCCCTTGGTGATCTTCCGCTTCATACGACTTTTCCATTGTTGAAAGCAATGCCAGAAGTCCGTTGCTGTCAGCTGGTTCAGAACCTCCGTTGCTTTTGCTTTAACCGCTTCCACACTTTCGAATCTTGTCCCCTTCAGTGTCACCGTGTCTAACAAGCCTGGGTCAGTGTCGATATTGTTTAGAATGTCAGCGCAAATATTCATTCTTGATTCATGTTTCACGTCCCTCTTTAAACCGTTTAAACCATTCAAAAACGTGTGTGCGGGATAAACATTAATTCCCGCATACTTCCTTTAATATTGCATATGCTTCTGTAAAAGTTTTCCCGAGTTTAATAAGAAACTTGAGATTAACCCGTTGCTCCATCTGAACAATTAACATTTTTTCGACGCGTCACTGGTGCGTAGACTAATTCAAACGACTGCTACAGTCAAACTGAGCGACCCACTGGCTTGTCCAGCGAGATCAGGGTATTGGAAAGTATCACCAGACTTTCAGACTTCCCAGTTCAAACTTGTCGCGACACTCTAATATTTTAAATACATGACTGTCAGTTTGCAAAATTAGCACCTGAATCCCATGTGCCCTGTAAAATGTATTTATCATCGGCTTACGAACATATTCAAATAAATAATGAGACTTTCAGAGGTAATCTTTTGGAAGATGTTGATATTAATAAATGAATAGACGAATATTCTTCCGTAACATCAACAAATTGGAGATTAAGAACAGCAAAGCAAAGTAACGTCCATTATTTGAGAAGGTATGTAAACATATTTGATGATAATCCTACTTTTTACTTGTTTACTTGTTATAATAATCATCCACGTACATAGTAGAGTAGAAAAAATCGATGAAAATTTGCGGATTCCCCATTCCATATATCCATTTTTTAATATATTTTTTTTAATATTACCTTTGAAAGTGTCAACAAGGTCATCAGTTATGACACCACATACCTACTTGAACATGCTTTTAGTTCGATAGTAAAACATTATTATTAGGACACGGTCCATTATTTTGTAAAATAACAGTTATATGTCACTTAATAATTATTACTAAGAATGTTAGAATGCACAAGACATAAGTTGTTTTACTTATAGACAACTTTCTTACACACAACGAATCGAATACTTCTGAGTATTCTCTATTACATTTCTGCACTTCAAAGTAAATTCCGGAATAATCTTTGGTTGTTCACTTATACAATTACAAAAAACGTGGATGCAAATATAATTTTTTATTCTATTTTAATGAAGTACATATTGTATATAAATATTTCAATAGTTATACCTGATAATTCAATTACAGATGGTACGTAATACTCACGCGCATGAAAAAGCATTCTGTATACGTTTTGCATCTCATGACATTCTGTTCCTGAATTTGATATCTTTTCTCAGGCAGTCCTGGGTTCGAAATACTTACATACACAGAATGTCAAAATGTGTACCGTATCTAATTCTTTCTCTTCAAGACGATGTTGGTTTATGGACCATCCCTTCTTTTTGTGCTACCTCGTAAATTAGTTTAATCCCCTACAACGCGTTGATTAACATAATTCCGAAAATAATAAAGATATTTATGAAGTTAATTTACTTACGCAAGATTAAGTGGATACATACTGCCAAGAGGAAGTTTTAAGGGAGATTAAGCGATATTACTACTCGTTTTTATGAATTGTTTCATATGAAACAATTATTTTCTAAGTTGAGATTGAAATATTTTATAAGTAACCATCAAGATTTGCAGCACATTTTTTTTATATTAGATAATCAAAATATTTGAGGACATTGCTTTTAAATGTTCGGAATTGCAGAAATCGATTTGTCCCATGACTAGTATACTTCTGTCTATACTAAGATCTCTAAAAAAAAGGATTAGGAAGACATAAAAAGTTATATACACTACTCACAAAAATTAAGGGAGCCAAAAAATCTAAGTTTTTCCCCGATTTTTGACAAGTTGTATCTAAGTGAAAAATGGTCGTATCACGAATTTAAATAAAGCGTTTTGAAACTCCAAAACTCTAGTTTTCGGATCTGTAGGCCAATTTTTTAGAAGCCACACGCAATCCGAAGAATTATTACGAAAAAAATTTATCCAAATTTTAGCCTTCTTTCTCGCTCTACGGGCTCGGAAAAAAACGACTATATGGACCAGATAGCCTGTTTATTCAGCTTCAATTTCATTTTATTGACTGTTTGCTATGTTCATTTGTCGCGGAGATATCCGAAATTGAACGAAAAAGGACTCTTTCGTCTTCAACCAACGATATCTCAGCAACCAATGATCCTACAAGAAATTGAAGGTCAGTTTCGGAAACTGCAATAAATTTTCTATAAAATCCTTTCAATACATTTAAAAAATGTTTTTCTACCCTCAATATCGACTTGAAAAAGTTGAAAAAGTGACTTATTCCCTTGTTTTGGTAAATCGACTGCATCTTAGCACATATTGATGGGGAGACTAGGACTTTTAGGAATTTTTATACCTCAATATACCCCCAATAGCCCTGTAAATCTGCAGATCGATCCATCGTGCGCTTTTTCGGGCCGATTATTCAGTTTTGAAAAAAATTAAAGGAGCAAGATTTTTTATTCTTAAACGTTATGTAGGTGATCTTCATAAAAATGGAAAAATCTATTTTTTCGACTTTTTTTTTTCAATTTTGCATCACTTGGTAAATTTGAAAAAAAAAAAAACGATTTTTTTTTGTCGTTCCTCCACGTGGTATGCTTTGGGTAATGCAAATTCCCAAGCGGTTGACATTCAAATACACTATCAAATTTTTTTGGGGAACACCTCATTTCATTTTTTTTTCCTTTTTTTAAATATTCGATTTTTTTTTCAAATTTACCAAGTGACCTATTTGAAAAAAAAGTGGAAAAAGCTGTTTTTCCATTCTTATGAAGATTACACAATATTTAAGAATAAAATCTTGCTTCTTTAATTTTTTTCAAAACTTAGAATAATCGGCCCGGAACGTTCGATGGATCGATCTGCAGACGCACAGGGCTATTGGGGGTACATTGAGATGCAAAAAATTACTAGAAGTCCTAGCCTCCCCCATCAATATTTGCTAAGATGCAGTCGATTTATCAAAACAAGGGAAAAAGTCACTCTTTTCAACTTTTTCAAGTCGATATTGAGGTGGATTTTTTTTAAATGTCTTGGGAGTGTGTTATAGAAGGTCTATTGCAGTTTCCGAAACTGCCCTTCAATTTCCTGTACGATCATTGGTTGCTGAGATATCGTTGGTTGAAGATGAAAGGGTCCTTTTCGTTGAATTTCGGATATCTCCGCGACAAATGAACGTAGCAAACAATTGAAAAAAGGAAATTGAAGCTGGAATAAACAGGCTATCTGGTTCATATGGTCGTTTAACCGGAAACAAATTTTCCGTGGAGCAAGAAAACGAAGGCTAAAAATATGGAAAAAAATTCTGTCTTCTAAAAAAATTTGGCCAACAGATCCGAAAACTAGAGTCTTGGAGGTTCAAAACGCTTAATTTAATTCGCGATACACGACCATGTTGCACATAGGTACAGCCCGTCAAAAATCGGGGAAAAATTTAGATTTTTTTGTTCAATTAATTTTTTGTGAGTAGTTTATATGAACAGGTATTGAATGTAACATATTAGGGAGGGATGCAAGGTTGATGCTTCTTTATTTTTTTAGAGGGTATATTTTTTATATATTTTTTACATACTGCATATTTCAATTAATAGGTATATCGAAGTTTAACAATTCAATTTACTGATTTTATCGATTTTCATCATTTTAATTTGATGCTTAAAAATAGTTTTGCGGAATACTATCAATTATTTACCGTTATAAAAATTAAATATTAAAAACAATATTACCTAAATTACTTTTAGTAAAAGATATGAGACTACATCACAAATATGGTGCTGATGAGGGTCCGGAAATGTCTCCGGTAACGCAGGACTCGGCGTTTACTCTATGATAATGAAAGTATAATCCGTATTTTTTTAAGCGTTTTGTACATTATATACGCATGTATTTCGTTCCCGTGCTACATACGGCATTGGCCCCTTCTCTAATACTCCCCAGAGCCCGCGTATGCGCTATCGCTATCCCCATTCCTGTCGTCGCGGGAACGCGGAGTCTCTTATGGAGTTTTACGCGCGGACACCCAAACATTCTGAAGCCCAGTGATGATACTGTAAGTGGTGGGTCGTCTATAGTCTTTCGCAATTATTTTTCCCTTTGATTTTTGTTTTTGTTTTGCACTTAACTTGTTTTATGTAGTTTGTTTTTATGATTTATTGTACCTGTTGTGGACTGTTCTAATAAAAGTTTTATCTTAAAATCATACTATAATTAGGCATGGATTATGTCATGTCACACTGAGAAAATGTCATTTAAAAATTAGCAACTTAGTCAATTTAAACACTGTAAAAATGAGGTTAAGGTTCTAATGAGGCTCTGTGTTTTTATCTAGGTAACACAGATAAAAAAGTAGTGTGTCTAGACAATACACGAAATTCTACATTATTTTGTATTTTGTCTGCTGTTATTAGATATTTCTCGAGTTGATTTCTTGAAACATGATTTGTCTTAATTCGCTTGTGGTCATGAATACAGCTCTGTGCATAAAAGTAACACCGACTGTATTTCACATTAGAAACATGAAATATAAAAGGCAAGCCTTAGTTACATCAGTTTAGCTATTTATTAAAAAAGAGTAATGCTATACCAAAACATTATACACGGTGGAGGCTTTAACTGGAATATATTCGCTAGCTGGAATATATAATAGAATTGGTGAATGATTTTTTCAAAAAATTCCCGAGACACGTCAACTTTTAAATGTATTTACCTACATTTTGCAAGTAATATGAAAAATATAGCCCTTCAGGGGTGGCTGAAACCACCCTCGGCATGATTTTTTCAAATGCAACCCTATGGCTTGTGACCCCTCATTGTAAAGCTGGTGGAAAGAGGAATCCAAAGCACTGATCAAATTTTAATTTTTAGTATGTTTGTAGGGTTGCATACCATTAAAACAATTTAAAAATTAAATTTATTTTCAACGTAACAATTGTTCAAAATGTGCACCATTCACTTGTTGGCAGCATCCCAGTCTGTGGTAGGTTTCGTCCCTTACATTATGCAACATTTGCGGTGTTATTTTCCGATTTCCTCTCTTATCCTTTCCTGCAGATCTGCTATGTTGTTGGGTTTCTGAATGTAAACCCTACTTTTAAGATGTCCCCACAAAGAAATCCAGTGGCGTAAGATCTGGAGATCTTGCTGGCCACTCAATATTACCTCGCCTCCCAATCCACCTACCGGGGAAAAATTCTGTCCAGATGCTGACGAACAATGGCAGCATAGTGTGGTGGGGTCCCATCTTGCTGAAACCATAACCTTTCGTCGGTCAAGTTAGGGTTTAAGGGGTTTGGAAATAAATGACATAGCACTGGCATTAGTTCGTGCTGGACTAAACGCAAGTATCTTGCTCCATTAAGAGTGTCATCAAAGAAAAATGGTCCTACAATTCTATCTTGTATTATTCCGGCCCACAATTAGTTTTCTGTGGGCGCTGAGTATGAAGTTCCCTCATCCAATGGGGGTTCTCTTTAGCCCAGTAACGACAATTTTGGCGATTTACGTACCCATTTAATGTAAAAGTAGCCTCGTCAGAGAAAACTATCCACTCTAAAGATAACTGGTTTTGATCAATACAAGTCATCAATAAATCGCAAAATTCCACTCGTCGATCTGGATCATCTTCAAGTAGCTCTTGAACAGCTTGCATTTTATATGGGCGTTTTTTCTCATATTTAAGTATTTTTAAAACTGTTTTGTGATTAAGATTACTATCACGGGCCAGTTGACGGGCTGGAGTGATTGGATTTTCTTCTAGAGCAAGCAACAAATTCAACTTCGTGTCGTCATCAACAACAGCCTGCCTCTTACTCGGTACTTTCCTGACATGACCCATCTCTCGATATTGTGCCTCAATTTTACTAATGGTACCTTGATTTAGTGGTGGCAACTCAGGATGCGTTTCTCGAAACAAGCGAACAACTTCGCATTGAGTTCGCGCCTTATCACCATATCCAATCATCATCAAAATTTCGATTTTTAGTGATTCAGTTAAATATGACTTTTTCACCAATTTGAAATAACACTTCGTTTCAAACTCTGAATACAGCATACAAACTAAATTACTCTTTGCGGCCGTGTAAAAACACTAGCAAAAAATAACAAATATCAGTTGTGGCAAAAAATTGCTTGGAATTTTTTTTTGTGGGGACATATGAAAAGTAAGGTTTACATTCCAAAACTAAACAACACATTTGAGTACGAAATTGTTGCGTTAAAAATAAATTAAACTATAAAACTACGTTTTAATTTTATGCAACCCTACAAAAATACTAAAAATTAAAATTTGATCAGTGCGTTGGATTCCTCTTTCCACCAGCTTTACAATGAGGGGTCACCAGCCATAGGGTTGCATTTGAAAAAATCATGTCGAGGGTGGTTTCAGCCACCCCCTGAAGGGCTATATTTTTCACATTACTTGCAAAATGTAGGTAAATACATTTAAAAGTTGACGTGTCTCGGGAATTTTTTTGAAAAATCATTCACCACCCCGCTAGCGAATATATTCCAGTTAAAGTCTCCACCGTGTATATAACATAATATTGTTTCAAATAAACTAAAAATAAATGTAGCACATTCAGTTAACTTATAACATCTCAAGTTTTTACTGTGCAAAAAATAGCACCGCTCGTGAAACATGCAAATTACTGCACAAGGAATCAAATAAAATTAAAAAGTTAAACTGTAACATATTAATACTTTGTTGTATAACATTCGTTTTTCAAAACAGCAGCACAACGTGGCATAGAGTCAACCAGCGCTTGACAACGCTGTAATGGAATAGCCTCCCACGCTGATTGCACAGCATACCATAATTCTGCTCTATTCTTCGGTTTTGCTTTAAAAACAGCTTTTTTAACAGCTGCCCAAAGGTTTTCAATTGGGTTCAGGTCTGGTGACTGAGCGGGCCATTCCATAACCTGAACTCGATTTTGTGCAAAAAGCTTTTGCTAGTCTGCTGATAGGTTTTGGATCATTATCCTGCTGTAAGACCCATCTGAGCAGCATATTCCAGTCCACATAGGGCAGCATTACTTCTCTCATTATATCAACGTAGACTAATGCGGTTATCGTAGGCTTGATCCAAAATATTGGCCCAATACCATGATACGAGAAAGAACCCCACACATTAATTTTTGCTCCGCCATGTTTAACGGTCTTGACTGTATACTGGGGTTTAAGTTCATCTCTTGTTGGTCTGCGGACAACTGTTCTACAGTCTGGAGTCCCAAATAACTCAATTTTCGACTCATCGGTCCAGAGGATATTTGGCCATTGTGTGAGAGGCCAGTTTAAATGTTCCCGAGCGAATTTGATTCTGTCACGAAGATGTTTCTTCTTGAGTAACTGTACTTTTCTAGGAGTTCTGGCCATCCAGTTTTTCTCTATGAGCCTTCTTCTTATTGTAGATGTGTCTACATTGAGATTTAATCCCTTTTTAATTTGAGTTGACGTTATGAAAGGATTTTTTTGTTAGTCTTAGGATGCTTCTTTCATCAGTTAAAGTTTTTTTCTTTCGGCCTCTTTTTCTTCTTTTTCTTTAAATTTCTTGGCATTACTGATTATTTTATTAGAACATCCGACTACTTCCCTACTAAATTTGTATGTTTTCCATTTAGCCAATAATTTGTTTATGAACAAACGTTCTTCTTTCGTGCAATGTTTTTCACGACCCATTTAATATTTAAATTAAATTAAAATTCAATTCAGATATTAACTATAGGCTTATATTATTTTACCTTTGACTTCATTGTTCTATGCTGAAAGATGTTTAGATGTTACGGCATCGAACTGCTATCATAGACTGAATTGGTGCTATTATTTTACATGTCAATATTGACTTTATTTATAGAAACAGGGATTTCCCCTACCGAAACGAGAATTTTCCGGACTTCATTAGTTTCAGAAACTCAGTGGATCTCAAACAAATATCTTGAGAACACTTTTGAATGCATATAGCAGAGCAGTCAATACGTGATTATGGAGTTAATTTGAGTATTCACTATGGTGCTATTTTTTGCACTTAGCTGTATATACATACGAGTACACGAAAAATATATACGAGTATTTAAGTAATTAAGCGAAGAATTTTTATTCCTGAGAAGTAGTTCAAGTTCTATGCTACAATAGTAACATTCATGTTTAATTTTAAACATTTACATATTGTAGAATTTAAGGTCAACTACATTACAGAAATATTTCAGGCATCTGATACGAAAAGTAATTAAAAACAAAATGAATTAAGATAAACAAAATTAAAGGTTGACAGTGTAAGTAGTGCAAGTTATTAATTATTTTTATCGAAATTATTATTTGGTTTTTATTATTTATCACCACCCAATTATATTGCAAGCAGCAGATCCGAAGTTGCCGTGTTGTATTACATGACATTTGTTGACAGTTTGATATTATATTAACCTTACATTGGCCTTAATGGTGGTTTGTGTCGTCTTTAGGTTCAAACTTTTATCTTGCATTAAAAAATCGTTCTTTTCAGAACAGTTAAGTGTAATAGTTGTCAGAGTTCCGTTTGCGAAATGTTAAAACAGTTAAACAGCTGCTGCTAAGAGTTAGTAGCATTTTTGATACCCTATTTTGAAAAAGAACGAGACAATTATGGTTCATTGCTACCCTCAACAGCTGTTAGAAAGGTAGTGGAGAGTAGCCTAAAGCGGGTAGGTCGCCTAAAGCGGGTAGGCGTTCGTATGCTGCCGCATCCCGCGCGAGTGTCAATGTGTACGTATGCCGTGATTACCTGAACACTCCCGAGTTTAAATTAGTGCGAATCAAGTATCGGCGGTGTGACATGGCATAACTAGTCGCAATATAAAAAAAATGATGAATTTATTAAAAAAACTGAAGGAATGTAACTTTTGACCAGTCAATAACTAGTACATTTGTTTTATTGTTAATGATATTATATTATTCTGATACTATTGACCTTTAAAATATGATAGACTTTTTTTCTTTGTATTTGAGGTTATAATTCCTCAAGTTAAAAATGTGCTTTCGGGCAAAGCGGGTAGGGCAAAGCGGATATCTACCCGCTTTGCCGTACGGAAACGGGTAGATATCACGTAGGAAGAGTAATTTCTCAATATAAAGTGGCTAAACTTGTTGGAAAAGCATATTTAAAAGCATCCAGTGCACAAAATGCTAGCCAAGGATTGAAATCTACTGGAATATGGCCCACAAATCGACATGCCTTTAATTATGCAGATTTTTTACCATCTGGTCTGACAGACAGGGCCCAAGTTGTTGAAAATACCAACGATGATATATCACAGGCCCAATCTGTTGATGTTGGTTGCCTTTCTAATGATTCTGATCGCCCTGTTTCTCCGTCTGTTTTTGATAACGTAAACCACAATCCCCCTCAAGTCCCTCCAATTGCGACACGATGCACAAACAAAAAAATAACTGATGTCATGCCTATGGAAACTCCATGTGATCCAGCTGTTGAAAATGAAGCCTCATGTTCTACATCAGTGAGTGACAATTCACTCCAATCAGTAGTAGAACCCTTGATACACCATATAAAGCCAATAGATATCAGACCGTTACGTAAATTGAGTCCAAACAAAACAAACCGCAAGCGAAATATTCAGAGAGCTGAAGTATTAACTACTTCACCGATTAAAAATATACAAAAAAGAAAAAGAAGAAAAAAAGAAGCGACTCAGTGTCAAAGCTGCCGTTCAGCAAAATTTAGTATATGTTTGTATAAATTTAATTTACATAAAGTCGTTCTAAGTAGAAATATATCAAAACAATTAGAGTTTTAATCAGCATTTTTTCCCAAAATGTTTATTTTTATTTGTAAATCTGGAGTGTTATGCATGAAGTAAAAAAAAAACATCAAAATATTGTATTTTTGTTAGAAAAATATTAAAAATCTAAAAACCGCAAAATTAGGAGCAGTTTTTAATTTCAATATCATTTAACTCACCTCTTTCAATTGATAATACCCCGGGTAGATGGTGTTTTTAAGATCTTTGAAAATTGCTCTTTTCAATGATACCAAACTTAATAGGGTAGTTAATCTTACATAAATAATATTTATCGAGCATAAGCCTTGCGGCCTTTGTGATTTAAGATTAAAAACGCATTTTGAAAAACATGTCTAATAAATAATTATAATTTTGACATTTTCTTACTCAGAACAACTTGCGAATTGAAGTTAAACAAAAATATAGATGTCCCATTTCTCAATCCAAAGTTCCTATTTATTTCTCGGATCTAGTTGCCAATGGAAAAACGCGAAAATTGCACGCTATTTACAACAGTCGAAACCTGAAACGCGTATCTCTTTCCTTTCGAAAGTTATTGAGTGTATTTTCGTAATTTCGTAATTATTTCTTCGTAAACACCCTTATACATATGTATGTACAAAACGCAAATTAATATTAAAACAGTAACTACAATGTAACAGATACAAAAAGGTTTAGTCCTTTATAAACTGTCATGTTTAGATTAATAAATATTGTCACCTACCACGTACAACCGATTTAATCACATTATACCTACCTACTTATTATTTATACATTTTTAGTTCTTGTTGTACACAATTAAAATTATTTACATTCCATCTCACAGGATGATGTACGAGGTGTGACTGTTAAATAACCGAATTGATGCTCCCGCCAGCGCGCTGCGAGCGTGTCGCAACAAAATTGAACAGAACTGTGTTTGATGATATTTTCTCCACCCTGAGCTCGCTGGACAAGTCAGTGGGTCGCTCAGTTTGACTGTAGCAGTCGTTTGAATTAGTCTACGCACAACTGACACGTCGAAAAAAATGTTAAGTGTTCAGATGGAGCAACGGGTTAATCTCAAGTTTTTTGTTAAACTGGGGAAAACTTTTACAGAAGCTTATGCAATGTTAAAAGAAGTGTACATGAATTAATGTTTATCCCTCACACAAGTTTTTGAATGGTTTAAACGGTTTAAAGAGGGACGTGAAACGACCGAACACGATCCGCGCCCCGGACGGCCCTCAGCGTCAAAAACGGACGAAAACATTTAAAAAACTAGTAAATCAATCCGCGAAGATCGTCGTCTAAGCATCCGAGGGCTTGCTGAAATAACAGCAATCGACGAAGGATGTGTTCGACAGATTTTGCATGAATCGTTCAACATGCGCAAGGTTTGCGCAAAAATGGTGCCAAAACTTCTCACTCCCGAGCAAAAGGAATTAAGAATGCAAACAACATTGACACTGATCCAGGCTTGTTAGATGGCGACACTGAAGGGAACAGGAGTCGAAAGTGTGGAAGCGGTTAAAGCAAAAGTGACGGATGTTCTGAACCAGCTGACAGAAGCGGACTTCCAGCACTGTTTTCAACAATGTAAAAGTCGTATGGAGCGGTGTAGAGATCGCCAAGGGGAGTACATTGAAGGCGAAAAAATACCTACTGTAATTGGTAACGAATAAAAATTGTTATGACAGCAGTTCGATTATTTAATAGCCACACCTCGTATGTACAACAGTAAGCGTCAGCAGGATATCCATTTACATAATATATGCGTGTAATTAAAACACAAACTGAATCTGAACAGACGAATATTAATTGATGTGAAACAATATGAATATAAATATTAATCATGCAATCAGCAAGAAATACTGAGATGTGAAAATATGTAAACAAGCCTTGTCAATTCTGAAATTATTTCCATTGATCTTGGGAATTTATTATTTACATTTTGTTCCAAAGAGAGATTGCGATTACTATTATGTGTATACCAAAATGCTATAGTTATATTTGTATATATAGTATTTGGGTGAAAAATGACAACTATGGTCGGGAAATGCTCGTAATCACTTTGAGATAGTTTTCCCTCTCCACATCTACCAAAGAAAAATATTCTACCAATAGAGAATCTATCAAAAAAAAAAATTCAGTAACAACCAAAAATTGTAAACTAAGGTACATACATACTTTTGATCTGTATATCAAAAAGTAAATCACCTTAACACTTCAGACCCATTGCACTAAATATTTGGGCTCTTACACACTTGGCTTACGATATCTACATATAACTCCACAAATGAATCGCAGGAGGTAAAATCAGGTGACCTGTCAGTCTACATTTCCTTTAGACCTGATCCACTTACTTATAAAAAAAGAATAGTTCCAAAATGAAAATACGCCTCTGATTTCTTATTCTGCAAATAGAAAAATTAACCTGTGATACAATGATTTAGATATGAATGAATGCATTTTCTTTAAACATGATTTTCTTTAGGACAGGACAGGATGAATGTTATTTTCGAAATTAATAAAGATGTTATTTGGAAAAAGTGTTCGTTTTGAAAATTTCCATACGCTATTAAAAATATCACTAATAAATAATTATATAACTTGTATATTATTACTTATTACCTGTATATTATTGATTATTATATTTGAAATCCTAATAATTTTCAGTGATAGGTGAGTTTTTATGTAAGTACTTAAATATTTTTTTAATCGTTTACTAATTTTTAATTGAAGTGAGTTATGATTAGGTATATTTAATTTAGGTCTAATAACACAGGTCTACAAAAAAATGTTCTGTCTATACGATCAGACCCATCATTTCCTATGTATTTTGATGCACTGAAACCAAATTTGGCAAAAATAATTTTCTAACGCATCAATTTTTTCTCTCACCCCATATAACCCCATAAACTCTTATGGAGGAAATTAAAAAAAAATTCTATTGGTTTTTTTGGGTCGCTGATCACGCATCTGAAGTCAAGAAAAATTTCTACTTAATGACAGCTGTCAACAAGTTGTCAAATCTCATTAAAAAGTAAAAAAGTTGATATTAAATGCATATTATTAAGTTTTTTTGGGTTGCTGATTACGAGTTTATGGGGGTTATATGGGGGTGGAGAGAAAAATGATGCGGTAAAATTTTTTTGCCAAATTTGGTTTCCGTGCATCAAAATACATAGAAATGATGGGTCTGATCTCAAAGACAGAAAATTTTTTTGTAGACCTGTGACATTTATTTATAGCCACTTTTAGTGAACCATAAATGGGTACAATTTATGCGACAGTAATGGTACTGGCAACATCTGTTAGTAGTGATACTTTCGAAAGATACCTTGGTACCAATATGGTGTAATCGGAAAAAAAAAGTTTTAAGTCTAAACTAAATAATAATTGGTTGTTTTCAACTACTGATAGAATTTTGAGGGTCACTAGGATTATTGGAGTGGAATTAGATGGTTATGGCGCGTTTAATTTGAACATTAAAATACGATTAAAAAACATTTGCGTGTTTAATAATTTCAATAACAAAAGTGATCTTCCTGTTATCTCTATGGTCTTCAGATCTACCGCTCCAGTTGGACGTTACATATCATGCAATCCACATAACCTTAATTCGCTACACATAATTATTAGGTATGAAATAGGCGAAAACCTGGTGAAAACATTTCATAATCCATTAGTAATCCTATCAAGAGATTGGCGAGCTAACCGGTTTTAATTTAGCAGTACCTCGGGCGCACTGGCACCTTTCCGTAGCAGGAGTTTCGCTCGCCGCGGTGCGCTCCGTTCATTTTCATCGCGGGCACGTTCGAGCCTCCATCGATAACATTAAAATTACGTAATTTATTCTTAAATTGCCGCCGTGCATGTCATAACAATTATTTTAAATTGTGGTCATCGACTCGCCGAGGATACAGTCTTTGATTGTATTAGTCCTCGCCTAGATCGTGGCAAGGAAGATGATTCATTTGAACATATAAGGGAAAGGCGATACGTTGCACTTGGACTACAATCGGCGACAACTCACTGAGAACGCGGTGTACCTACTGAGGTTAGCCATACACGTAGAGGTGTACCACGAGGTTTACCTATATTGTCCGCCTCAAGAGGGTAAACCTCGGCGTGTGTGCCACTTCGTGCGATGAAACTCCAAGGGCGAACAGACCTCTGGAGTCGAGCCAGGCGGAATTGGAAAAATTATATTTTCTACCGTGAGATTATATTTTCTACCGTTTCTAGAGGTGATCAGACCTCCTCGCGTGTGTGTTCGTGTGAGGCTTACCACCGGTAAGTTGTAGTCAGACAAGAGGGCGTCTTTTGTGTTTTCCTCTGTTTTAATTTGCGCGAATATTTTTATTTGCTTTCAGTTTATTTCTCTTTAAGTGGTTTTGTTTCACTTCACTCCATTTTCTTTATGCTTAGCGGTTTCGTTTTTTATGTAATCAACATGTCATTGCGGAAACACAATAAAGTTTTGGAATAACTTATTGAGTTAACTTAAGTTGAACTTAATTGAGCGATCCCGTCGTCTACTGTGAAGAAGCCATGAGTTGTGGTGCGGCGTCCGTGCGCAGATTCGCGCGCAACAAGTTAGACGTCCTAAGCGGTACCGGCGTAGCACAAGGGCAGTAGGACGTCAGCCAGTTGAGAGTACGTAGGTACGTTCGCCCTGCGCTTAACGTATAAAAGTAATGAAGCGATTAGATTCCTGTTCATGTGAAGCACGGTTAGGTGCCAAGTTTATGGGAGTTATCCTGATAATCATCAAGGAATAATTCCACGGAAGTTGCTGTTAAGTAGTCTCCTTGATCTCCGAGGATTCGAGAAGGAGGGGCCCCGAAGAGAACACCGTACAGCCGCCGCAGTAATTACACTAGTACACCTTGCCGGCCATTTTCGACGGTTGCGGTGGATATTGTTAGGTAGAAAGGAAAACAATTGTAGGACTGGTAGTAAGTGGTTATAATTAGATTAATCTTGATTCTAGAATAATTATCATTAAAATTCATTCATAAACAAAGATTTATATTATCATTTCAAGCAAATACGTTAATACATCCAAAAGCATATTTGTTTAAGAGGTAAGAGTCTTAGAGTTCAACTGCAACTGCAGAGCTGAGGCAGACAGCTGCGGTGTGAGCTCCTCGCCTCAAGAGGTAAACCTTTGCTGTTTATCTCTGGGGTGTACATCTGCGGTACACCTCTACGTGTACGGCCAGCCTTACAGTGTAAAGAGCTTTAGACATATCCATTAAGCGGCATTTACATTGGGATAGGAAATGGATTAGTTATTTTTACCAGTAACTTGCAAGACAACTACTAATTCTGTATAAACAAAAGGTGTACAAATAAGATTCAGCTGTTTTTAATAAAAAATTGGGAATTTATTGTGAAAGGACGATACCTAATGGTTTATTCGAAGTATTGTCCATCGCTTTCCACTACTTTTTCCAATCTTTCTGGTAGCATACGGATACTTTTGAGGCTATCCACGAATCGACCCAATTTTTGATATCTTCATATGATGTGAAGTGTTGCTCACACAGGTCATGCGCCATCGATCGAAACAAGTGGAAATCAGAAGGAGCAATGTCTGGTGAATACGGGGGGTGGGGTAAACTCCCCAATTGAGTGTTTCCAAATAGGTTCTGACCGGAGCCGCAACATGTGGACGAGCATTATCATGGAGGAGAATAACTTTGTCGTGTCTGGAGTAGTAGTGAGCGCGCTTTTTCTTGAGTGCTCGATTCAATCTCATCAATTGTGTTCGGTAGACAGCTCCAGTAATGGTTCCGTTCGGTTTGAGCAATTCATAATACACGACACCAAGCTGATCCCACCAAATACATAACAAATTTTTTTCCATGAATATTTGGCTAATCTGTAGATGTTGAGGTATGACCAGGTAGTCCCCATGATTTCTTCCTTTTGGATTATCCTACTGGATCCATTTTTCATCACCAGTGACTATACGGTGCAGAAAACTCATTCGTTTATGCCTGGCAAACAGCATTTCACATGTGAAAAATCGGTGTTCAATGTTTCTCGACGTCAGATCATATGGAACCCAATTTCCTTGTTTTTGAATCAATCCCAATGATTTCAACTGATGTGAAATTGCTTGTTGAGTCACTTCCAATGTAAGTGCAAGTTATAGCGTTTGGCACGAATCTTTATCCAATAATGCGTCCAATTCCGCGTCGTCGTGCACTTTCCACCTTCCGCTACGTTCTTTGTCTTCGATGTCAAATTCACCGTTCTTAAACTTTTGAAACCACTCACAACAACTTCTCTCACTTAAGGTAGCCTCACCATATGTTTCTACAAGCAATCGATACGTCTCAGCTGCAGATTTCTTCAATTTGAAGAAGTATATCAAAAGTTCCCGCAAATGACGCTTATTCGGCTCATTTGACATTTTCGCACACAAAAGAATATATATGACTGATATCTCCAATTTTTTAAGGTTATGTTGTTGCGTGACGTCTAACCTTACGATAATGACGATTACATCTGACAATTTTAACCATACCTTACTTGTGGCGCCAGCTTTTGTCAAACGGCGGAAACTTATTTGAACACCTTTACAAAGTAACTTACCTGTACCAGCAGAAATGCTAGGAAAGTAAATAGCGATGGTGGTTATTTAGTGACCTACTATTTGGAACACGAAACAATGCTGAAGAGTTTTATGACTATTTTAAGTAGCTAAAACATGTAAGTAGTACTACTAGTTTTATACGAGTTGCATCTCCAATTTGAGTATTGGACCGTTGAATGCAGGTGACATTATAGTTAGAACACTTTCAAATTATTTTGAAGTTAGTTGATGACCTAATACAAAATCTATATTTCCTTTATATCCTTTAAAAGCAAGACAAATGCTCTTTTATATTATATTCATTATCTAACCCATAATTCTTTTGGTATATGGGAAAATTTTATTACAGCTTTTTTATCACAACGAATTTTGAACCCGAAATTCTATGACCGCGAAGAGCCATATTTAACTCCACATCAAAAATGCTATTAGTGAACTAGTATTAAAAAAATATAGTTTTGAATTTAGACGTCTACTAACCTTGGACTTGGGATAGTTCAGTGGTAAGCTAGTTACTTATACTATGCTAGTACCTAAGTTATACCAATGTAAACGGTAAACGGGGAAACTTTTGAATTCATGCTGTCAATTCGTTAATCATAACGATAAAGAAGTACTTTGTCTTTTCTGATGTCATGATAAAAATATTAATCCCGTCTGGTTTGCCACAATTGAATTTCACTTCCTAAGTAGACATCACATGCAAACACATTTCGTGCCATGCCATATGTTTTCAAGCAAATGGCGCAAATGCCAATCTTGCTTCTTAATTTGACTTCTTTAAAACTGGTTTATTCAGTATACACCATTGTGCCTGGTGCCTTCTTCGGTATCATGTGTACCGTCCGAATAGATACTAAAGTACCTGCATCTGTTTGCCTAATCACAAGCTACTTTGTTTAGTAGTTAGACGTTTCTGTAGAATCATTTTTTCTTTCTTCGAAATTTTTCGACTTATCAACTCATTCTCAAAAAGTCAAAAGTCAAAACTGAAAAGTAGACATACAAAAAAAATCGGCTGTAACCCAGGTGGTATTGTCGGCTATAATTATAATTCTAAGATACTATAAACTTCTAAAATGCAAACATTTCAATATTACTTTTTCTCTGTAGTACACTTCCTTCATGATTATTACATGAGAATCGACGACATTTTACAAAATGTGGATAAAATCGACACTAGGCGGGAAATAGATTGGAAAGACTATTTTAAAGACTATCGTCCTACACCTTTATTAAAAATCTTATTCCTGTTGGCAAACTGTCATTTCGTGCTTTTAGACAATGGTCTCGAAGCCACAATCTTGCAGTAAGATCAAACAACCCACTTGTACCATCTGGTGGTAAATCTTATGTAGATCTAGCAGATAATTTGAACCATTTTAAGCAGATAATTTGAACCATGACTGTATAAATCCATGTCCAAATAAATCAAGTATCCATGAATAAAATGATATTGTTTCCCTATGGCGAGCTCTAGCTTTAATGACAATGGCCGTATGAGATGTTAATAATACCTTCGAATTAACGTTTTTCAATTTGTTCAAGTGATTGTACCTTTTAAATGCATTTTTTTACTTAGATAATAATGGATTTAAAGGTTTTTGTTGATGACAAAGATTACAGTATACACCACAATGGTATAGTATGGTATACTAACAAGCAAGTATCTCATAGAAATAAAATGGCTTTTATGAAAATGCCCCATCTCTATAAATCTACTGCACAAACGATTTAAGTACCAAAGTGACGTTTCAACTTACATACTGTATGTATATATGTATATTAAATGCTTATCCCTAAAATTGTCTCACTGAGTAATAAAGCAATCATTTGTTTTCGTGGAGGAAAAACTTAAAAACACATTGATGGAAAACCATTCATCAACAATCCAGTAAAGATTGATAACATTGCCGTTCGTTGCATTCTACAAAACGGGTACAGTGAAGTTTTCGAGTAAAAAAGGTATATTTTACACGCCAGTTTATATTCCCGAATGCTGTGGTTATCTTAGTCTAAGTGGTAATTACGGTCTTCCTAATAATTCAGCCATATACATATATGCCACACACCGTTTTATAGAATATGATATTATAATTGACATCTTAACACGCTAACAGTTTCCCACAGAAGAAACAAACCGCATCTCTATTCCTCGATTCCTCCGCAACACGATTCAGCACATCTAGGTACGTAACAAATTATGCGAATTTATTTAGAAGTATCACATTTATACGTAATGACTAAAGACGTGTATGCATCTCGCGAAACGCAGTATCGGTTGGCGAAGAGTATCTAAGTACATACGTTAGTAAAATCGGTAAGAACACTGTAGTCTCATCCAGCGGTAGTTTCGATTGAAAGTTGATTGCCGCTGCGTTCTATTGTAAGTAAATAGAGATGCCGCGTAGACATGAGGTACAATTTGTTTATAGAGTACGGAATTCTTGGTACGGAATACGAATTTATTCGACGTTTCCCTATAATGGGACATAAAAACGTGGGATATGTGTATGGCACAGTCAGACAACTTGGTTCCCACAACATGTAAACACCACACTTTAAAGCATACCATTGCCAAATATCCTTATATTTGAAGATGCGAGTTGCTGCTGACTCATCTACACCTTTAACAACTTCATCTTTTTTTTTATTTGTTCCTTTAATACGGGCTAATTGGAAAACAAAATAGTATTGAAAAACATTAAAAAATAAACATTTTGACAAAAAAATTGTTGAGAAGAACCGAAAACATACTCTCTATGAGTTGATAAGTGATAATCTCATTTATTTTTCAACATTCTTTCTTGAAGTTACTCGATGTTATTGACAGGAATTTGGAATGTTTCATTTTTTAAATACGGTCACAGCAGGAAAAACATGGTGTTATGTTACCGGATCTTGTAAATCTTGGAAGAAATTCAGGCTTACCAAGCGATTATGGAAAATATGCTGTAATTTTTATTGTTTCACCTGCATGGTGTGCTTTAGCACCATTACTCTAGAAGTAAACTGTAGTAATTTCATCGTTATTAAACTGATTTACAAGAGGTGTATCTCTTCTCTATATAGTAGTAAAAAGAATAGATTCTAATTGTGCTAAATTGTCTAGTTCCGTTGAAATTAAGTCTCTTCGCAATTCCTTCTATTTTCAGTTACCCACAATGACCCAAATGGTGTCATCGTTCTAACCCCGTTTAATAAACCTGCACCCCAACGCGACGCCTTCTAAAATGGGCACAATTGCACGTGTCTAATAATGAGTTGACTAAGAGTATTCCAAAATATACCTGATTCGACCCTGATATTACAAGCTGGGTGGCCTTTGAATTTATTTATAGAGAATCCCATAAATAAACATTCATAGCGACACTTGCACCATTTACAACACGGAAACCACCACGCGTACGCACTATTCCATGTGCATTTGAGCATGGTATCAAAAATGCCATTATGCGCTCATGTCGACATATAAATAATTAACGGTATAAATTATGGCCCACGTAACAATTCGTGACGATGGAACGTAATTACGCGAAGATCGCGGATAACGCTAGGAAGAACACAAATTAGAACCTCATCTTGAGCTATTCTTTCGCGAATAAGAAACGTCTCAAGGAAGCGGTTGCAGTTACTTTATGGAAATACAGTGCTGGGCAAAAGTGTGGAACCGCGTAAATGTCTTTGAAGTTAATACTCATGGAAATATTGATACGAATTTTTAAATGCGAAAATAAGAATTAAGAAGATTTAACTTGAACTTAGCTTGAAATATACAGTGTTCCAAAAGATGATATAATAAAGTTATTTTTGATCTCTGATGAGCTGATTTTAGTGAACTAATAAAGTTGACATCTAAAGTGAATATTTTATATATGTATATACTATTTTGTATATATTTAAACGAAAGTCGTAGGAAATTCTGACAAATACAAGGTGTCCCAGAATTTGACCCACTTTAATCGTAAATATCAGTCAAGTTCTTTTTGTCCTATGTTAAAAACTTGTTACGTGTCCTAAAGGGTATTTTTGAAATATAGTTAATTTTACCGTAAAAACTCACCCCTACTTTAAATATAACACCCTATATACGAGGGGTACCCAAAAATTACCGGAAATATTTATTAAAAGCTATATATTTTCAATTGTTTTACAAAACAACCTTATCCCCTTCAACATACTTTCCATTACAACTAATACATTTGTCCTACCGGTGCTTCCACTGTTGAAACATTTTTAGTCATCTTTAGAAATGGCTGACAGCTCCTGTTTTTTTTGTTGACCTCTTCAGTGTTGTCAAATCGGTGTCCTTTCATGCCCCTTTTCAAGGGTGGAAATCAAGCATGAAAAAAGTCACACGGAGCCAGGTCAGGCGAGTAAGATGTGTGGGGCAGCGGAACCATGCCATTTTAGTCAAAAACTGGGAACAGAGAGATGGATGTGTGTGCAGGTGCATTGTCGTGGTGGAAGAACCAGCCTCCTGACTGCCACAAATCGGGTCTTTTTTGACGAACAGTGTTGCGCAATCTTCTTAAAACTTCCTAATAAAACGTTTGATTGACGGTCTGACCTGGGGGAACAAACTCTGAATGAATTACGCCCTTGGCATCAAACAAGCAAATCAGCATTGTTTTGATGTTTGATTTGACTTGACGACATTTTTTTTGGACGGGGTGACAATGGCCTTTTCCACTGGCTTGACTGTTGCTTTGTTTCTGGGTAGTAACCATAACACTATGATTCATCACCAGTAATGACCTTTGACAGAAAATCTGGATCAGTTTCAAGCCGTTGTTTCAAAGCACGACATGTTTCAACTCGACTTTCTTTTGATTGTCAGTCAGAGCCCGAGGAACAAACTTGGCAGCAACCCTTTTCATTCCCAAATCTTCGGTTAAAATTCCCTGAAGCGAGCTCCAAGATAACCCACTAATCTCTGACAGTTGATCAATTACAGGAGATTCCGGTAGAAAGGAGGTAAGTACAAAAAAACTGGAACAGAGTTATTAAGGAAAGTTTTTCTCGATTTTAGTATTAGGCACTTACCGTCACGACATCTATTATTATGTATTTGTACCCTTCAAATAGCTAATTGGTATTTAACCTGTTTCTACATATTTGTCGGTGGTATATAGACCCCGTTAGTGGTAATATCACAAAAATTTCTATTTTGGTACTTACTTCCTTTCTACCGGAAGCTCCTCTTGTCTGTCGACGGTCTGTAAGCACAAGCTCTCGGATTTTTTCAACATTTTCGTCGTTTCGGGCAGTTGATGGACGTCCAGAACGAGGTTTGTCATCAATCGACATGTCGCCATTTTTAAACCCAGCAAACCACTCGTACACTTGAGTTTTTCCCATAGCGTAATCTTTGTAACCTGTTTTCAACATTAAAACAGTTTCAGCAGCATTTTTACCGAGTAGAAAACCAAATTTCACAGCTGCACGTTGTTCACTCAAACTTGCCATCATAAAAAACGAAACTAGAACAAAACAGCGCTAGCAAAAACAATCACTGCAGATGAACAGAACAAGCGAGGTCGACAACACAGGCGGCACTGAACTGGCAATGAGTTGCGCTATACACGCCTAGCGACAGAAATGCCTACTACACAATATTTTTGGGTACCCCCTCTGTACACACTAAACAAAATCTGCGTTCTTCCGCATTCCAAAAATGTGTAGTTTGTAACACTTTTCTCTCAAAACGCGCATATCGCTCCTCCATCTTGCGCATAGCTTTGCCAATTGATCAATCAATATGCGAAATACATCACTTTTTGAAATACATCCTCGTATCTATCGTAATCTGGAACTATCCTCGTATCTATCTATTTACTGGCAGATGGCGGGCCTATCAGGTCGGATTAACCTCATCATACTTTTACGATTCGTTAAAAGACCATGGACATTTTATTATTGAAGTTGCTAAGGACACAAATGTTGTGCTAGCTGTCTTGACCACAAAACTCCGCAATTACAGTATCAAGTCATATGATCCCGTTCTTGTTAGAAGCAAAGTATCAGCAAGATACTCACACAGAATCAAGCATAATATATACATACATTGGACTCAAGTGTGTTAGATGCTTATTACTGTATTTGTAAAAACCCTCTGCAACAAATGGGTTGCGAAGTTTGTACACAGCACCCTCAAAAGATGAACGTTCCGACTGATGTTTTCATAAATCGAATCATATGGCCTTTTTTTAATGAAAATTTAAGCGAACCCTAGTATTTACAGCTTTTGAATAACTAACAATAAGTAATTCCTGCATTAGATGAAACAGAGAAAACAGATAGGCAAGACTTCATTCACAGATGGACTAGATGAATAAACTGGTGAAATTTAAGGGACTGCACGTTCTTCCGAGCTTAGTTCATTGGATTACTTCCTGTGGGGTTATTTAAAGTCCAAAGTTTATTTCCAGAGACGCAACAGGTTGTCGCAATTATCTCAGAGGATAACTGTCGAAATTAAAAAAAAATACACCGGAAGTAGCGAAGGTTACGAGATAATTTACGTATAGATTAGCTTACTATAATTCTACTACTCATAGCTTAATTACATATCTACCATTAATAAATTAAGTGTAATTGTTCTATTTTGTCATTAGTCTGTTTTGTCCCTTATGATTCATTTGCTATTTGTTAATATTATTTTAGTGCCTTAACGATTTGTTACTCCTTTGTTTAAGCATTAATAAAGAAAGATTATTGTTACTAAAAGATTGTAAACAGTTTTTTGTCGCGAAATATAATAATAATTAGATTATTAACATTGGTACGTCACCGTCTTTTGAAATACTCTATATATTTCAAGCCAAGTTCAAGTTATGGCTTTTAACGCAATTTTCACATTTAAAATTTCGTATAAATATCACTATTCACTTTTTATGAGATATCTACGTGATTATATACTTATATACATTACTATACGTGCTTGAATATCGTTAACAATTGCAGTGTAGAATGGTCACAGTTATAATTCGTGTCGTGTCGCGGTAAAAATATTCATTGTACACATGCAAAAACACGTAGACGGAAATGCGAGTGCAGGTGTAATTTGAAAGACATAAGGAAAGTCAATTACTAGATATCATTTAGATTTTTGTACTTGTTACTAAAGTTCAAAGAAGGTCAAATTGGCAAAGGTGAATTTCACCTAAATTAATTACAGTCACACAAAAAAAATTTCTGACCTGGAGGTCTCACTATGTGTACTATATGTTTTTGAGGTCGCTGAATCCGAATCCGGGGTCAGTTTCATCCCACCACGTCTGGGTTCGGCCATAACCTCAAAAAATGCCCTCAAATTTGCTATATCCGTTAAAACCACAAACCTCATAATCCTATAATACAATAACCAACTGTCTCCACAACCGAATAACTTCATAACCCCATAGCCACATAACCCCATAATCACATAACCCCATAACCCTAAAACCCGGTAAAAAGAAAGTTTCTGACGTGGGGGTCTGACTATGTGTACTGTATGTTTTTGGGGTCGCTGAATCTGCATTCGGGGTCCGTTTTATCCCAGCACGTTAGAGTTCGGCCATAACCTCAAAAAACACTCTGAAATTCACCATATCCGTAATACACTAACCCAATAACCCCACAGCCACATAACCCCACAGCCACATAACCACATAGCGACATAACTATATAACCCCTATAACTCGATACTGTAATCAAGTAACGCAATCTCTCACAATGAAACTGATTTTATAGTTCTCAAGCAAATATACACCATAAAGAAATCTATAAATAAATAAATTTATGTAGTTATGTGGCTATGTATTTATATGGCTGTGGGGTTATGTGGCTGTGGGGTTATTGGGTTATTATATTATAGTATCATGAGGATTAAGAGCCATAGGGTTTGTGGTTTTACGGATATGGTGAATTTCAGAGTGTTTTTTGAGGCTATGGCCGAACTCTAACTTGCTGGGATAAAACTGACCCCGGATGCAGATTCAGCGACCCCAAAAACATACAGTACACATAGTCAGACCCTCACGTCAGAAACTTTTTTTTCCCGGGTTTTAGGGTTATGGGGTTATGTGATTATGGGGTTATGTGTCTATGGGGTTATGGAGTTATTAGGTTGTGGGGTCAGTTGGTTATTGCATTATAGGATTATGAGGTTTCGGAGCCATAGGGTTTGTGGTTTTAACCTTTATTCGACCGGGATGGGCACTTTGGTGGCCTTGACTTTCTCTTGGGAAAATTCTATTTTTACCCTCATATTTCGTACTTTGAAGATCGCTAATCAATATTTCTATGTCAAAAATGCATTTTGACAGCTGCCACTCGCACTACCTCAAAATTATCAGCGAATAATCTTTTACGTTTTTAACTTCTTTGATTACTAATTTGATATTATAAAAGTATTTTGACTGCTGTCATTGACCCTCTGGTAGTTTATGAGAGTCATTGACTTTCAGTTAGTTTACCAGTGTGTCTTATGTTATAGATGTCGCTGATCACGATTTTGATGTAGTTGATAATTTCATCTCTCAATTGCTGGTCATTGAAAATTCGTAAAAATACTCTAAATTCGTTATCAAAAGATCATTACCTGTTCAATTTTTTTTATCTTTCCTTTAGCTTTACCCAGAGCTAGCGACGTGGATGCTGAAAGTTTGTAGCTCCTTTTTTTTATTTATATATATTTTTTTTATTTTTTGTTATTTCATTTTGAACCATATTTATTCTAGTTAAATCACAATTATAGCGACCTGTTCAGATATTCCCATCTACAATATTGGATCCTCCACTTTGAATTTCGAAAATCTACTAGCATATTTACAATCAGAAACCACGCAAACCCCTGTATACGCTATTTTGGAATAATTTTCATATTTTGAGAATTTCAGCCCGCCATAATGGATCCGTCAATTTGAATTTCAAAAATCAAATACCAGATCCTTTACCAGCGACCTCAAAAACACATAATCTGATTGTTTTCCAATGTTTATAAGCCAAATTAAAAAAAAAAAAAAACGAAAATTTCATCATGGCATTTTCCATGCCCGGCCGGCCTGGCCACTTTAGTGGCCGGTTACAAACATGAAGACTCCTCTCACATTGTATGTTATGAATATATATGAAAATTCGATAAAAAAGACCTTCATTTGTACTGAAAAATGCCGGTCGTCTAAAGGTTAACGGATATAGCAAATTTGAAGGTGTTTTTTTTGGGGTTATGGCCGAACCCAGACGTGCTGGGATGAAACTGACTCGGATTCGGATTCAGCGACCCCAAAAACATGTAGTACACATAGTGAAACCTCCAGGTCGGAAACTTTTTTTCTTGTTTCGCTGTGTTATCTAACAAGGAAAATCGTAACTTATATAGGGTGAATCGGGAGGAGAGCATCAACATCCAAAAGTGTATTCTCCAGTATTTAAAAATATCTTAAACATTGTTATTCGATTTTTATTATTTTCCAAGTTATAGCGACATTGTTCATCTCTATGGTTCGGAATATTTGCCGTCTCGCGATTTAAACTACGTTAGAATATCCTGCCCTCTCGCACCGGGATGGCGTACTACTGCGCATACGTCGATCCTGGCGCCTGGCAGGATCTTTCAGTGGCGTACGTATGCTGGGATAAGAAATACACACGTATATAATTTAAAAGGCGCTTAAAAAAATACGAATTATACTTTCATTATCGAGTTTTATAGTGCCGAGCCCTGCGTTGTAGCACACATTTCCGAATCCTATTCATCACACACATTGCTCTAATCATTCCATTTTGTTAAGTGTTCAAAAACGCTGTCATTGACTTTCTGCTTCTGTTCCTGTCGAAAATCGAATTAGTGTATCCCTAGTGTCGACTTTTACAGTACACCTAAAGTAGTTTTACCCGCAAATTGCGCACAACAAACGTAGTGTGAGCATATCCGGGAACATATGATATACCCACAAACCAACACACAAACAATAACAGACTACTTCTCGAAGCTTTCATGGCTGCAGCTACAAAAGAAATGAGCACACTTTTAGGGTTTGTCTGCTGCGGCCAAATTACTTTTAGCGCACTGTTCTTGTTTTGTCTATTAAACAAGGTTTTACCTTGTTTAATAAAGTATAATCTACAACACATACCCAACCTGTTGCAGAACATACTATACTATTAGTTACTTATGCTGCCTTAATTTAGTATTTTAGCTTTATTTAAAGTGTGTTTAAAATGAACTTAGGTAATCAACGAGTACGTGAGACGCGTTTGTCAGTGTCAATCAGTGATTTGTTGATTAATGAATAGATAACTTGAAGTTCCATTAACTTGATTTGCCAAAAACTAAAATTTTGCATTCTGCTAATTTGATTCTGCGACCTCTGACTCGGATTCACCTCCAACTCCACAGAGGTCGGTATGAGACTTTCGACTCCGCCTCCACCTCCGATAGAACCACCTCCGTGACATCCCTGATAAAGATGATCATTTGCAGACACCAGTGTTATGTATTGCAATAAAATACACATCTCTATTTGTAACTGGTTATTCACCCTGTAAAGGGTTAATATTGTTTTAATGATGAATTATACTGTCCTACTTAGGATCCACTTTGAAATGTTTAATATGAGTAAAATAATTTTCCAGTACTGGCTTGTTGCACTTGTCTTCAATATATTTTGGAGTTAAATGCGTAACTTAAATTATTATACTGGTCTACACATATTTTGGTGCCTAAGATTTTAGATCTGATTTTAAGTATGTCTTGTGAGCTGATACAAAAAAACCAGTTACATTTTTTTATATCAGGTCTAGTTTATAAGATTAAAAGGTTAAAAAAACGCATTATTACAAAAAATATCAATTTATTTTGGGATTATACATAAAGAAATTATCTTTTGAATGATTTTCTTGAGTGAAATTCTTGGGCAATCACGCATAAGTCCCCAGCAATAATCGGCCGTCATATGAATGTCTCATCTGCCTTGGTATCTTTTCTCCATTATATTTATATCTTGATGGAAGCGTTCTCCTTGTTCTTCGCTAAGATCTCCTAAATTATGTTGAAAGTGGTCTGATGATTATGGAAGTAGTGCACTTTTATGCTCATATTACAACCTAAATTTTTGAGTATTTCCTCGACTAACTCTTTAGTTTAGATAGTTCAAAATTTGTAGAGCTTTTAAATTCCTGCTTTTAATTTCTCAGTACTCAATCCAGAAAATTTCCGAGAAATGAACTTAAAACATTGATCACTTATGTCCAAAGCTTTAACATATTGCTTCATGAGCCCTAACTTTATTTGCAAAGGTGGAACAGTGATTTTTTTCTCGGGGAATCAAAGGGTGATTTATGACATTCCTCACCAACAACAAGAACATCTCTCACAGACCAATTTTTTGTGTCCAATGACTTGATTTGGCTCGACTGTCCCAGAAACAAATATAACAAGGGTATTTCGTATAACCACTCTGTTGACCCAACAAAAAAATTAATCATCTTCATGTCGACATAAATCGCCCAATTATGTTCAAAATGTTTTATTTTCTGTAAAATAACTGAAATTACCTCATATTCGTCTCTCATAGATGTAGAGTGGGCAAGTGGAATAGAAGCATGCTTATTGCCATTATGTAAAAAGGACTGCTTTGAGACTTCTTTTACTACTGTCAACAAAGAGACGCCAATCACTTGCGTGATAACTGAAATTACCTCATATTCTTCTTTCATAGATCTAGAGTGAGCAAGTGGAATAGAAGCATGCTTATTGCCATTATGTAAAAGGACTGCTTGGAGACTTCTTTTACTACTGTCAATAAAGAGACTTGATGATAAGTCTTTAAGCCTATGAAAGTCAGCAAGCTATTCACATCTTAACAATACACCAAATTTTCATCAAGGAAAAATATTAGCAATAATAGCAATAAGTTTCGTTCTCTCGTGCGATATAAAGACACCAGAGGAAAGACATTTTTTTAATCTTGATGCTAGCAACTCAGCACGCTCTTTTGAAAGATCTAAGTATCTGATGAGATCATTAGTCTCACTTTGTGAGAATGTTTTAGGATTTGATGTTTCTCCATAGTAGGTATTCAAAATCATCTTCATCATCAAAACTTCCATTTGATCCTCCTCAGATTCCTGTACTGCCTGGTGAAAAACTGGTATAGGAACAGTGTCTGAATGAGGAATAGGTCTTATAGATGAAGAAATATTGGGATACTTCCACTTGTAGCGATTGTTTTTGTTGATGCCCATTACATTCGTCATACAAAAATAATAGTCGTCATGATGATTTTCTTGTTCTCGCCAAAACATTGGTACTCCAAACTTCAAAGATTTTCGCGTTCCTTTTCCCATTGCCGCAAATGTTCAATGTACATTTTACAAACACTATGAGGCACCCACACTTTATCTTGGTTGCGAATTTCAATACAGAAGTAAGCAAAATACAAGCGAATTACAGTGTCAGTAATCGATTTTCGCTGATCTTTCAATATGTATTCACCACAAATGTAACAAAACATATCAAGGTCGTTAAATTGACTGTTTTCAAATAAGACCGGAAAAGAATTAAAATGAGAATAGTAGGTAAACCAGAGCTCTCAGCTGACATTACCTAACGGCAATATAGTTCATACTACCTACTTTACCGACCATAGATACAAACAGAGCTGCACCAAAAAAATTTTTTTGTAGGCCTGTGTCATTGATGAATATTGGCATCTTGGCACTATTTTACTATCATATATTTTTTTCTATAATATCCAATTTTCTCACAATTATCTTGTGAGAAAAATGTCTCTCTTACAGTTTTCCTTACAGTTTTATGAATCACAGTAGCTCTCATGAATTATATATTTATACTTTTATAAGAATAAATGCGTTATTTAACGTATGAAACAAACAGTAACAATGCATACACATATATGTATGCATAAAGTAACAACATACGAAAGGTCGTTTCACTCTGCTGAATGTCAGACCATGTTATGTTCCACAGCAGCAGCTGCAGTAACCTTCGTTGGCAAACGATATAGTATCTGAAGTATGCGCTAATAATGCCGTTTACTTCTTATCGCCGAGAGATGAATAAATCATAAATGCCTGGGAAATATCACGATATTGACCATTGAGTACGGTTGAGCAATATTTTTATTAATTTATTGTGTCAAATTAATTTAACTGGTTAATACGCGGATTATACAAAAGTTCGCAAAATGAGGCTCCCCCCATGCAAGTGTAGAGTGGCCTCAAGATCGCTCAATCTGACACCTTGTGATTTTTATTTTATTTTTGACGCCTTGAGATTTTTATGAGATGTTTTGTTAACGCTATTTGTTAATATTATCGAACGATAAGGGATCTACAGATTAGGGAATTTTAAGGGACTCACTTTGTAGCTACTTAATTTAGCAATCAAAATTATTTATTATGAAATATTAATTAAGTTCAACTCGGCTTGTATCTGAGCACTGAAATTCAATTCGTTTAAATAAAAAAATCTCAAACCAAGATGATAAATAGGGAAAATTATCACTTCCTTATGAGGCAACTTTCCACAATTTACGACGTAGAGCACAATAAAAACATGTAAGACGTTGTTTTGTAAAAAATACCACTAAAATGAAAGTTACGATAGGTATTACTTAAATTCAACCTAAATAATCATGTTAAAATTCTCTATCTTCATCACTTTATTCTTTGCTGAACAGTGGAGGTTGGTGATATTTCAATATTTTGAAAACGACGCATGGGACCCACTTCACTTTTAGGTGATGAGTGATGACTATACACCTCTTACAGAAAGGATTTATAGTGAAAAAACCGTCAGCAAAGTTTGCGAAAAAAATTTCAAAAAAACTGCAGAACACTGGGATCTCAGTAACGCCTCTGTGGAATGTTTGGAGTATATATTTTTTTCATAACCTCGAAACAAATATAAGGAGAGGTTTTTCGATTTGTTACAAAATATTTTTTTTTTCAAAAAGTTATGGCCATTTTAATTTTGGGAAACAAAATGTTCCCATAAAATTAAAATTAAAATTTTGGGAAACAAAAATGTTCCCACCTAAAAGAGTGAAGTGGGTCCCATGCGTCGTTTTCAAGATATGGCTAACTGAAATATCACCAACCGCCACTGCTGCTGAATCACCACCAAATCAAATACGTTACCGTTCTCACTATTCAAAGTACGGAGTGAAGTTAACCTAATGAAACTTCTGTTTCGGTCAACTCACCGAACGGTTAGTTGAGGCTCTGACGTTATTTTCGAAGAATCTGACACTGAAAGAAGTAATTTCAGTAGAACCAGCATTCTAAAATCATAAGATATGAGTAATTTTATGAGTGACCTGAAATTGAACATCGATGATCTTGATGATTGACTGGACATGACTTCAAATATATAAAAAAACAGTTATAAAATGACTATTTACGATAATTTTGTCTGGCCCTTTTAAGATTATATTTTATTAGTTTTGTTATAGTACATCTTTGACAGTTCTTACTTTGTACCCCAATTATCGACAAAAAATGATTGTTTGTTGTGTTGATTGATCACATAATTGTCGTATGTAATTCCATCGTGTGTCCATACTATCCATAACCATGTCCATGTGTTCATTTAATATAAAAATTATTAAACTGTTTTTCTGGTGTAGACGTCATCGTTATACTGAAATGAAATAGAAACTTCTCAGGACTGACAAATTCGTTTTTATAAACTTTCTTAAGACGCATCATAAATGGATGAAAATCAAGTTAATCCCTAACTGCAGTCGACCTCTGGAAGAAAATTCGATATCTCACTTCGTTGCGTTCCACCCTAAACTTTATTTATCGAGTTTGCGAAATTTCAGCTTTGTAAGTTAACGTGATAGCATTTAACAATTTAGATAGATAGCAATAACATTTAGGTATGAAAAAAGAGATACTATTAATTAATAAGACATTTAGAGAATAGATATTTAGAGAACATGCTGTGTTCAGTTTAATTTTTCTTATTCATCGAGATTACTATCGATGAGGAAAATCCTAAAAAAAAATATAAATGCATTATAACAGCATATGTTTTAGGACAGTATATGAATTATAGAATATTATTTTATAACAGAACATTGTATATAACATATATGTACAGTAGATAAAGTAAAGGTGGTAGATAAAAATAGGACCTTAAATACAGTTAATACAGTTAAGTCATGTATTTAAAACCTAAAAATTTCATTGACGATATAATCATTTAAGGACAAATGTTTTAAGAGATGGGAATTTCAACTTTGTATTTAAGTACAGTAGAACTTCCTTAATACGCTCTTCAAGAGACCGGCGCAAAAGAGCGTCTTAAGGGAAAGCGTCTCATCCGGGAAAGTAAAAAAAAACTCAAAATGCTCGAAAAAAAGAAAATGAACGTAAAATTTATTAAAATGCATAATACTCGTACAATAATAATATAATTGTAATAGTTGTCAATTCTGTTAATGTAAATTAGCATGTTCTCTGCATTTTCCAGGGTGGAAATAACTTTTCTGAGCTCGCCCACGTTTTGCAAGCCAGCAGAAACTGTGTTGGGGGAATTATCGTCCTCTTCTTCAGAGTCACTTTCTTCTCTCGCACTCCCCACAGGGTCGGTGGTGGCGTCGGCGATTATGTCATCAATAGTGCGAGTGTTGCTAGTTACAAGGGCGTCATCCACTGTCGCATAACCGGGGAAATACCCTGATGTCTAACACCTACATGGTGGAGACTTTAACTGGAATATATTCGCTAGCGGGGTGGTGAATGATTTTTCAAAAAATTCCCGAGACACTTCAACTTTTAAATGTATTTACCTACATTTTGCAAGTAATATGAAAAATATAGCCCTTCAGGGGTGGCTGAAACCACCCTCGACATGATTTTCTCAAATGCAACCCTATGGCTTGTGACCCCTCATTGTAAGGCTGGTGGAAAGAGGAATCCAACGCACTGATCAAATTTTAATTTTTAGTATGTTTGTAGGGTTGCATACAATTAAAACGTAATTTTATAGTTTAATTTATTTTTAACGCAACAATTTCTTACTCAAAATGTGTGTTGTTTAGTTTTGGAATGTAAACCTTACTTTTCATATGTCCCCACAAAAAAATCCAAGCATTTTTTTGCCACAACTGATATTTGTTATTTTTTGCTAGTGTTTTTTACACGGCCGCAAAGAGTAATTTAGTTTGTATGCTGTATTCAGAGTTTGAAACGAAGTGTTATTTCAAATTGGTGAAAATGACTTATTTAACTGAATCACTAAAAATCGAAATTTTGATGATGATTGGATATGGTGATAGGGCGCGAACTCCAATGCGAAGTTGTTCGCTTGTTTCAAGAAACGCATCCTGACTTGCCACCACTAAATCAAGGTACCATTAGTAAAATTGAGGCACAATATCGAGAGATGGGTCATGTCAGGAAAGTACCGAGTAAGAGGCAGGCTGTTGTTGATGACCACACGAAGTTGAATTTGTTGCTTGCCCTAGAAGAAAATCCAATCACTCCAGCCCGTCAACTGGCCCGAGATAGTAATCTTAATCACAAAACAGTTTTAAAAATACTTAAATATGAGAAAAAACGCCCATATAAAATGCAAGCTGTTCAAGAGCTACTGGAAGATGATCCAGATCGACGAGTGGAATTTTGCGATTTATTGATGACTTGTATTGATCAAAACCAGTTATCTTTAGAGTGGATAGTTTTCTCTGACGAGGCTACTTTTACATTAAATGGGCACGTAAATCGCCAAAATTGTCGTTACTGGGCTGAAGAGAACCCCCATTGGATGAGGGAACTTCATACTCAGCGCCCACAGAAAACTAATGTGTGGGCCGGAATAATACAAGATAGAATTGTAGGACCATTTTTCTTTGATGACACTCTTAATGGAGCAAGATACTTGCGTTTACTCCAGCACGAACTAATGCCAGTGCTATGTCATTTATTTCCAAACCCCTTAAACCCTAACGCGACCGACGAGAGGTTATGGTTTCAGCAAGATGGGGCCCCACCACACTATGCTGCCATTGTTCGTCAGTCTCTGGACAGAATTTTTCCCGGTAGGTGGATTGGGAGGCGAGGTAATATTGAGTGGCCAGCAAGATCTCCAGATCTTACACCACTGGATTTCTTTTTGTGGGGACATCTTAAAAGTAGGGTTTACATTCAGAAACCCAACAACATAGCAGATCTGCAGGAAAGGATAAGAGAGGAAATCGGAAAAATAACAACGCAAATGTTGCATAATGTAAGGGACAAAACCAACCACAGACTGGAATGCTGCCAACAAGTGAATGGTGCACATTTTGAACAATTGTTACGTTGAAAATAAATTTAATTTTTAAATTGTTTTAATTGTATGCAACCCTACAAACATACTAAAAATTAAAATTTGATCAGTGCGTTGGATTCCTCTTTCAACCAGCTTTACAATGAGGGGTCACAAGCCATAGGGTTGCATTTGAAAAAACCATGTCGAGGGTGGTTTCAGCCACCCCTGAAGGGCTATATTTTTCATATTACTTGCAAAATGTAGGTAAATACATTTAAAAGTTGACGTGTCTCGGGAATTTTTTGAAAAATCATTCACCACCCCCGCTAGCGAATATATTCCAGTTAAAGTCTCCACCGTGTATATTCACCGACTTATTATACTCACCCATTGACTGTCTAACATCTATATTCACCGTCTATCTGCGGCGAAAAAAGAGCGTCTTATCCAACAAAACAGAGCGTCTTACCGAGTACTATTTTACTGCATTAGCATTAGGAAAATTCAAGGGACCGATGAAAAAGAGCGTATTATACTGGAAAGCGTCTTAAACGGGAGCGTCTTAACGAAGTTTTACTGTATTTGACGCAATATTTGACTTTAACATTTAGGTACTTGAAAAATGCTTGCCCAAGCATGTCAAAATTCTTTCAAAATTCTGCAATAATTTTTATTTTTCCATATTACAGTTATTGTTTCAGACTGGCTCCGAATCTATGAAAACACCATGACAAGTTTCTCCAATTCCATCATACATCTTGTGTGCCAAGAAATTCGATACGTAATGATTTACAAATACTTGCAAATTTATTCTTCATTGGAATCGGATCCAACATGGTTATTTTCATGGACATCGCATTGGTATAAATAGCATTACAACCGCAGTTATGAAAAACGTTAATCAAATAAGCAGTAATTAATTGGCAGTGACACTGCGAATGAGCCCACTTTAGGAACAATAAGTTGTTCACAATTTGAGTGGGAATAAGGGCATTGAAACAATATTACACAAAGTCACTACATGCCATAATTTTAATTATCATAATAAATATTTCTGGTTTACATACATAATATTTCACCCATCATGTTTTGGTCAACAAAAACAATAGATTGGCAATGAAAGCAATAGTTATCTATTGCTTTATAGAATTATCTATTAAGATAATTCTAATTTTGGAAAGGGTTATTTACGAGTACAATGAAAATGTATAGTAGCTTTGCCCTTCGATGCAGTAGACAAAACTTGAAATTGTGCTCATTTTTGTAGTTGCAGCCGTGAACGTTTCGAGAAGTAACGAACCATCCAAAAAAATCATTAAATCTGGCTATGAACGAGGGAGATGGAAATAGTTAATATATCTGTCGAAGCTCGATCTAGAATTTTGTTGTTGTCATACTTTGACAAGTGGCTGTCATAATTGTAAAATAAATAATGGCTGTCACATAACGTAACAGCCTAGACAATTAAATAAGGTTATAAACTTAAGATTAAAAAAAGAAACATGTATTTTTTTGGTGAAGTTATTTCTTCCGGGTTTTGCCGCGGTCGTCTAAATTGACTTGACGTTTTGCTGATCATGCTGTCAGCTTCTTCAGAAGGTTTCTAAAGACTTGTGTTGTTGTCTTTTTGCTCCTCGTTATATACCTAGACTCTGCTATGTTTGGCTGCACATCCGTCGAGCTCGGTTGACCATGACATTCCAGGTCACTGGTTCTTGGTATCGCTAATATCCATGTATTACTCAGTCGATACCCGTCCTCCCTATTAAAATTATTATTGTTTTTCATGATCTCCAGGGATTCTCTAATTATTCGTGGGTAATATCTTTTAGTTTTGTCTAACACTCTGACGTTCTCATAATCGATTTTGTGGTTCTCGTTGGTATGAACATGCTCCGCTATTGCTGACTTGCCTGTATTCCCCAGTCTGGTATGTCGTTGATGTTCTTTGATCCTACATTGTATACTTCTTCCCGTCTGTCCAATGTAGCTTTTTCTCACAGGTACATTTTAACTCGTAGATACCTTTAGTTAAAGTCTAGGAACCGGATTCTTGTTTGAGGGAAGCACCTGCTGTATTTTCTTTACTGTGCGAAATCGTACACCAATATTCTTTTTCGTAGTGTTTTCTTGAGTTTATCTGTCACTCCTGCGACATAGGGTAGGCAAGCATAAGTTGTTGGTTGTTGTTCTAGTCTTGTTCTCTGGGTGCGGCATACTCTGTCAATGGCTTTTTCTTTATAACCGTTTTTCGTTAAAGCTTCCCTTAATTTGCTCTAATTCCTCTGGTCTGCTTTCGTCATCACATGTGCTGACGGCAGGTGCTTCCCTCAAATACCTAACAGACTTCTTGTTAACTACAAATATAGCCCAAGACAAGCGGAAAATGATCCTTTTTTCAAAAATTCAAAAAAAGTTTTTATTTTTTTTCGAGTTATAACGATTTAAAAAAAAAGACGTTTTTCAAAAATCTAGCTTTTACATAGGCAAAAATGATCGCACAGAACGATCATCGGCTCATTTTATTCGCGAAGACGTGTACTTTCATGCTATTAAAAAACCAAATCGCTTTTATTTAATTTTTGCATAAAAAAATGCGTTGTAAAATTATCATTTTTTCGAACCGTTTGTTTTTCGAATAACTTTTTTAATTTCGGTTTTACATTTTTTGGCCGTTGCATATCTGAAAACTGGCATTCAAAACACGCATTAAAAAAAATGAAGGTCCTACGACCTCAGGGAGCCGAGATAATTCTTTTTAAGCGGAGGAAAAGATAATTTTGCGAGCGCGATCGATTTGAAATCGTGTTTAGTTTTCGATGCGCCCAAGCGGAATGTCCCTCCACTCTGCCGCCCTGCGGTGGGCTAGCGCGTGCCGCACCCAGCGCTGTTCTTTCGCAAACAATTATGTCCACTTAATTTATGCGAAATGATTTGAAATATTTTTTTAAGAACGTAAAGGTCTTTGAGATCTATTTCGTGTAAAAATGTCAATTGGACGTTATACAGCGCTGTCAGGAATTTAAAAAAAAAACATCTCGGCTCCCTAAGGTCATAGGACCTTCATTTTTTTTAAATGCGTGTTTTGAATGCCAGTTTTCAAATATGCAACGGCCAACAATGTCAAAACCAAAATTAAAAAAGTTATTTGAAAAAAACCGGTTCGAAAAAATGATACACTTTTTACAACGCATTTTTTTATGCAAAAAAGTTAAATAAAAGCGATTTGGTTTTTTAATAGCATGAAAGTACAAGTCTTCATGAATAAAATGAGCCCATGATCGTTTCTGTACGATCATTTTTGCCTCTGTAAAAGCTGATTTTTTGAAAACGTCTTTTTTTATCGTTATAACTCGAAAAAGTAAAACCTTTTTTGAATTTTTTAAAAAAGGATCATTTTTCACTGTCTTGGGCTATATTTGTAGTTAACAAGAAGTCTGTTCAAACAAAATTGGAATTTATACAGCAAAAATACGAAAACCCGATTTTTGACATTTTTTTAAATTTTTCTAAAATGTTTATGAACCGATTTTTTTCGTTCAACTTTCATTTGTGACCAATTTACTTAGTGACCAATTTACATGGAGGCTTTCGCTCGTTGATTGGACTAAACGTAGCTCCAGCTAGCTCAGGGCAAGTTGTGGGTACGTGTTTTTTTTATAGAGAACTGAACTTGAAAAGGTGGGCGCCAGCTAATGGAAGACAATCCAACAGTTTGGTTCAGATATATTAAAAATTAAAACAAGTTGCAAAAATTGTTTACAAGTGAGTTATTAGCTCTGATTAACTATGTCCACTGTAAGATTAACAATTCTTCTGGCCAAGATATAGACGTGGAAGGAATTTACCCCACTGTAGCCTTGGATAAATTGGAAGAAAATCAGTAACAGGGCCTAGGCTTGATGGCTTGGTTACAACAAAAATCATTGAATATAATGCATTTTTTTGCAAACTATACAGACAATTAATTAAAATTATTATAAAAAAATAAAACCAGTGCATGGCTATATACCTACTGTAATAATTACACTAATAGTTAAATTAACAAAATGGTATCCAAGAAAAATTTTACAATGAGACAATCGGTATATGAAACTTTTAATAAAACACCACGAACAATTGGTATATTACCAAAAAAATTACAATAATCAGATTACAATAATCAAAAGAAAATTGAGTAGAGGTGAACCTCGAGAGTAAACTACACTTCTGTCTAGGACAGCAATATAATCTCAGGCAGCTGATGATTTAACGATAAAAAATAATAAACCGCTAAAGTTAATCTCTGTGGAACGATCCAGAAAAATTAGTATAAACTCTAGCTGTGGAATTCAAAAAATTATGATAAAAAAAATGCAAAAACTTGAGACAATCATGTTGCTTAAAACAGGAACGAGAGAGATAGCTAACTATATCTACCGAAAGATAATTGCTAAGCAAATCCCAGGTAAGGTCTTTCTTTTCACAAATTTGAATAGATATATTCATATATAACCAACGAAAGAAAAAAATTAACCTTACCTGTGATTCTGAATCCAGTAGCCCCGTGGATGCCTTCAAATTTTCCACGCACTGGAAACCAAAATGGCCTCGACACCACGAGTCCTGTATCAATTGTCTATAGACTATATCCCTCGTTCAACAGGTTGATAGTTTGCTTTCTTTACTGTTCCTACCTAAAAAAATCAGAACCCAAAATATCTGTTCATATATAATACAAAATTAAAATTCGGTGTAACACCTGCCCGGCCCTATAATAATTCAAGGGCACCTCGTGTTCCGAAAGTAGGATCCCCTAAATTTCCCAAAGAAATACAAAAATATGATTAATCACAGCTAGAATTTATAGTTCTACAATAGGTTTATCAACAGAAATATTAAAATACAAAAGGATTACCAAACGTATTTCGTATGTTATAACCGAGATTATCCCAAGAAGGGTGTCGAGGTCTTTTAAAAACCTACATTTTTTGCACAAAATTTGGTGATTTTTTACAGCGAGGAATTAACACATAATTAATTTGTCTGTATGTTTTCTAATTAATTTGTCTGTACGTAAATTAATTTGTCTGTACGTCTGTGCATGTGTGCTGTACGGCTTTTTGTATATTCTTTTCCTTTGTTTCCGTCTTTTCGTTATATTATTAATATGTAAACTGTGACATTTTAACAACAAAGTACGAAGACAACACATTTCAAACTAATTCACTATGTATGATATTCAAAACAGGACACATGACTGTCGAATATGTAGTCATTAACTTTTTTTCTGGTTTAATTTAATTATGCTTCCATAGCCGTTTTATGTATTACAGGAAAAGCCTTTTACCACTCGTGTAGTTGGGAAAGCATATTCCGGTTAATGGAATAAAGGGTATAAAATGATTCCGGAAATTGGTGGAGGACCAAAATCAAGTTCTTATCAGTAGCGTTTGGTAACGGGTTTTTGTAAGCGGCTGTCACTCGCGACTTCACATAATCAAATATTTAAATAAGTGTAGGACTAGTAACAACATGCAATTATATGGTGGAACTCATACGTCTGTATAAAGTTTTCCATGTTTATGAAAAGTTGAATTCACAGCACATTAAAATTTAAGGTGTTAAAATATTAAGTAATTGTAAATTCGTTTCCTTGCCAATACGTAAATTGTTATACAAATCGTCAGGTCCAAGACGTAGATCATTTAGAAGATTTTTACGAGATAGCTGTTGCCGGTTTAACAACCATTTTTCGCTTTCTCTCTTTTTTTTGACTGCGATAATTGCCGCCACTGTAATGTTCTTTTAGGTATTTTATAAATATTAAAGTCCGAAATGTTCTTAATTAATTTTATTTTGCTATTGATTTTTTTATTACATCTTTTTCTACTCCATCTTAAATTTAACTAACTACCTATCTATTTCTTCAACTTTTGCTAGCCCCAGGCGGTCTGACAGAAGTCGAGCCGTCACATCCGCTACGCGTCTAAGGGATTGACCTGATTAGTAATTAATTATTATTCCACTTAACACATAAGTTCACTATACCACTGACAAAAAGACGTTTTCGACGCCACTCTTTTGGCATTTTAACTGAATTTAAACTGAATTTTAACTGAGAGCCCAAAATAGGAGAAAAAAATCAATTAATCTATTACAGAAAAATATGTTTGATTTTTTATTTATCAAATAATTAACTGACTATATTTATTCATTAATTATTAATTAATAATTAAATACAGATAAAAATATAAAATAAAAATCAAAATATATTTTCTGTAATAAATTAATTGATTTTTTTCTCCTATTCTGCGCTCTGTAACTTCGTTTCTGTTGAGTTTAGGAAAAAAACCCATAATAGCAATTTTGTAGAGAATTAAATTTCCTATACGATGGTAAGAACCAAAATTTGAAAAAAAAATGTTTTTCATGTAGTTATTTCAAAAATAAAAACAAATTCCCATGTATTTTAAGCGCACAAATTGTATTCCCATGTATTTTAATGGCACAAATTCCCATGTATTTTATCCCAATGCGCCAGCTCAATTTTGAGATATTGAGCTCAATTTTTTGGGAGATTTTGTTTTTATATCGAACTAACTTTAGTGACACATTTAATAAAAAAAAAAAAAATTTTTTGACACAGTCTATTATGCACGTGCCAAATTGATTCGTTTTTAAGGTCCACCGCAGACGACTGACTATCGGTCACCTACAGTCGGTATGAATTGGCTACACGTTTTAATGAGACACCACAGACGACCGACTAAAAGGACGGTCCGACTAAAACATAGAACCTGTTCCATTTTTGCAACCGACTCGATTGTCGGTGACAAGTCGGTAACAAATGGAACGAATGCACTAATACGAGGTAACGTACAAGAACTACAGTTTAGGCAGCTGAGCGAAATATAATGCATGGTCAGTAGCGTACCACATAGTCAAAATCTAGTGTTAGATACAAGATCATCAAATAGTATATGAAACTTTAATTTCAATCAACTTTGACTAGTAAGTGGGTAAATAAAAAAATCGTAAAAAACTACTATTCCTTTTCTACGTTCTAATCAATATTGCACGCATATAAATCTTTGAATATACATCACTCCGACTATGTTATAACTAAAGATACCACCGAGTGTCTTAATACCAAATAGTAGCTGATCGACTGCCTTGACAGTAAGTTTTTGTGTTTTTTGTAAAGTGTGTAAAATGATAAGTAGGTCAAAGTTCGGTTTAGTCCCCGGAGATTTCGGAGATGATTTAAATATATTCATGATCTACTCAACGAGTTGAGTCGAGCGGCACCACTCAAAGCTGCCCAGATTACCGTACGTTTTATTTGTTTTTTTATATAAAAACATTTTTGACATTGAGTTCAATGACACCACTTTATAATCGATTTTTTTCATAAAAAAATTAGTCGACAAAAAAAATTCTAATGCAAATTTTAATCGGACCCCTAACTTAGCCTAACATTAAGTAAATAAAAATATATATTAAAGCAGCTGAACGTTTTTCCATCTTTTTATATTATAAATGACACCATTTCCAAGATCCAAGTAATCTCTGACCAACATGTTTTTTATCGGTCTCTGACCTAATCTAGTCTAACTCCACGGCCTATAAACTAAACGGTCGGCTTATTTTGTACCGGCAAATATGATAAAATGAAAATTGATTAAGACAAAAAAGTTGAAAAATATTTCAAAGTTTGATGAGTATATTCTGAGCTAGTTTGATAATAACTAAAAAAAGAATCTTAAAAACCGAAAAAAAAACGAAAATATCTCCGAAATTTGGAACTTTATAACTCCACGGCCTATAAACTAAACGGTCGGCTTATTTTTGTACCGGCAAATATGATCAAATGAAAATTGATTAAGACAAAAAAGTTGAAAAATATTTCAAAGTTTGATGATTATATTCTGAGCTAGTTTGATAATAACTAAAAAAAAGAATCTTAAAAACCGAAAAAAAACGAAAATATCTCCGAAATTTGGAACTTTAAACCGCATTGTGTTCACAAGACAAAGAGAATTGAAAGTTAGATAAATTGGACTGAAAAAATACAGGTTGTTCCATTTGAACTAAACAAGTTATCTCTATTTTAAATTGACAAAATATAACATAATAAATTGAACATTTGGTATACCATTTCTGAATTTATTTGATTTGCTGAGTATGTAATATCTTATGTTTTTTACGCCGTGTAAAAATTTTGACGGTTTTCCCAGACCCTCATCAGTCTGTATTTTTTTTAAAACATGTTTTCGGCTCAAAATTTGTGCTCATTCCAAATTTGTGAAAATATGTTAGGTGTTCCATTTAACATAAGGAAGTTAGTCAACGCCTAGAAGTATATTAATTCCTTGTATATTCGGCAGTATTTTAAAAAGCTGTCAAAAATTTTTTTCATTTTCTGGGACGTCCAATACACGATATTTTTAAAATCAAATTAGTAACCCATTTTGAAAGTAGAGTGTAACAAAGTGTACATTTTTGTTAAGCAGAAGATTGTAGCTTATATTTTTTGTAAAACATATATAGGGTGTTGCATTTAAAATGGTATCGAATTTTAACGTTGAATTTGACCATATTTCAAATACATCCTGTAAGACAAGTAACAACAAGTGTATAACACAGGACGAAAAACATTTTGAAATACTAAATCGACTGGCGAAAACCGCATCCTTCTAAGTTCGCTCTGTCAAAAGATATTTACTATCAGAATGGATCAGAATTCTCTGGGACACCCGGTATGAAGATCACCACTAAAATCTCCGAGGACTAAACCGAACGTAACCCGATAAACAACATCCCTTCGTATTTGTAATTATTTTTTGAAAAAAAAAATAAACAAAAAGTTACTCATTTACCTTATCAATATTTATAAAGTCAATGATACATGAATAACGAAAAAATTATAATAATAATTTATATAATAATTTATAATAATTTATTTAAACGAAATTAGGTCTGCACGCACAATTGACAACGCACAGTTTCTCCTTTTTTGCGCGAACAGATCCGTGATTCGGTGCCAGAAGAAAATTGCCGCGTACGTTATGGACTTAATTAATTGCGTTTTTTCTTTTCAGGTAGACGAACCAATGAAGACCGACTCGCTTTAATTGAATTCCCAATTAAACTGAAGTCGTTAACGATGCACAGGCAGTACACCTTGCGGTATGACTGCTGCGGCGCCGGTGTCTGCAAACGGCTCATTGTTTACCGAGACGAATGAGACTCTATTAGTTCAGACCTTGCTTCGTCGTCTGGTCTTGTGTGTTGTTCTTTTTTTGTGTATTCCGTGAAATCATAACCGGACAACATGTTAGGTACTAATGTGTTGTGTCTAAAGAAGAGGAAGAAGCGGAGTTACTGCCTTTCCACTTGTCTGGATAAGAGGAATTCTTCCTCGAGTAAGGAGTCAAGGTGAGTGTTTCCAAATTGACTTTTGCATGCATTTCCAATTTTTTGCCCTGTGAAGTTGGCACCCCTGAATTGGGAAAATAAAGACTTTCTTTATCTATATTGTTTGCCCATCGTATGCCCATGTTTGCCCAGCAGACAATTTTTTTTGCCCACCAACTGAAAACGGAAAAATAAAAAAAATAAAAAAATTAAAAAAAATCCGAAAAACATCAAAAAAGTGGTTTCGCTACTCCATTCGTTTGCCCAGGGTTTGCCCACGTTTTCCCAGGGAATAGTTTTGTTTGCCCACCTTTCGAAATAAAAAAAATAAAAAAATAACAAAAAAATTCCATCAATGAAAAATCAGAAGAAACGTATTTCCTTGAGACGATTCGTTTGCCCAGGATTTAGCCAACGTATGCCTAAGTGTTACATTCGTTTTCCCCAATTTTAATTAACCATAAAATTGTAAAATAAAATTCCTCCGCAGAACGGCGACAGAAAAAAGTCTCATTAACCAAGAGAATTCAAGCTGGACAGACAAAATTATGGTCTGGCAAACGAAAATGAGACTGGGCAAACGAAAATAAACGCTGGGCAAACCAAATTCAGGTTGAACGAACGAAATTGAGGGTGGGCCAACGGAGTTCATGCTAAACAAACAGAAATTTAGGCTGGGCAAACTAAAATAATGGGTGGGCAAACAAAATTTAGGGTGGGCAAATGAAAATAAGGGCTGGGCAAATGAAATTTAGGGTGGACAAACGAAAATAAGGGCTGGGCAAACGAAAATAAGGGCTGGGAAAACGAAATTTAGGGTGGGCAAACGAAAATAAAGGGCTGGGCAAACGAAATTTAGGGTGGGAAAACGAAATTTAGGGTGGGAAAACGAAAATAAGGGCTGGGAAAACGAAAATAAGGGCTGGTCAAACGAAATTTAGGGTGGTCAAACAAAAAAAATGTTGGGCAAACAAAAATAAGGGCTGGGGAATCGAAATTCAGGCTGGAAAAACAAAAAATTCAGGTTCTGAAAACAAAGTTCCGGCTGGGCTATGAAATACAGGCTGGAAATAAAGTTTTTTATATCTTTTAAATTTCAACATATACAACAGAACTTGCGCAAATTATATTCAAATTTCGAACAACGGAACTTTTTCGGGACATGTCATTACATTCTATCCATGTACCATTTACATTTCGACAAAATGCTCGAAAATGCTCAGCCAGTTTGCCCAGCCCTTATTTTCGTTTGCCCACCCTAAATTTCGTTTGCCCAGCCCTTATTTTCGTTGACCCACCCTCAATTTCGTTCGTTCAATCTGAATTTGGTTTACCCAGCGTTTATTTTCGTTTTCCCAGTCTCATTTTCGTTTGCCAGACCAGAATTTTGTCTGTCCAGCTTGAATTCCATTGGTTAATGAGAATTTTTTCTGTCGCCGTTCTGCGGAGGAATTTTATTTTCCCATTTTATGGTTAATTAAAATTGGGAAAACGAATGTAACACTTAGGCATACGTTGGCTAAATCCTGGGCAAACGAATCGTCTCAAGGAAATACGTTTCTTCTGATTTTTTCATTGATGGAATGTTTTTTTTATTTTTCGATTTTTTTTATCTTGAAAGGTGGGCAAACAAAACTATTCACTGGGCAAACGTGGGCAAACCCTGGGCAAACGAATGGTGTAGCTAAACCACGTTTTTTTTAATGTTTTGTTTTTCGGAATTTTTTTATTTTTTTGATTTTTCCGTTTTCAGTTGGTGGGCAAAAAAAATTGTCTGCTGGGCAAACATGGGCATACGATGGGCAAACGATATAGATAAAGAAAGTCTTTATTTTCCAATTCAGGGGTGCCAACTTCACAGGGCTCCAATTTTTTACATGTTAAAATTCAGTTTACGTGTTGTACAGTGTAATTTAATTCTACAGCTGCCTGAAGTTTTGTCTCAGTTTAGTTTGGTTTACATTTACGTTGTTTCTTTTGATCTAATAAAGTTTAACAATACGAGCAAAAAATATAAAAATTGCACACCAGGAAGAAAATGTGTGTTGCAATCAGTTGGAAACGTTTGCTATTATTGAGCCTTCATTTGATCCTCCACAATCTACAATAAAAATGTATAATAAACTACTCGTCAAAATTAGCGTAACACTATTTAGATTAGCGCCATTTAGCGCCGTTCTATTCGAGTTAGACACTTGCAGTTTTCAATTGTCAGTAGCCTATAAAGTTGGTTTTAATTCCCCGAAGGCGCTACATTGTAACTTAAGCAGTTCGCAGTCCACACCTCAAACACCAACCCCATGTCGAAATTTGAATTAACAAGATTTTGACGGCAATTTCAGATTCATACGGGATGGACTAAGAAAAACGCTATCGGGTAAAAACTTCATTCCGGCACACATTAATACCTCCTCGATAAGTTCTGTGTATTTGGTCGCTGTCCCATTTCTTCGCCTTAAGCCAACCCTTGTATTTACGCAGGGTTTTGCGTGGTTTGATCTCTGTTGGGCGAATCCATTAATCTTAATGCTGCCTAATAAATTGGTACGGGGTGCCACAACTCACTTTCACCCTTTGACAACCCAAGCCACACCTACTTCGACTCCTCACACACTGCCTCTGATTTCATCCCTGTAGAAGGTGCAACACCTTTCCTTAGCTCAATTGGCTAAGCTGAGAGGAAAGCTATTGACCGTAGCTCCGGCAGCACAGCGGTCAAGGGGTAGGTTACCCTGGTTATGTAAAACTTTGATTGTGGCTTTGGGCGCCAGATATTTTTATATAAAAATACCAAAATGTAGTATAAAATAACCAAAGATTTGAAAACTTTCTTGGTATACACTTAGAAAGAATAAAAGTCCAAATTAAAACAATAACAACTATATTAAAATAAAAAAATTATACAATCTGTTAAATTGACCCACTAGGTTAATTAAAAATTTGAAGCACTGATTTTACAATATTACTTGGACCGGCAGGGTACAAAGAAACGGTCTTACGTAAGCCCAGAGGACAGTGGCTTCCGGAGGTAGAGAGGATGTTCCTGGAGTTGCTACCAGCAGTACTGCGGTGACTTTTAGACTTTCCTCCTCCTTGTACGCCACAGGTCGAGGTGTTCGTTCCCTGGTTGATGGCCGTTTGTCCAGAAGTTGTTACATACAAAAGTGAAACAAACAGAATCAGTGTTGTTCTACTGAGAGTTCGAAAACAGTGGGTATCTGTTAATTTGAAGTTATATAAACCAGAGCATAATTAATACTACTAAATTCCAAGACTCAGGTAAATTAATTAATCTAAATTTTGCAACAATATGACCCAAAAGAAAAGTTAACAAAACAAAACCCCTAATTAAGCTGCGACTTCAAGTTTCAGCCACGCCACTGTTTGCGTTAAGTAGAGCAATTAAAATTCAAGAAAATTCATAAAAAAAATCAGACAGTTAACACTTGCTGCTTCACAGTACGGCAAACTAAAGAAAAATCTAAAGAAAAATTAGCACTTTCGTCAGCGACGAACAGCGACAGCTGTGGGCACCTGTAGATACCAAATTGAACGAGCGGCAATTGCTCGAGGTCCGTGAGGTTTCAACAAATTATTACTACTAAATAGAAAATTAAAACTCACTTACCTCGAGCAAATTTTGCAGGTGCAGGTTGCCACACTCGTTCGTCCCCTTTTACAGTGTCAAATCAAATTTGGTCAACGACCACGAAAACTCGTCCTTTGACTGCAGAAAAGGTTTGGTAGGGTCTCTATTTGATTTGCCACACAGCTATCTTCTCCCAAGCTGGGAATACCTAAAACATACAGAAACCACAGGGTCTGCTTTCTAACAAAACGATAATTTCGATTCCTTACTGGAATCGATCGATAAATTCCAGAGTAGGTGAATCTAACCTATCCTGGACACACGTGCTATTTTCCTTAATAAACCAAAAATACTTTACGGAATGCAAAAAATACGCATTCAGCAACGATAACTGAAATATTAGAATAGATAAATTAAGCAGCAAACATTAAATGCAAAAGTGATTGCAAAGATATAAACAAATTTAATTAATGAATTGCTCCACTTACCACACGTGGACTAAACTGAAGTCTCGCTTATCACAACCGCTAAATTAAAAGATAGGTCAAGAAGAAGGGACGCTCCTTCTGTCGATCCGTATTTATTCGTTTCCAATAACACAAAAAACTATCGAATATCTGTCAACCGGTCACCACTGATATCGTAGAACGGCATTAGTTATTAGTTGCGTTCGTTTAACATTCTGCGAGGTGCGTTCGTTTCACTTAGGGGTCAACTGGTTGAGGTGTGATTTTTACCAAGTAATGATAAAAATAAGAATGTGACGGGATTTAAAATAAATACCGTTACAAAGGCTGCGTGGGATGTCTTTTAGTTGCAAATTCATGTCATGGCTTTACTTGAAGGCTCTTGAGGTTGACAGGGCCACTGTGAACGGCAGATTGGAATTCTAAATGTGATATTCTATCTCCAACCCACCCCCCTGAAAATTTGCCGCGCTGAGGCGTTGTAAGCAGTTCTTGATGCGTGGGGTGACTCTGAAATCCTAAACATGCTCTCGCTCGTAAAATTAGTGAAAATAGGTGCTGTTTGGGTGGTCTGCCTCGTAGGTGCTAGCCCAGTCGAGGGTTCATGAGCCCAAGTCGCAGTGAACACTTGTCGTGCGTACCAAGCATCTCTCGGGAATTTGGCGATTGTCGATTTACACAAGTGCAAACGTTCCCAAAAGTTTCGCCTTCCAACGAGTCCTCTTTCAGAAGTTTTCATCTACTCAAAAAAAATTTTTTAGGGGTGGCCAAAAAAGAGGGTGACGGGACGCAACAGAGGATTTGAACGAGACGGATGACTCAGAGTATGCCAAAAAAAGTTCATGCATCCTCAGGAAAGTTTTCTGAGTCACCACACGCATCAGGACCTGCTTACAACTCCTTAGGGCGGCAAATTTTCAGGGGGTGGGTTGGAGTTGGAAAATCACTTTTGACGTTCAATCGGTCATCCTCAGTATGTTCCGCCAACTTCAAGAGCCTTCAAGTAATGTCATGACATGAATTCGAGACAAAACGACATCCCACGCAGCCTTCTACAGGGGCAGAACCAGAGGAGGTGAGTGGGGGGGTCGGTATGGGTGTGGCCTGGAGGGGTGATTGAATTGTCAAAGAGTTAATGTGTGCCTGTATGGAGTTTTTACCCAACAGCTCATTCTTAGTCGATCATGTAGGTCTCAGAAATTGCTGTCAAAATCTTGCGAATTCAAATTTCGACATGGGGTTGCTTTTTGGAGTGTAGACGGCGAACCGTTTAAGTCACAGACTACCGACTTCGGGGCATTAAAACCAATCCAATAGGCTACCGAATAGCAACTACCTAAGTCTCTAACTCGAATAGAACGCAAATGGCGCTAATCTAAAAAGTGTTATGCTAATGTTGACGAGCAGTTTATAAACCGCCCATCTGTCCAGAAATAACCAAGTTACAGGAAGGGGGACATTTATGGTGAATCACCCTGTACCATAGATTGTTCCATAGATCCTCCATTTTTTCTTACTGGTTTGTTATGATTTAGGAGGTTTTTCAATTTTTCTTAATTGAATAAACGTAATAACAACACAAAATGTATAATGATCTGGGATTACTTAAGTAAGGTGTAGTGTGAATTATACAGGATGTTGGACCTAAGGTGGGTTCTTCCATAACTCTGTTATCATAAATTAAAAAAAAAATGGTTTCAAATAAAAGTTGTCCAAGATGATGTGGTCCATACTTGTAACATTTTTTCTAATCATACAATTTGTTTTAACCATAATCCATTTCCTGTAACTGCTACACAACTTCGTTATTTTAAAAGTAACACCCTGTATATTTGTACAATTTTGGATAGTCCACTAAATTTTTGGTCGACTTTATGAACACTAGATGATATCTAGAGCCCATCGTTCTGGAGATATTCAACAGTTTTTGAAAAGGATCATGATAACAGCGCTCTAAATATTTATAATTAGCGTCTAAGCCAAAAAAGCTAGTATGCGTAAAAATTACTCTGTCATTTCCATTGTTGCAAAATGTTGTACGTTGTTCTGTGTCGCAAATACCAATTGTCAAACATGACAATTACTTGATGGACAACCTGATATCAGTTAAAAGGTAAGTTATTTTCACATTCATCGTGAAATATAAGTTAATATGGGTTCAATTCCATTTAAAAAAATATTGCTGTTGCAATGAAACTAAAAGAGCAATTCAGGACTAATGGAACTGTCCAAACCGAACTTATCTACCTTTTTTGGTTTAGACGCTATTTAGAAATATTTAAAGTTATGATTATTAAAATTAAATATTATTTATATCATGATATTTTTCAAAAATATTTAAACATTCCAAAACGGTGGGGTTTTAGGTACCATGTATGGTTAATAAAGTCGACCTAAAATTTAGTGGAGTATCCAAAATATACAAATATAGAGGGGGTTCCATTTAAAGTAACGAAGTTATGGAGCACCCTGTATGATTAGAAATATTTTACATATATGCACCACATAAATTTGGACAACTTTTATTTGAAACATATACATATTTTAAATTTACAATAACGGAGTTATGGAAGAATCCATCTCAGATGGAAGACCCTGTATAACTGTTGCATAAAATTGGAGCAGTTTTTAGAATAATGATTTTCATCATACTCTATTCGTAAATAATGAATGTTTCAGTAAATCCCTAACTAAAAATGATATAATGATTCAAATTACCAAATATATATTTATTCTAACTAAACAAAAAATCTTGTGAACTTCGTAGTGCACTTAGATGGATTGAAGAAACAATTATTGCTGAAAAATTGCCAGTTTTCAGAAAATATTCGGTAGATTTAAATACATCGTGTATTTAGTAACATTTATTCAAATCTAGTTCGCATTATTTATAATAAAGAATTACTTGAGAAGAATTTGACCAGTATTTTGATTACATTCTAAACCTGTAGAAACCAGAAATACAAAGGTTTCTTAGAACTATGAGAATTTTAACTGTTGATCCCATTTAAATTCCTGTTTCTCATATTTTATGTCATCGTGACGCGATTATTATTTTTTATAGTTCATTCTTATTGCGGGCAAAACAAAAATGTTGCTAAAGCAACAATAAATCATTTTTAATTGACGTATTCCGTGGTTATTTTAAAATGTAGTAATGAATATTTAAAAGAATGTTACTATTAGTATGTTAAGATGAACCATATTTTTATATTTAAAACAAAATATGTGACCAATGTGGTTGTTGATGGAATATATTAGGACATAAACATACATATTTTAACAATTAAACGTGTTGAAATGTTATGATAAATTAGGGTTCAACATAACTTATAAAATATCTATTTTAAATTAACTATTTCTACGTCATTTTTTACTTTTACTACTTTAAATATATGCCCATATTTTAAGAATGACCGTTCGACAATTACTGATGAAATACAAGCATAATTAAAATACTCTTTGTACTCGGATCTGTAGATGTACCATAACGTTTTAATTTGGTAAAACATGTCTTTCCTTAACACACATTCGAACTCATTTTTAACTGGCTCATTTATTGCGTCTTTTGCAGATAATTTACTTCGTCCACTATTTGTAGTGACTCCGCTAACGACAAGGTACTGTTCTGTAACTTTTGTAGGGCGTTATTACAATATTTTATAGTTATTATGAATAGTGTTATAAGCTGTTCCAATGGTCACATCTTTTTCATAATGCACTTTTAATCCACTTTAGCAATTTACTACGTACAGTTGGTAGATAGTTTGTTCCAGAACTCACGAAATCGTTATTTTATCGAGTACAGTTCATTGGCACTTAGCATTAAAACTCAGTGATATTGTTCTAAAGGATAATGTTAAAAATAGCCGATTTTTAGCTGCTCGGGTTTAACGCATGTACCCCAGAAAAAATGATTGATTTCTGTCAAAAAACATGAAATATGACCCTGAATACTTCAAATGACTGGGGAAATGTCAACTTAAACTGTAAAACTGTAAAAACCACCCCAAACACCGCTAAAAATAGATAATTTTCGGTTTTGATCAGATAACTCATATAAACCACAAATAACAGTTGGGAATGGTTTGAAAATAATAACATTAAGTTCAAAATATGAAATCGATGAGAAAATCTCGCTTTCACCCTTAAAAAATATAGAAACTACCCCCAAATATCTTATTTCCGATTCCTAAAAATTGCTGATCTCGGGTGTATCTTGGGAACGCTTGAAACCCAGAAAAAATGATTGAATATGGTCAAAAAATATATGAAATTACTCCTTAATACATCACATGTTTGGGGGAAAGTCTATGTCACCCCTAAATATATAAAAAAACTTGTAAACTGATATAGCCCATATCTTCTGACTAATAGAAGGACTTTTTTGACCGGTCCAAAAATAGTAAAAGGGAGTATTCAGTACATCAATATGACTGTAAAATTGTGTCTTTTCACTCCTAAAAATAAAAACCACCCTAAACTGCTAAAATAGCTTATTTTTATCGTCTGCCTGAAAATCCTTATAAACTAGAAAAAATGATATTCGGGGTGATTGATATACTGAAGACTTGTTTTTATTATTTTGAAACCATTCCCAATCAATGTTTCTGGGTTATATCTGTACCATGACAGAAGCAATAAATGAATTACTTTTAGCAGTCTAGGAGTAGTTTAAATATTTTTCGGGGTGAAATTGACGTTAACTTAGTCACTTGATATTTTAAAAACTTGTTATTTTATTTTTAAATCATCCCAAATCTCATTTTTTTCTAGTTTATAACTATTTCCAGGTAGACAAAAATAAGCTATTTTTAGCAGCTTAAGGGTTGTTTTTATTTTTTAGGGGTGAAAAGAGACAATTTTCCAGTCAGATTGATGTACTGAATACTTCCTTGACTATTTTTGAACCACTTTTTAATCATTTTACTATATTTACTAATCCTTCAGTTTTTCAGATTTCTTAAGAAACACTTCACACAAGGACTACTCTTAGTAGCCCTGACTCACACAGGAATATTCGTAGGTTCTTAGATTAAAAGTAGATACATATGGTTTATATCTTTATTTTGATTCACTATAAGCAATGGCCCATATCGTATGTACAAGCTTTGATATCTCTTGTTATATAACGATAGCATAATAATAAAATAAGCTATTCATATACGACGTAAGCATAACATTTATTTTATTAATAGCCACGCTGACCATGCCCAACTATCATTTTTAATAAATTACCGTTTGTCAACCAAAGAGAACCACACTAGAGTTGGGCAGAATCGGATGATTTTAAGAATCGGAATGTTGCATTTCGGAATGTTTTTTAAAATCGGAATATATTCCGATTATTTTACATTCCGAAAACGACGACGAAACGCTACGTCTAGTTTCTTATGGAAATGAGCGCTGGGCAAGTAACAAAAGGTGTCTTTGTTTGGCTTATGAACCACACTACTATTATAAAAATACCTAATAACATTGATAACATTACTAGTTCATTCTGTAATTTTACAACATGTTATGACTGCCGGCATATTATTTTCTAAATTAAAAAATAATAATGAGAGTTGCTGGACGGGCAGAAAATATTTTGTATTTATTCCAGATAGAAATCAGTCTTTCACTGCCATATTATTACAGTATTAACAAAAACACAGGCGATTCAGTCTATTTAAATGGAGCTTCGGATCAAATAAAAATTATTTAGTTAAGTACTGGGCAACCAAGATATTTTATCTCGGTTGCCCAGCATCATCAGTCATCAGTGCCTTCTGAACGAGTATTTTCTAAATCGGGACAATTAACAAATACAAGACGAAATCCTATACATTCTAAAAATTTAGACAAAATATTTTTTATATCATTTTAAGCTTATTTTATTTATTATTTTTAATTATTGTTCAACTTTTAATTATTGATAAAAAGTATGTAGTTACTTTATGTTTACTTATTTTATTTTATGTTTACTGTTCTACAAAATCATGATTTATAATTGTTTTATTTTTTCCAAGTGAGTTGTTTTTTCTACCACGTTAATATTTTGATTATATACAATTTGAAATTGATTTTATTATATTATTTTAACTCTTTCCTTTTAATTATACTTATTCAATTAGCTGAGAGCGCGTAAAAATAACAGCTGACCACTAGATAACTAAATAAACCGAACCCGTACCTCGTTCGTATCCCCGAAATTCGGAATGTGGAATGTTAAAAGAAATTAAATCGTCAATTCCTCGGTCAAAACTTCCTGCAACCGGCAATGGGCGATTCAGCGTCTCGGTACGTACGGATAGGAAGGACGATTGAGTGGAAAGTAAAAGCTATCGGCATCCGCCGCATTTCACATTTCGGAATGTTCGGTAGCAATCGGAACCTTCCGATTATTTTAAAAAATCGGAAACTTTCCGATTTTACATTCCGAATAGGACCAACACTAAACCACACGCTCGGCTGGCAGAGTTGTAGATATAACAGGAATGTTGTATAACTGCTCCTCAATAACAATTATAAACAGTTACTGAACGGCGATAGGTGTGCCGTCAAAAAAGCGTTCTATAGTACTGCTTATAAACGGTCAATAAATTATTTAAATAATAGCAATTTACGGATACGTCCTTCGACATGAAAATAGTGTTTATATTTGAATCTTGCATAAATAGGGTAATGTACGTGTGTATATCCAGATAGTGCATATATGATCTAGGGTATTAAAAAACGATTAACCAATAAAACAGTTACCCAATATATGTATGTATTGTAACGTATTTTGCTTTTCAAAAAAAAAAAATAGTTCCTGGACATCCTTGGAAATTAGAAAAATAAATATTGTGAAATAATCGTATATTGGAAATGAAAAAACAAACAGAACATATTTTTCATCTCATAAGGTACACATTTTTAGATATTCTATCTATAACAAAAATATATACACTGATTTGAATAAAATCCGCAATACTCACACGCACTTGATAATTGAATCAAGTTTTCAATAAGATAACGCACGTCCTCATACGGCAAGAGATACGACACAGTTTTTGGACCAAGCTCATGTACATCTGCTTCTATGGCCTGCACGATCTCCCGATCCCACGCTGATCGAACAGACTGGGTCATTTACCCCAATCTCCAATGATCTTCACATGCAAGATGCTTTGAATGATATACCCCATTACTGAATATTTTTTTAACTGCATGTTTATTTTTTATTTAGAACTTAATTCTTTATTTGTTATATCGAGGTAGGTACATGGTACGCGAAAATTTCAACTAAACTACAACCAATATGGGGCGTTGCGGATTTTATTCAAATTTGAGTATTCTTCCATTTCTACTTATTCTGCAAATTATAATTTAGATGTCAAAATAGTGACATTGATCATAAAATTATAAAGTGTGTCCCATAACACATCACCACAAAAAAATAAGTGAAACGTACCTCTGACCAAACTTGGCGAATTATACAGGCTGTCTGATAAAAAACGCCGCGAACCATAACTCCGTTATTTGTAGCCTGATCAAATGGCTCTAAAGGAACTATAAGTGAAACTACTGCAGTATTTTTCAAGTTTTTTTCTGAAACGCGATAGTCAACTTTTTTTTTCAAATGGCAATATAGGATTTTTTTTTGTAAATTCATCCAAAAAAATCCAACGATGTATAACAAATTGACTTTTGTGAAACATTTATTTCAGAAAACGTGCCAAAATGTTTGTCATTATCGCAAACGGCGTCCTACCGGCTAACTAATACCAAACGTAGTTTGACTAATCTAATCACGTATGCCGTGGAAAACAAAAAATAATACAACAAAGCAAATAAATGTCATTTCAGCGTCCGTGTCTCAGTCTTTATTCGCATTCTACTTTGTCATTTCTGCATTAGGTTATTTTTTTGTGAAATAATCTTAGCAGAAAAAAAATGTTTCACAAAAGTCAATTTGTTATACATCGTTGGATTCAGAAAACAAATGCATAGTAATTTACAAAAAAAAATCCTATATTGCCATTTGAAAACAAAATGTTGACTATCGCGTTTCAGAAAAAAAAAGTTGAAAAAATACTGCAGTAGTCTCCCTTATAGTTCATTTAGGGTAATTTCATCCGTTTTTTTGTTTTTTAACATCAGGTTACAAATAACGGAGTTATGGCTAGCGGCGTTTTTTATCAGACAGCCAGTATGTTTTGGGGTCGCTGAATCCGAGTCCGAAGCCCGTTTTGCCCCATCACGTCACATTTTTTTTATCCTTAATAAGCTGCGGGAAAATGGCAAAAAATGACAAAAAATACTCTAGAACCCAATCAAACCTCATAACCCAATACTTCAATAACTTCATACCTCTAATCCCATAGCCCTCACAATCAATAAGCCTCAAAGACCCCAATTAACCAAATAACCTCAAAACAAAGGTCTGCAGTCATCCAAAACGGGTATTTTTGCCATAAATACCCAAAAAATGGTAGAAAAATGGAGGATTTCTACCAGGGCAATCTGCAGGCTACACTCTTAATAACCCAATGGCCCCATTTTATAAGTTAATAACTTCGAAATGCCGCACGGGAGACTGACACCAGAAGGCCAGAACCCCATTAACCCACAATAACACTATGACATTATAGTACTTGATTCTTGTGAATCTCTTTGCCTCTTAAGTTTCAGAGTTCTCGATTAACGTGAGTTCTTTATTCTCTCACAGCTCGAAGTACTTCATTCGAACTTTAGCCTCTCACGACTTCTGAATTAGCCAGAAGATTTAGTAAATACTAGCCATATTACACGCACTATGTACATATGTATGTACGTACGTATGTATGTATGTACGTAAATAAGTATGTACGTTCGTGTGTACGCAGACTTTAACGCATTACGTACGCAGACAGTACGCATGTAACTCGCGTAGTAATGATCGGATTGAGATGAAATTTTACATAAATATTGGTGCTCGTAAGTATTCCTTAACAGTTATATTTTAGGACTGACCCGATTAGTGCATTTTTATTCATCGAATTTCGATGAAATTTGACATGCACATTACAATTAATGTGGTTTCAAATGCTATTGAATTTGGTCGCGATCGGACTAATAGCTTAATAAAATTATGGTTAAAAATGTATCTCGGAGGTCCGCCACGACGCTTGTTGATTCAAAGCCATATTCTGATTGTAATGATCTGATTATGATGAAAATTTTCTTGACTATCGTCCATGTTGTACGAAATACATTTTTAACCATAACTCCCACGCTATTAGTTTGTCCGCTACAGCTCGCAAATTTCGTACAAATTATGGTCGGAGTATTGATTTAACTTCCTCAACTGTGAATAGAGTAATTGAACAATACAGGGCGATTGGATCAATTGGGGACGCTAAACATACTGGCTGTCCAATAACAAGCCGTTCAAATGATAATATCGAAACGATGCGTAAGAGGGTTGGTGAAAGTCCAGGACCATCGATTCGGTGTTGTGGACAAGAATTGCAAATTTCAGGAAGTTCTCTACAGTAAATATCTGCGTATCCATGCTTACAAAGTTCAGTTGACACAAAAACTGTAGCCTAATGACCATGCACAGCGAAGAGTTCGTTGAATGGATTATTTATTGAACAACAAGTGAATACTGATTTTTCGAGCAAAATCATAATAAGCGATGAAGGTCATTTTCATTTTGAAGGCTCCGTTAATCGTCAAAATTGCCGCATTTGGGGTTCAGAGAAGCCACATGTGATTGTCGAAAAACAAATGCATCCACAATGTGTCACTGTTTGGTATGGATTTTGGGCTGAAGGCGTCATTGGACCATACTTCTTCGAAAATGAAGCTGGTCAACTGTTACTGCTGCAAGCTGTTGGTGCTCGATATCGCGACGTGATAACTGAGTTCTTTCTGCCTAAATTGGATGATACTGATGTGGACGACTTCTGGTTTCAACAAGACGGTGCGACATGCTATACAGCCCGTGAAACAATCCAATTCTGTATGAGACATTTTCTGGTCGTGTATTCTCTCGTTTCGGTGATTAAAATTGGCCCCTAGATCATGTGATTTAAACACCATTGGATTTGTTTCTATAGGGTTTTTGAAGTCAAAAGTCTATGTCCAACAGGCCCACATCCACCCGTGCATTGAAGGAGGAGATTCAACGCTGCATCAACGAAATTCGACCACATTAATGCAAAATGGTCATGGAAAATTTCGACAAAACAGTGCCAGCAAAGCCGTGGAGGTCATTTGCCTGATGTGTTATTCCATACATAACCCTATACTATATACTTTGTTTCAATAAAAAAATGCAATTGAAACAAAAAACTGTGTTTTCTATTTAATTCAAATCTTGCGTAAATTTTGGGACACCCTTTACATTTATAGCATTTGTTGAAAATACCTGTATAAAATATTCAATTTTTTGCGCATACACAGCAGCAAACACCACGGTAAAATTGTGATATCTGCTCAATGTGTTTACCCGGTTTTTACCAAATTCTCCATACTAAACAATCACATTTTTATTCACGTTTGGTTTACTTTTCTAGAAAGCCTTGAATTAGTCGATTCTAATTTCATTTGTACTCTTAACTCCATAATTACTGTTGTTTGGTGGCTGAATTTGCCTGATTTGCATCTGCCATTATTTCGCGGAATTTTGCGTGTTCCTACGTAATTTACAGCAATTCGGCATGGTTTTTCTGGTACCGCAGGATAAACTTGTCCTGAGGTCAACGTCCAAACAGTTTCTAAGCTGCCGGTGACATTTACTTAAATCCAAATTATATTTCCGCTCTTGCAAACAGTAAGGGACGGACAAGGCGAAGATTAAACGTGGGGTTCATCGTTCACCTTTACGTAATACAAGTGGCTCCATGAATCTTTTATGGCAATATTGAAGGATTTATTAGAAAATTAATTAAGCAAGACCCCAGGAAGAACATAACGTACCTACGTGAAGGCTGATATTCATTATAGTGTATGCAACATACCTACTCGTATTAAGGCGTATTTTACCGCTGCCGTAATGAAATCTAAACGAGTATAATAATAATAATAATATACGAGATCGCGAAATACGAAAATCTATCAATCGAGCTGAAGCGCCTATGTAAATTGGAGAAGGTGGAGATATACGCCCTAGTGACATCGGCAGAGGGAGTAATGACGACGAGATTCGCCAAGAACATCGCGGCATTAGGACTGTCTTATAACATTATTAGAAATGGCCAAAAGGCAATATTATTACAAACTTGTAAATTGTAAGGAAGGTTTTGGGACAGGATGAATTTCCTCCCTCGCCTGAACCTAATTTCTGCCGGAGGCGGGGATGAGACATCAAGCCACTGTCTGCAGTAGGAATAAGTGAATGTCTCCCAGCGTTTACGCTGAGAAGTGTGACCAAAAAGTCGGCGAAATAATAATAATAATAATAATAATTGTTCTTGTCTGGAGCCGGCGCTGGACATGACAGCAAGTGGGACGTCGGTGACAGGCAGTTGAAGAGGCGGGCACCTGTCGTTCAAGAAGCTGCAGCCCCAAACTCAAACTTAAACTCACAGCCAAACAGAAGAGTGGACGACACGAGAAGGGCCGAAGACTACGAAGAACTCTACCCCAGGGTTCGCCTGCCGTGCGACGGAGGGCTGCTCGAAGGAGAGAAGGTACCAGAAGGTTGAAGTGGACCGTCGAAATGAACATAGAAGTTATGAGGACGTTCTAAATCATCAACCACTGCAGAGACGAGCCGCTCCCTGGATGGAGACATTTACTACATGCCGAATTTTTGCGCAGGAATCCCACCTTCAACATCACTGAACAAAATATTGTAGACAGGAAAAACGTCATCGTTAGGAAGCGCTACCTCACAGATCTTCAACTATAGGAAGTCAAGAGAGAAGTCGGCCAGATCCTATACCAACAAGAGGAGTTCCAAAAGCAAAAGTACGTGCGGAAGAAGAAATCCAACCACCGCCAAAAATTATTACCCCAGCGTCTTCGCCGTCTAGATCAAAAGGAAGGATTAGTGATGTACACCTACCGAGAAGCCAGCATGAAGAACTACGAGAACGATTTCTACAACTGGTGACCCACTATGAGCTCATAAATCCAATTCATAGACCCAGAATACCTAAACTCAGGAATTCTTGACTGACATTCAGGACAGGTTTATGAAAAACAAGAAATTACCAGAAACATATCCTGACAGACGACGTAAGACATATGTAGGAACCGTAGATCTGCAGTCGAAACTATAGAACACATAATAGGAGTATGTCCCGCGCTAGCAAGAGTCAGCATGAAGATGGTCCACCAACAACTAGCACTCAAGTATGGCCTGTTAGCGACGGCTCCGCCATACTACAAATATACCAGAAGCTGTGCTGGAATGGGAAGAGACAGTGATGTACTGGGATAGGCTAATCATCACCGATCGAACAGTAGATTTCAACCGACCAGATATAGTGCAGATCAACGAGGAGGGATCATCATATCATCGCAGTGCCACTTACGCACAATATTCAGAAGACTGAGTGAGAAGATCGCGAAATACGAAAATCTGTCAATCGATCTGAAGCGCCTATGGAAACTGGAGAAGGTGGAGACATACGCCCTAGTAATATCGGAAGAGGGAGTGATGGCGACCAGATTCATCAAGAACATCGTGGCATTAGGACTATCTTATAACATTATTAGAAATGGCCAGATGGCAATATTATTACAAACTTTTAACAAGTAAGAAAGGTTTTGGGACAGGATGAATTTCCTCCCTCGCCTGAGCCTAATTTCTGCTGGAGGTAGGGATGACATATCAAGCCATCACTGTCTGCAGCAGGAATAGTTGAATGTTTCCCAGCGTTTACGCTAAGAAGTGTGACTATAATGTCGGCGAAATAAAAAGAATGTCTTAAATATTATATTTTTATATGTATATGGTTATTAAGGAATATGAATAAAAAAAGTATGAGTTAAAAGAATTCGTATGAGTCAAAAATAAATATTGCATATTGTAATAAGCAGACACTACTTTCAGATCCAGATTCTTATTTTGGAATTTACTTCCCTTCCTTTCGTAATAGGCGTGAAGTTTGAACTGTGGTATATACAGGTATGAAACCATGTTCTTGAAAACTCTTAAATGATGTGTAACATGATCAATTTCTGTCAACTCCCTCTATCGAGAAAGGTTTAGTCTTAAAAGTGAAAATTAAAGTGTTATCTTGCTATTATCTTTTTCAAAGGATTTTGATGGATTTTTTGACAATTTATGGAGTATGCCATTCCAGACGAGTTGTAGACTATTTCTGATGTTATTTTAGAATAATGTATTATACAATATGTTACGGAAGGTGGAATATGCCATTCCAAACATGTTGCTGACTATATTTTTCTCTAACAGTAACAATGATTCTGAATGCGTACTTACTCACGGTTTTTGACCAATCAGAAGCCTTTTATATAAGTGCATGTCAGCGTGGTATAACAAGTACATACAACTTTGGTTTTATTTATATAGTTACGTTTGACAAATAAGTTATATATTTATGACTTTGCGTGTGACATTTTTGGGTTCAGAACAGTTTTTTTGTAAGGCTTATAAACGCTTGTTAGACAATAATATATTTTACAACACTTTTCAAATTACATATTTCACACTCGCAATTCGTACAAATGTTTCTCTCGTGTGGAATATTGGCCAAATCAAAACCTTTTCAATGTAAAACATTATCTGTATTAAGAACTTTTCATAAGAAAAATAATATTCCACAGTAAATGTTTAACGCATGTGTAGCATTTATTCATTCATATTTATATCACTTTATAGTCAAAGGTATGAAGATTTCCATGGCGTTATAAAAATAGGGTTACCATTTAGGGATTATTATTTAAAAAATATATAAATAAATATATTTAAAAAATAGCTTTACAAAGTCATCAAAAATATATTTTTTTTAAGTATTTGACGGTACACTGTTCAATAACTTCAATGTACAAATGTTAAAAAAGAGCCATCATTTCATTGTCAATGTCTACATTCATAATTTTTGTTATATAAAAATCTATTTTATCCATTTAGCAAAAGTTTTATTTAGTAAATTCTATGTAGATTCCAATTATGTATCAATATATGTATAAGGTATTCCATTTGAAACGGCAGGCTGATACATGGTCTCGTTAACACCCGGTATAATTACGCATTTCAATCAATACTTGGTGCATGAAGTTTTACAGCATAATGTATGCGTTTAATTCTGCAATATCCTAATTGAATCGATCACTCCTTAGAGAGCAAATAACCGTTTTCTCTTCCTTCGGTTGAAAGAAAATTATTTTAATAGCAAAAATCTCTAGTGCGCGTTCAATATCTTGCTTAATTACTGCTCACTAACTGTATTATACTCAGCCAGTCAGATACACTACAATGAATTGTTTTCTATTTTCGAGAACATATGCCATTTTCTACAGTTTAGTTACGAAATGGTATCTTTACCAAATTGTGTTGTACTCATCTGATGAAAGTAGCATCTGTCACAGAGATTGCTTGTGATTTGATTGGTTTGATTTGACTTCCAGAGTAACTGGTCAAGTTTAGTAATTGTCTCCAATACTGCAGCCTCTTGGCTCAAGGTGTCTCCAGTTGTCACGCATTTTCCGAATAGGTTAGTTGCCTTTATAAGTTTTAACAGTTTATTCACTGAATTTTCGCTCAGGAAAACCGCTGTGTAGTCTGTGTCCCCCATAAAGTTGAATCTCCAGCATGCTAAAGCTTCGCTGTGGAAAATGACATCAGAGGCTGATTCCTTCTAGATGTTTCCTTGGGGTGCAGTGTTCAACAAGTAGTTCTATAATTTGTTTGATCTGATTCATATTTATCCTTAGGAAATACGCTGTCAGCGGTTTTGATGGTGGTTTTAGCAGTTTTGCTGTGGATTTTGTTAGGAGTGTTTTGCCAGTGAATTTGATGTTTCAACATACACTACTCGCACAATGGTTTTTGGTATGCCCAAGACTGGTTCTGGTCCTGTGAATACGTCTTCAGATCCTTTATTTGCTAAGTAATCTGCTTTTACATTGTCCTGAATTCTATTATGTCCTGACACCCACTTGTGAATAATCTTATTGATTTTTGCTAATACACTCAACATCCACATATCCGAACTTTTTGCGTTCCGCAAACTTCCACATTTCCGAACTCTCGTCACCTCGGGATAACCGAACGGCTGGCGCATGCGCAAAGGGTTTTTCTACATAAGGGGTAACATACATGTGTACATGTTAATAAAAGAACGTTTTTTTAAACAAAAAAAAATGTCAGTGCAAAGGAGAGTGATGCAGGTAATTATTTTGTAATTCAAAGTAAAGGTTTGTTTTATTGAACATTTTGTTGACGTAACCTATAATAATTTAAAATTGAAATGAAAAATGATGAGAAAATATGTATTTTTAAGAAAACCGTGATACAAGACAAACATTATTGTACTGTTTATTTGCAGAGAAAAGAGCCTGCTAAGAGGCTAACCTTGGAGCAAAAGCTGGATCTGATAAATCACGCAAAAAATTGTGTTAAAAATGTTGAACTATGTAAGATGTACAATATTTGTAAATCGTCAGTGGCAGAAATTCATGGGAAAAAAGAAATTTACTTGTCGGAAGTTGAAAAAAGACGAAAATTGAGTGGACGGATTGACACAAAAAGTGCACCGGTACTTATGATACGCCATTTGAAAGAAGTGTTTTTCACTGGTTTCTACAAAGAAGAACTCTTGGAGAACCTGTCTCAGGTGTGCTGCTGAGGGAGTTTGTCAAAAAAAATGCATACAAATTTCTACGAGGACACCGATTTTCAAGTCATCGATGGGTGGCTTCGAGGATTCAAAGATCGTCATAGTATAAGAACGCTAAACACTAAAGGAGAAAAGTTGTCGGCCGACACAGAAGAGGCTCAAGCATACTACCTAGGCTTAAACGCCTTCATAAAAGATAACGTGTACGATTACGATAACATTTATAATGCTGACGAAACAGCGTTTATTTCAGGTTTCTTTTAATCTTGGATAATGCACCTGCTCATCCCTCAGCGGAGATTTTGAATGAAATTGACCCTCAGTGTTTCGTCGTTTATCTGCCACCCAATGTCACCTCTATCATCCAACCAATGGACCAGGGTGTCATATCTTCATTGAAACGAAAATGCAAGATCAGGCATATTTACGTGAAATCCTTGGCAACACTTCCGTCGATACTTGTGGGATGGCGGAGTTCATTAAATCATGGACCATTAAGGACTGTCTCTTCTTAGTATATCAAGCGTTGAACGACGTCAGTGCCGAAACTCTCAGAAACGCTTGGGGAAAACTAATTGATCGAGATATGCCTCGCAAGAACTCATGTCAAGATTCTACTTGGAAGCGTGCAATTTATTCAATAAATTGCCCAAAAAGTAAAGAAATATCTCTGGGAGATACAAATGAGTGGCTTCAAGCAGACTCGACAGAGGACACATGGCGACGCTTAACCGACGAAGAAATCATTGCAGCTGCCCAAGGCTACCCAAAACAGGACGATAGCGATACTGAGCTCCACGAAAATGAAAATGATGGAAACAACAACTATGATGTCGTAAAAAAAACAATCAAAAAAAGGAATTAATTCTTGCAGCATTAATTTTTGAATGATTGGATCAAACATGACCCAGAGAGTGATGTAGAGGAATGCAAAATGCTTCGAAACTGAAGCAGCGTATCCTCAAATCGCAATTATATTAAAGAAGAAGAAATGTAACTTGAAAAAGACTGATGTATTTGCATCAAATACTGGAAAATTGTGATGTAAAATGTGCATTTGAAAATAAATAGTTAATTACATGCCCAAACTGAAAAATATTCGATTTCTCCTCTTTGCTGAATTCTGTGACAATCGAAATATTTGATAACAATCGCATTATTGTGTTTACATTTTTTTCTCATTTCAAATTTCGCGGTTTTTTGTCGTCAACCAATCAGCGACAAGTTCGGTTGTGTGGAAGTACAAGTTCGGAAATATCGTGAATTCGGAAATTTGGAGTTCGGATATGTGGATGTTGAGTGTACCTTTAGGCGTTGCGCAAATATCGAGCCATCAAAAAAACGCCTCAAAGTTGGCCGAGAAAAAAAAGACGTATTTCTATTCTTAATCTTAAATTATAACCAGAACACAGCATCATTATCGTTAAAATGGTTAATAAACCATTTGTAGAACTGTAATCTTAGAGGTTCGTCCGCTCTGAGAATTTAATGTGCGCAGACGATATGGATGGAGTTCCAAATCATCTTTTCAAAATTCGTTGACATGTTGTGTCGGGCAAATTCACTTATTGGCCCAGATGGGTAATTGGTGTTCTTGGATTGTCTGTTATTACTTGCCAAGTCATTTCAATGCTTTCTTGTGTCCTGAGTTTGGATCTGCCATTTCCTTGTTTCCGATTGACACTTCCAGTTTGCCAGTATGAATAAAGGAAACGTTTTGCTGACTGGCTAAAATGTTCGAAATGAATAACTGCGTCTGGAACAACTTCCCTGAAGTCCTCTATATACAGCTCTTACCGAATATGTCCAGTTTCTAATGATTCTACTGCCATTTCTAAAATAAATTTCCAAGCGAGACACGCTTCTGTTCGTCATTAAATATGAATTCCATTGTTTATTTTACTACTCTGACAGCCACTTGTCAAAAGTTTGACAACAATAAAGTTTAGTTTCGAGTTTCGACATTACCTATTGGTAAAACTTTCGCATTGCCCAAACCTCCGATCTTCATCATAACATAGTATAAAACAAAGTCGCTTCCCGCAGGGGCTGTTCACTCTTATGAGCATACCTGAAATGTGATATTTAGTATGAGACCAACTCTATAGATGGCGCAACCAGCTTAGTTAGTTATGTATAGTTGGTACTGTTAAAAAAAGAGATTGGTAGTCCGGAAGAACTAGTTCAGTCCATGCGCCCAAATGTTTAATATTTATAATTTGCGTTATGTTCTTACGTCAATATTTATCTGGGCGTATCGATTGAATTGGTTCTAAGTAAAACCAAAACAAACCTAAGTTTTGTAGTTTTGTGATTAATTTGTTTCCATGTGTTAATTTATTTTGTGTTTTATTTGTGTATTGGGTATTATATATTCTTATTTGAGACAGAAATTAGTTGAGTTAATATTACATTAAAAGATGGAGAACTAGAACTGGTACCAGATGTGTGTTATAAATGAAACTTCATGTAAAGAAAGTTATGCCTTTACTTTTTTAGTTTATATAAATGGCTAGTTGGAAATAATTTATACTTAAATGTGATTGTGTCTTGTGTATAAATGTGATTGTGAATGCGTATAAATGTGGTTGTGAATAAAGGAATCTTACATCTAAAACAATTGATTTTGGAATTTAATGGTTTCAATATCTCAAATATCCTCCTTTTTCATCACAGCATGTCTTTAAAATTTATTTTTTAGACATTATTTCTTGAGGAACGGTTTCAAATACAGTTTGTGGACTTTTTTAAGTGTTCCCTTATGGACGAAACGTATATATATTATATGACAAGAATAGCAAAATCATATTTAGTGTATGCTAGATAAGGATAAAAAACTTTATGTAACCAAGTATGATTATGCTATTCTTATATACATACGTTTTGTCCATAATGGAACTCTTAAGAGTCCGCAAACTGTATTTTATTTTTTGAATAGTTTTTTGAATATAGCGCCATCCGCCATATTAGTTAAAATTAGTTTGAGACCAATTCAAGCGATGGCGCTTCACGGTTTCATTTAATTCTATGAGAGAGTTCCATCTATCTCTTCTTTTATCTATGGCTTCCGCTATCTGTCCCTACCTATGTATGCTTAGATCTTTAAAACTACGCAACGGATTTTGATGCGGTTTTTTTTTAATAGATAGTGATTCAAGAGGAAGGTTTATATGTATAATACATGCATAATATAGTACAGAAACACTGATAATTTTAGAGGTTTCTAATGTGATGTCGTAAACCGTGCGAAGCCGGGGCGGGTCGCTAGTAAGATATATATCATTCAAAAGGGTTTTCAAAATGCTGTGGAATGGTACTAGTCCCAAAGTGCGGAAACGCAAGGTTCAAAAGATACAGCCGTTCAAAGTTGAAAAATGCCATAGGCTCCCATTATAAAAAATAATCATTTTTTTTGCTGTGTTTCAATACAAAATCGAGCAAAGTCTATAGGCCATTGACAATACAATGCTAATGCTTTTTTAATTGACACAATTTTTGTTTCGATAACAATATCCAAAATTAAAACCTATCCAAATAAAATTATAAATTATAATCTATAAGCTATGAAACCACTCAACTTAACCCAACCTAACCTAAGATAATTGAAAACAAATAAAAATTAAATAGAAAAAGAATTTAAATATATAATTTTCGAAATGTTTTAAGATTATTGTTGTTATTATTATTATTATTGTGTGTATGTGTGTGTAAATTAATTAATTGGTCGTCCATCGTTGTAGAAATTTGTGTAAAATTGACTCAAAAAACTATTTAATCATGTAATCCTTTCTAATGTAACACTTAATCGTAACGTAACACTTAAACGTAACGTAACGTAACACTTAATCACGTAATTCACGAACAAAACAAAGAAATTGGGGTTATTGATCAATTGCATAAAATGTTTTTATTAAAAAGTTCGCAGCTTATTTTGTATTGACTTCAATGTATTTTGGGGTGAGAAATTTTCGAATATTTAGTGGGCCATAACTTTTTAACCCTTTACTTCCGCACTTTGATACCAGCACCAATCGACAGCAAATTAAAAACGCTTTAAAATGATATATCCCCCTTATCAAGATCGGACGGTTGGGCAAAGCGAAAGTCTTTCCCCGCTATTTATATCTCTCTCGTTCATAGCCAGATTTGATTATGCTTTTTTTGGATGTCTCTTTACTGTCTACATTTATATGTAATTAATATCAAAAACATTCGCAAGAATTCTTTACGCTGACAAAGTAGATAATTTAACTTACATTAAGTAGGCAACAACATGGATAGGCTTATCAAGCTATATACCACATCGAATATTGAAACCACCGACGTTAATGGAACGAGAAAGCAAATATTTAACATTCATTATAGATAGACGCTTATTCATGTTATGTAGATTTAGTGAACATTTACGTACTGATATATGCTCACACGTTAGAGAGCATTTAGAGAGGGTGCATATCAATTCCTGTGAGGCAATTATTTATTAATTTTTTTTTTTTTTTGGTATTTGGGCGGAGTATTCTTAGATACAGGTAGATTCATAAAAATATATGTATATTCTATAATTACATTCTATATAATATAATACTTGTGTTACAATCATTTATTTTCTGATTATAAAACGAAAAAGATTGAAGAAAAAAAGGAAACCCTCGTTGAAATATCTTTTTTGATACAATAAGTACCTGCATCTAGCAAATTTATGAAGTCAAAATTCCCAAATAATTCCATTGACCCGATATGCAGATTTCTTATTTTTTTAATATTCATAAATGTTTTTATTCGATATCTGGTCCATGGGTTGGGCAATCTCGCCGAGAAACAAGTGAACATACTGAGCGACTAGCCGCGTAAGTTCGCTTAAAACGACAATACAACATTCCACATGGTCTGTATTAAACAGGTTCAATAAAGAGATTGAACTTTTTGTTTAACAATTATTCGTTCACTTAAATGAAGGGGTTCTGATTTTTCAAGGTTGCGTTTACAAGGGAATAAAAAATATTTTGACGGAGTCGCTAATTATGAGAGCAGGTTGAGATGCTGCTGAGATGTGGAAGTTTGAAGGGATTGGTCAAATACACGGAGGTACCAGTGTAACAAGAAATAAGGCATAATTTGTGTCAGCTGTAGGTTGAGCGGAATATATTTAAGTACTGGATTATAAAAATACCAAAAATACACATATTAATAATAGCCTTTGTATTCATTTTCAATAAATTCTGAATTATCGTAGATAACAAGTATAATCGTCTAAGTGGAACTGTCCTCGGCTTACACGAGTATAATAGATGTTTAGAGAACGTTTTTGTAAGCACTTCAATCTCTCTTTAAAAAATGTAAGAAGACATAGAAATCTTCGGTATAATAGAGCGTTCCATTCCTACGTAATGGGTTTTTTCACCCACAGATTCTTCACTGCACAAATATTCGTATTACGATTTAGCTACATTTGCCACATACAAAAAAATTGACAGTTGACACAAAGTATAAAAGTACAAGTTATATTAGAACAGTCCAAAATATATTAGAAGAAGTCCTACCAATGCTCATTGTGAATTTTTGAAGAATGTGTTGTTTACCGTTGACTTGTCCACCGACGATATCACTCTTACTTACCGAGACGTATTCCGTTTTAGAAATAAACACATATAGGACATGAAAATCATCACGTAGTCACTGAACGTCATTTTCAATAGGAATTCAAGATTAATGTGGGGTGTAGAATTTTAGAAACTTCTAAACTGACTGACTAAATTTAAATGGTCAGTTATATTTATATTACCTATAGCATCATTTAGTTGAACCTATATTATTTACTACTAAATTTACACCAGAACTGATATTTTATGATTGGGTTTTCACTCATTTTGCAGTTCAAGTTCACGGAATTATCTTAACCAAACTTTTCTTGATCATTGGATAGGATATGAAAGCTCGATGTCATGGCCTGTTCGTAGTCGTGATTTCCATCACATGGATTTTTATTTTTGGAGTTACATGAAGTCATTTGTTTATAATGGAATTATAAACACCGGGAATAATTATAGCAGAAAATTTTAAATTCAAGTGAATAATTTCCTAGTACGAATCCTTTCGTTAAAATAAGTACCTAAAATTTTATATCGTTAGTCGAATTTATTCAGAAGTCATTGAAAAAAAAAAAACAATAAGATACAATTTTAACTTTTGACACCCTGTATCTCGACTACTGTGACATTTTTTTATATCCCCACAAAAAAAATAATTGGAACTGCTATCGAGACAACTATATCCCTATGTAATTGTCGACGCTGAATCCGAATCCGAAGTCAAAAAAAATCGTACACCCCCAAAATGGAAATGGAAACTAGTGTTAACTCATTTCCTAGCACTTTTCCCTAGCATTTTTCCCTAGCGCTAAAAAAACAGGGTAAAACTGACTTAACGCTTCACGAATAGTCTAAAATCTCAATAATTCTAAATAAATATAGACATTCAGGTATATAACGCAGAAATACAGAGTTAACACTACTTTCCATTGAACATCACACCCATGAGTGGGTGAAAACTACCCCTCATGCAACAGGAAATTTAAAAAAATTCAGTGATTGCAAAAAAAGCTTACGATGCCCAGTTTTTTTTTGGAAAAAAGTGAGTAACTGCATTATTTTCGATGCAATGCTCAACATCTACCCATATAGAGTGGAGGAAATCACCCCCTAAATTTAAATTTCAAGTAAAATCGGGGAAAAAACTTTGTCATCGTGATTTAAATTTGAATCGATGCTAAAATTAGCTATAGATATGCAGCACTGCAGTTTGGAGGTGAATACTTGCATTTCATCAAAGTCATGCAGTGACATCCCCATGAGAGGACTCCTCACTTAACTCCTCACATAACAAGAAATTCAAAAATAGTTGCAGTACCTTTTAGAAAATCTCGAAACATCTGCATATTCTTATTTAAGAGGAATCTTTCACAACGTACTTGAAGAGTACCCATTTTATGACGTAGCAAACATTTACCCGTAGTCTTAATTCAATTAAATCCACTAGCACGGCCAAAAGTGCTATCATAGGTCCAATCATAAAAAAACATAACAATATAACAGAGAAAAAAGGTCATAACAGAAACAATGAACGCCCAACTTGACGTATGCTTAATTCCCAGACCTTCAACACTCATATGCGGTTTTCAATACGCCACCTACCGGCTGGTCAAAAAACTATATAATCAGAAAATTATATAGATGTTTTTTCTGAAGTTTTACATGATTCTTTTTTGAAGTCATATAAATAAGTAATAGTATTTTCAGAGATTTCTTTTTAGGAGTCATCTAAGCAACTGTAATTTAAATTTAGCGGTGGTTTCCGCTACTCTATGGGGGTAGTTTTTGAGCATCGCATCGAGACTAATGCAGTTACATACTGTTTCTAAAATAACTGGGCATCGTAAGCTTTTTTTTGCAATCACTGAAGTTTTTTAAATTTTGTGTTGTGTGAGGGTAGTTCTCACCCTACACTACCCACAGTCTACAGTTTAACTCTGTATATATGTGTTATATACTTGAATGATTATATTTAATTAGAATTATTGACATATAAGACTACGTGAAGCGTTAAGTCATTTTTACCCTGTTTTTTTTTAGCAGTAAGGGTTGATTTTGGGGTGTACGTTTTGTTTGACTTCGGATTCGGATTCAGCGTCGAAAATTACATAGGGATAAAGTTGTCTCGATAGCAGTTCCAAAATTTTTGTTTGTGGGGCTGTGTAGTCAATGAAGCTCACTGGTAATATTTTTGCAGGATGAATCTATGACTGAAGTTGGGCCCATTATATACGACCACACTGTATTTGTAATTATAATCCAACAAAAAAACCTAGTAAAACTGATATTTTGCTACAATACGTGACATATGATTCATTAGTTTTGTTTGGTAGACTATAAGATTTATATCCAAGAAATACCCGCTTGTCATCTGACTAATTGTTAACCAATTCTCAAAGCCAGTATATACTACATAAGTATTTTTGCCAAAAATTAATATTTCAAATAAACAGTTAATAATCAGTCAATACTAATTGACCAAGTGGATTTTTTTAAATTGCTTTTATGAAATTACTTTTAACAGGTCACAAACATATAAATGTGTAAAGAAAAATTTTTGTCAACTAGTTATCATTTTTCATTTATTACTTGTTTGTATTATACAGGGTGTCCCGTAAAGAATGGGCCATACTTCAGAAATAGCTTCACTGGGTCAAAATAACCTGACTTAGCTCAACTTACCTTAGTAACATTTTGCTTCCTTAAAAAGTTATGGGCCTTGAAAAACAAATGTTTTATTTAATTTTTTTCTGTTAATTCTGTCAATTTTTAAGTTATTTCACGTAAAATTGGTATAGGGGGTTTTTGGAATAGACTATCATGAATATGATGTCATTTCTCGCGTGAAACGTACAGGATGTTAACAATCCCCTGCACCACTTCTTATTCTCATTATATTTTTTTTTTGTTATCACGAATTTTGACAATATTGACAGTTTTCTTGAAAGAGCCATCCATTCAATGCAAAAATGGTATACCTGTTCCATGACGCTAAATCGCACCGTTTTCTAGAAAATTAAGCTTAACTGTAGTACCGCAGAATGGACCAGTATTATTTTTATTAAATTTAAAGTGGGTTAATCTAGTAGTTAACTGTCATATCATGTCAGCTTCAATTTGATGCTATAAACAAACATTTTTATTGTTCTTTTATGGTGAATTAATTTATTGTTTGTTGCAAGATGCCCCGACATAACTTATTTACAAATAGTGAAATGACTGACATGGTGGCAATCTACGCCCAACAAAATTTTAGTGAACGCGCTGCAGCCAGAAGTTACGCAGATACTTACCCAAATCGCAGACAACCGAATCGGAAATTATTTTCAAGACTATTCTCATGATTAATCGAAACGGGAAGCTTTCGTCCTAGTCGTCATTATGGCCGACCTGTTGTAGTTCATAACGTGCAGCAAGAGGAAGTAATATTAAATATTGTTGAGGGAGAACCAACAATTAGTATCCGCAGAATGTCTGCTAATGTTGGACTAAGTCGCAGTACAACATCCAGAATATTACATGAGCAGCAACTTCGAGCGTACCATTATTCACCCGCCCAAAACTTATTACCAGGTGATTTTTTAGCAAGAATGCAATTTTGCGAATTCATTTTAAGGCGAAATAGGCAAGATGCATATTTTGTAAACAAAATTTTGTTTACGGATGAGGCGACATTTACTCGTAGAGGGATATTCAACAAAAAAAATTGTCACATATGGGCTGATCAAAAGCCAATTGGGTGAGGCACTTTCAACATTAATTCAAAATTAATATTTGCTGTGGGATAATTGGCGATTATCTTGTGGGTCCTTTCGAACTCCCAGCAAAATTGAATGGTCAGGATTATCTAAACTTCCTTCAAGAAAATTTAGTAGATTTACTAGAAGAAGTTCCTTTAGACGTTCGTGCTAATATGTGGGATTTACAAGATGGCGGACCGGCCCACTTTCCTCTTGCACTTCGGAACCATCAAAATAATGTATTCCCACATCGTTAGATTGGAAGGGAAGTGAACATCCATGGCCTCCACGAAGTCCAGGTTTAAATGCAATGGACTTTTTTTCTGGGGGTATATTAAAAATCTTGTGTACTCTGGTGAAGTTGTCAACACAAGAGCCGAGCTTAGGCAAAGAATAGGTGCAAACACGATTCGAAATCTACAGACGTCGTTTTTTGCAGTTCGAAGAAACTTTTTGAAAAGATGCCAGAAATGCATTGAGTGCAATGGTGGACATTTCGAAAAATTGCTTCAACGAAATTAAATGTTAGTTTTATTTTCTAATACTGTTTTTTTAATGTGCCTGTTAATTACTTAAAAAATTACTTAAACGCAAATAAATATGTTTTATTTTTAAACATCGAAATTTTGCATTATAGATTTATTAGTAGTATAAATTTTGTAAGTAATCTACTGTGACGGATACCTACTAGATTAATAGACTTAACATTTTATATAAAGAGTCTGTAAAGATACTGTTAATATTGTCAAAATTCGTGATAACAAAAAAAAATATAATGAGAATAAGAAGTGGTACAGGGGTTGTTAACATCACATGTACGTTTCACGGAGAAATGACATCATATTCATGTTAGGCTATTCCAAAAACCCCTATACCAATTTTACGTGAAATAACTTAAAAATTGACAGAATTAACAGAAGAAAATGAAATAATTTTTTTCCAAGGCTCATAAATTTTTAAGGAAGCACAATGGTACTTGGGTGAGTTGAGCTAAATCAAGTTATTTTGACCCAGTGAAGCTATTCCTGAAGTATGGCCCATTCTTTACGGGACACCCTGTATAAAGACAATCCTACCAGTATTTTTTATAAAGTTTACAGCCCGTTCTGCGATCATTACGACTGTAGCGTGAGGATTTCCCGAGGTATTCTGGGCATACAGATGCGTCGGCGATTCTCAGTCCGTCTATACCGTGTACTCGCAGTTCGTTATCGACAACTGCGTATTCATCTGAAGCTGGTCCCATTTTACAAGTTCCTGCTTGATGGTTCTCAGGGCTCGTGCTGTAGCTTATAGCGCATTTCCAGTAATCGTCCGAATCGTAGCTGAAAAAAAACACCGTCAGTGAGACGATCTTCATAAAATCAAACACAAAAGCTTTTTGGCAAGTTCAAAATAGAAGAAATGTGTAGCCCATCTGTTACGAAATGCATTACTGAAAAAAAAAAATGGTTTGGCGTAGTCACTAATTAATGATTACATAATAATAATGATTACATGTGAAGCTCCAGATATTGATGTAAATACATGCAAGTACGAGTATACAGTGTGGAACAGCCAAATGGAATAAAATCAGTAGCTCCATTATTATGCATTAAAAATGCATGATAATGGAGATGATCATGCATGTTTTAGAAAATTCTGAGACACGTCAATTTCTAATTCTAAATGACATCTTGCGACGTAAAAATGTCATCCCTAACCCTTGAGGTGACAGCTACAACCCCTAAATTTTCAAATTGGAAGTAGGGGCTTGTGATACTTCATTTGATAGGTCTTTCCATTCTCTATTCAAAATTGCTATGTTTTTAAATTTTATTGCAGAAATTACCAAAAAAAAAAAATTCTCCACCATAGGAAAATCGTTACATTAAAATAAAAAACAAATCACAAAAACATGCAGGAGATGTTCAAAATGCATGCCTCCAGCATCTTGGCAGCATCCTAGTCGTAAATAGAAATGTCTTCTAACGTTAGTTAACATCTGCGGGGTAATGGACCTAATCATAAGTGTTATTTTTATTCTTAAGTCAGCTAAATGGTCGGGTTTGGTTTTGTAGACCATACTTTTTACATAGCCCCATAGGAAGAAGTATAACGGCGTGAGATCAGGTATTCGTGCAGGCCATTCTATAGAACTATAGAATATCTACTCTGCAATAAGATTTAAAGCCATAGCAGTTTTGAATAGAGAATGAAAAGACCTTCTAAATGAAGTACACAAGCCCCTACTTCCAATTTCAAAATTTAGGGGTTGTAGCTATCACCTGAAGGGGCTTCAATTTAGGGATGACATTTTTACGTCGCAAGATGTAATTTTAGAATTAGAAATTTCCGTGTCTCTGGATTTAAAAAAAATGCATAATAATGGAGCTACTGAATTTATTATTATTTACAATAAATCCTGACCGGTTATGAAAAGAAGGTTCAGAAGTAGACTTCAAATCCAAGTACTTGGATTCCGTAAAATTCTTATGTAGTGAAATTGACCGAATTTTTTATATTTGGCCGTTCAAGACCAACCAATGAAAAGTTTACATAGGCTCAAAGGGTTGCAAAATTTTTTTCATATGTATTTTGTCCGCCATTATTGTTGGTTATCCGATAATTGGAACAAGAAGATTTGTAGTACGTACATTTTAACATTTTGAGCGTAAGAAGACTTGTTACTAGTTGATCATGAACAACTTCTCGAAAATTTAGCCAATTCCACCAAAGGGCACTTCTCATAATAAATGTGCGAAGTCTTTGTGAACTGACCTCAATAGTATAATAAATAGTTAGAGAACGTTTTTAAGATCATTTAATCACTCTTTAAATGTAAGAAGTCATAAGGCAGCTTTCCAGAAGCTACTAAAAAAAATCTTGGGTGTATATTTGTAAGTATAATCCACCAAAAAATCCAAGACCTAGTATAACTATTATGACATGCGATATGATACATAGATTTCATTATTTGTTTAGTAGACTATGACATTTATATAAAAAAAATACACAAACTGACTAATTGTTAAATAATCCTCAAATCCAACATACAGGTCTTTTTGGTAAAAATTCATATTTCACATAAATAGTCACGATTAACCGCCCTATTAGATTTTCTTATATTACTTTTATGGAAGGTGCTACGTACTGTTGAAGAAATATTTTATGCCAAACTTATATGGCAACATTCCCGTTGTAAACTACTACTTTTAATATGTCTAAAACATATAACCAATGTTTAAAGAAAAATAGTTATCAGGTGGTATCGCTTTTTATTTATTGCTCTTTTTAAGGATCAATCTTTTCTAGACTTAAAGAACACCTAACATTCAGTATAGCAAAGAAATCTCTAGCCCAACATGGTTTTGAAATAATCAAATAACTAATCATAGAACGGACATTAACAACTTAAAATTAATGAAAAACGTAACAGACAGTGGATGTGGTTCGACATGTAATATTTCACTGTTCTTAAGTGGTTAATAAATAATTATTAAAGTTAACAACAACGAGAGTTTGTAGAGTAATAGGATAGATTTTTTGGATTTAACGTTTTAATCATCTACTGATGATGCCAGTCTGGTTGGCAAAACGCCATCCAGTGTATTTCAGTATTGTATGATACGAGGTGTGTAAAAAGTAGTGAGATTGACTTTTTTAAATTTTTATATTCAAATAGAATTACAATTCAGTATTGTCTCCTTTAAAATAGCTTACTTGGGAAGCCACACAGCGCTGGACACGGTTCTGACATTCCCCATAGCAGTGCTGGAACTCATATACTGGAATAGCCTTCAGTTGGTCGGTACAGCCGTTTGAATGTTTTCTATGGTCTTAAAATAACGTCCCTTGAGGTGATTTTTCAATCTCGGAAAGAGAAAAAAAATCACAAGGACTCAAGTCAGGCGACTAAGGGAGGCTGTGAAGCCACAGGAATGTTTTTACTCGTTAAACATTCCTGTGAATCCACAGGAATGTTTTTACTCGTTAAACATTTGTTTACTGAAATGGCTGTGTGACAAGGCGCATTGTTGTGATGCAACATACAGTTGTTCTTGATGTTTGGTCTCACACACATGACCCTTTTTCGAAGTTTTTCAAGAACCTCTCTGTAAAAGTGTTGATTTACTGTTTGGCCTGGAGGCACACATTCTTTGTGGACAATTCCCTGGCTTTCAAAAAAGAAAATGAGCATGCATTAGATCTTCGACTTGCTCATTCTTGATTTTTTTGGCTCTTGGAGAGATTGAAGTGTGCCATTCCATACTTTGGCGCTTGGTTTCTGGGTCGTACTCAAACACCCAAGTCTCATCAATCCATCGCGCTGTCCAAGTTTGAAGCAAAACCTGATAGCACACCGTTTCTCAAAATTAACGTCACTCATTTTTAAAATGCACTAGAAAAAATCGGTTTACGAAAACAGTCACAAATGACTCTAACAAGTTCGAACTTGTACTGAAGGTGCATTACATGTTAAGCTACCGCCCTTCCAAGTCTCGTGCTAGATCGGGTGCTACGTTGCCACTCTCATTACTTAGTTAACACGTCTCGGATACTTTTAGGTTTTGTCTACTGGGCGGTTAGGGACAAAGCTACTTTTGGTTCACCACAACTATGGTTTATGTTATTAGGTTCAAGATTCTAGGTCCAATATTACGTAATAATTATGTAATACGGAACTGTTTTTGATTGTCTCGATGATTTCGGAAATTTTTAAGTGATTTTTCTTTTCGCCCATACGGCCACATTCAAGGCCACCATATTGGATTTCCCAAAAAGCCAGCATGCATCCGAAAGTGTATGTAAACGTAAGGAAGATTTTGAGTAAAGGATCGTCTTGATACGACACAATTTTTATACAAAAGTAGGTGGGTGTAAAATTGATGTATAGACTATATATACCTTAACACATTTAAAGGTTTGTTCCAACATGTACCAGAATCTGTTCAGAACCGTATGGAGTGTGCGCAAATTTAAATTTGCGTTCCAACAGATACATAACTGATTGCGGTATTAGTTCAGAGAACGTTCCAACACCAACCGAATTAACTCCGAATTGGTTCGAGAACGGCGATATTAGTTCCTGGTTCAAGGCTGAAACTGCAAGGGACTACTTTGTAACACTTTCGTAGTAACAACAAATTAGATCTTAACGTAAATAAAGCCTGAGCATAGGTCTGACAGATGACAGAAGAGATTTATAAATACTTTGTTTTGGTGTGTAATTTTTTGGTTAAAAGTGATTCTATTTTATTTATTTGTATATTTAACATGAGTGACAAAAATATCGTTGATTATTTGTAATGCGAATCAAGTGAAGAGAATCGATTTAAATCGCTAAAAGTTTGCATATTAACCATATTATATTGTTGACCTAATTCTCTTCTTCTACTGTGACCTAATTTACTTTAGCTTCTTCATCAACCTAGACTGATATGATTGAAGATAAAACTCAAAAAAATATTTACTATCATTCACAAAATATTAAAAAAAAACTGTGACCTTTTAAGAAGGTAGTTTTAAGGTTATGTTGACAGTATTATTTACTTTGATTTTTTTGTGGAGGGAGAAATCCGCTGTTTCATCACAGAACAGAGATTAGTTCTGAACTAATACCAAGTTGACACATGCGCACAAAATAATTCATTCCTCGTTCAAGAATGGTTCATATGTTCATGTTCTGTTGGAACAAATCTTAAAACTCACCTATATAAATCCTCGCAGTTGCCGTGGGTTATATTTTGTTCTATGATACCGTACTTCGATATGAGAGTGGAACTTTCCGCAAATTTCTTGGCGATCCTGATCCCGTCTATCAGAGGGCCGAAGTCCTCCGGTTCGGTCAGGTAATTTCCGACCATGAGCGGGGCCTCGAAGGGGTCACTGGACTTCAAAGCGATGTAGCCCCTACTCTTAGGGCGCAGATTAACTGGGAGTATCCATAATTTCCTTTTCGCGTCGGGAGCGTCGGGATTTTGGGGACCGCCGTCCTCTCCGTCGGAGCACACCTGTTCGAATCCGCCGAAGAAGAGCTGCAGGTCAGGGTTCGAGCCGTCCTCAGGGGCGTACGTGGAACTCAGTCGAGCTGTTAGTTGGGCCAGTCCTGCGATTAAATATAGAAGGCTCAACGAATACATTCGACTAAAACGTAAAGAAGTTATTTTGAAATAAATTAATAATATTTTTTTTTTTTTTAAAAACAAGCTTTTATTTAAATGCTCTAAAAAGAAGTGGCTCTATTTAAATGCTCTAAAAAGAAGAAATTTCTCATGTGGAGTCCCCAATATCACTGCTGGTCGATATATCGACCAGTGCCCCGTTAAAAAAGATTAATAATAGAACGCCTATGATGATACAAGTTTTGGTTTTACGTTCAGTACGATAAAACCCGATAAGTTACTTTATCACTTCTTTATACATATTCGTGTATTTATTCTTATTATGTAACTTCGTTAGCAAATCTTACCCCTATTGCAACGCTTATGAAAACCGACTAAATTGCACGTCTCCAATAATAATATAGGGTCCGTCCGTAGTAGGACTGATTTTTTTTTAATCTTGAATCTTTTGAATTTTGACACAACGACTTAGTAGTTTTCAAAATATACCCCTTCTGCATGCAATACAGAATTGCCAGCGACTCTGCCAATCACTGAATGCTCTCTGGAACCTAAAAACTAGAACCTGGAGTCCTGGAGTGGGTACTGGAACCTTCGGCGTAGAAACAAAAAACTGGACGTTTTCCATGAAACACCGAACTACTACACTTTTCTCGACGCGCGTTTCGCCAACCAAGTTTGCATCTTCAGGAGGAGATTAAAACTAAATTCTAGCCTACAGACTTGCACTATTTATACTAAATTTGTTGCCACGGTTCACTGAACTGTAACTGTCTTTGTTTATCAGAGCAAACAGTGGACTGGTGGGTATTGGACTATTGTCCTTATTCATGCTATTGTTACACTTAATGATTTCTAAACTTCCAAAAGCATCCAACTGTGTACTGTTTGTTAAATTTATAATTAATTTTAAATTATTTATGTCTATCCTATGGTTGTTGTCAACAGCGTGTTGGGCAACACAAGATTTTTCTGTTCTGCCATATTTCAAATGAGCCATGTGTTCTTTAAATCTAGTCAATATAGATATTTTTGTTTGCCCAATATACTTTTCTTCACAATCTTTACAACTTATTTCGTATATTCCTGACTTTTCGTTATTGTCGATTTTGTCTTTGGGGTTACCCAAAAGCGTCTGTAGTTTATTTTTTAGAATTATAAACCAAATTGATATTAAATATTTTTAAATATTTTATCTAGTCCGCGGGTGAATTTAGGTTCATATGGTAACGAAGCAAATTTCGAATTGTCAGTATCTCTACGAAAAGTCGTGGAATTGTACAGGTTCTCTTAAATTTATGCTTCCTTATTAACATATCCATTAAATGGACTGAGTAACCGTTACTCTTAGCTATATTCTTAATTAATTGTTTCTCATGTTCAAACCCCTCTTTACTGAGGGGGAAATTTAACAAACGGTGAATTAGAAAAATTAAAACTTGCCTTCTGACAGAGAGCTGTTAGTCGCGGAAACAACTAGCGACCATTTTTTTCAGCCCTCGTTATTTAACAATTTTCGAAAATTTGACCTTCATTCGACCTTACCATGACCTTATTGACAAGGACCATTTTGGACGTAAAATTTCCCGCTCTTTTCAAATCCGGGGTCAAAAGTAGGTGTTCCCATTAAAAAAAAAAACACTTTAACCTTGAGAATCAGGTTCAAGGTCAAAGTTATTGGCACCAGTGCGTGGCCCCCCGCTGCCCCCCTCCAGTTAGTTCTCACTGAGAGAACTTATCAATTCTCACTGAGAGAACTTTTTAGTGGAGTAGATTGTATGTGAATTTTGAGAGGGGGAATTATGAGAAAGTTGGACACTAGTTGGTTTAGAACCCTTGAACAATGGGTGCCTCTTAGCAAGGTTGCAAGGATTGCTAGTGGCGCTCCGGTAGTTTGGTTCAGTTTTTTTGTTCGAACTTACCCCATTATCGACTGAGCTAGGTCGGCGAATTTTCTTGCTACGCTAAAGTTGCTTTCCTGACCACTAGTGCATACATATACGTAAGTTTCTGATTTTTTTGCTTGTAAATTGTTTTGCTTATTTTTTTTTTGTATTATTTATCTCGGATGCGTAGCACCCTGTATATTGTTTTATACACTTATCGCAAATTCATGAATTTTTGCCGATTAGTACTAACCTGTTGAAGACAGAGGTCCTCTTCTTCCTTGTATATATTGCGCAAGGGCCGTCAAGTCTAAAATATTCGTATTCGTAACATTCGTTAGCTCTAATTGAATGTTAAAGGAGACGTGATTCGACAGATTCCTGCCGACACCAGGAAGGTCGTGTACTTGGTCGATTCCAACGCTGTCTAACACGTCTCTTGGACCGATGCCGGACAAAAGCAATATCTGAGGTGAATTGATAGCCCCCGCGGCTAATATAATCTCCTTGGTCGCATTAACTCGGTAAACGGTATTGTTGTAGGTAAACTCTACCGCCTCGACCTTTTTTTGCTCGCCGTTGATCAGTATTTTAGTCACCGTCGAGTTTAACATTACATGAAGATTAGCACGATCTCTGGCAGGTCGCAAATAGGCTCTTGCGGTACTCAGGCGGGCATAATCTCTAAAAAAATTATGGTTTATAATTGTTTGAGCCGCAAGGCTCCGATGTATTTAGTTTCACTCAAAGCGCAATAAATTAAAAAAAAAAAGGTCGATTTGTTCCGTTACCTTTACTACGAGTGCTCTCGTGTCGATCGATTCATCTTGAATTTGAGCTACACGATTGCAAACAAACGTTTTCCATGTTGACGGAACAAATCGACATTTTTTTTTAATTTATCGCGCTTTGAGTGAAACAAAATACATCGGAGCCTTAGGGCTCAAACATTGGTCCTTCGAGCCGGATTGTAGATCGAAGCCGGGTGTGAAACGGATATATCGGTAGAAAACGGTTGAAAAAAATCGGAAAATTCGTCGTGTTCAACAAAATCATCGCATCGCACGAGTGCTAAGCAGAGGGCTCAAACAATAATAAAAGTTACTAATTTACGTCCATCAAAATGTACTTGAAAAGATTATTTTTTGGATAACAAAACAGTAATTTTATACCGACATTTCGTCTACTTTACTCGTGCTTCATCAACTCAGTTATTAGGTTTAACAAAATATAAATGAAAATAATTCCCGGTGATTGTTATACGTCATCAGAAATTATGGATCCGGATTTCGACCTTAATTTGTCTCATCATGACATATATGACGACGAACAACAATGAATGAGAGCCTCGGCTTACGAGTATTTTTTGCCAGGAGAAATACAGGAGAAATAACATATGGACTGCCCTCTGGTAAGTCAACGGACCCTACTGTTAATGATGTGACAGAAACGACATCTAGCAGTTACTGACCTTGTCAGACTCGCGGACATATGACATAGCATTCAATTACACTGCATACTTATTAATGGTCATTAAATCCATCTGAGCCTCTTGAAGTAAAAAAGAACCCATTGAGACATTTGATCAGGACATCAGGATATAAAACATGTCAAAAATTCAGCCAATTTAAGGGGTTACCTGCAGTCATGAGCTTACTCTGGACCTCATTTTTGACATTTTTGTTCTCTGAAAGTATGCAGTAGATTAAAACAACAATTAGTACATTTAGACAGTGGCGGTTGGTAATATTTCAGTTAGCCATATCTTGAAAACGACGCATGGGACCCACCTCACTTTTTAGGTGATGACTATACACCTCTTACAGAAAGGATTTATGGTGAAATAACCGTCAACAAAGTTTGCGAAAAAAAAAAATCAAAAAACCTGGAGCACTCCCTGGGATTTCAGTAAGCTCTGTGGAATATTTGTAGTACTTTTTTTTTCATAATCTTGAAACAAATATAAGGAGAGGTTTTTCGATTTGTTAAAAAATATTTTTTTTCAAAATGTTATGACCATAACTTTTTGAAAAAAAATTGTGTAACAAATCGAAAAACCTCTCCTTATATTTGTTTCTAGATTATGAAAAAAAAAATACTGCAAATATTCCACAGAGCGTTACTGAGATCCCAGGGAGTACTCCAGTTTTTTTTTTCCAAACTTTGTTGACGGTTTCCTTTGTTATTTATTACTATTACCTTTCTGTAAGAGGTATATAGTGAAACCTATACCTCTTTTTAGTAATTTTTAGTCACCTAAAAAAGTGAAGTGGGTCCCATGCGTCGTTTTCAAGATATGGCTAACTGCAATATCACCAACTGCCACTGCATTTAGATTCTACGCAAAATGGCAACCGTTTGAAGAAAAAAACTGTTTTTTTTTTTGCCTAAAATTCGACCCTTTTAACCTTAAAAAAATATCAGAAATTAAAATCCTACGTTCAATCACGAGCCAATATACCGCCAACAATTCCAACAAATTTCATTAATATCCGTTGAGAAGTTTGTCTGTAATCCTGGCCACCGATTTGGAAAACGTCGTTTCGAGAAAAATGCGTTTAAAGTTCTTCTTTAAAAAGTCTTTAAAGTTCTTTTTCTTTAAATATTTTTTAAAATAATTTCAGATGGCGCCACAATGATACATAATACGTTTTTGACCTTTGACCCGAGTGCAGCGTTCGCTTTGGCGGTCGAGAAAATTGAGGTTCCTATTCTCGTACCGACTTTAAACTTCGGAATTGAATAGTCAAAAGACCATATTTTCGCACTGTGACATTTTCCAAAAATCGATTTTTTCAAATTTTATGACTGCGGGTAACCCCTTAATTGAAACCACTTTCTTCTAACACTACTTTAGCAACATACACATTCCATAACTAAAAAAATATATTGGAATTAATGTTATTCCAACACGCTCGTACATAAAGTATATTTCGTACGAGTTTTTGACCAATCGGAAGTCATTTACGTACATATTAACGTGGTATATCAAGTACCTTGACTGATATGATTGTGTCTGACAAATGTGACAAGTAAGATGATTGACAGTTGAGATTTATCCTGGTTTTGCGTTTGACTTTTATAAGCTCAGAAAAGTTCTTTTTATGATTTCTAAAATTGTGTTAGAGAAAATAGAGTTCACAATACGTTTGGAATGGCATATTCTGACTGATATTTTTTCTGCCTGGGATTTATTCCTGGTTTTTCGTTTACCTTTATGAGTTAAAAACAGTTTTTTGTATGATCTTTAAAATCTTGTTAGAGAAAGTATAGTCTACAACACGTTCGGAACGGCATATTTCACACTCCTAAAACCGTAGTCCTTGCTTATGGCTCGGACTACAAACAAACCTTTCGCTCGGGTGGAATATGAGCCATTCCATAACTTGTTGTAGAATATAGGTACTAAAACTATACCACATAAAGAGAGTGCGGTGTCCTTTAAATTATGGTGAATAAAGTCAATACTTTCCCCAGTTTGTAGCGCGTAACTTGGGATGACTCATCTTATTATTTGTAGGTTAGACTATAAGAACTTACTCCGTAATGGTAGCCTGAGTGATAGAAAATCCCATCCGGTCCTCACCACATAGGTCGTCACTTACGGGGTATCCAAGTTCTTCGGCCGCTGTCAAAATATCCCACACCATATCTGGTTGATGACCGAACCTCCTGACCTTGAGCGGTCCTCCAGTACCGTGATACTTGGAATCGACGAGGGTGCCCACTTCTGCATTATCCTCGGAATATTTGAACCATGGCAGCACGTCCTCGTAGCTCCAGCCCTCGTTTCCAGCGGCTGCCCATTCATCGTAATCAGCGGGAGTTCCCCTGCCGTAGATCATGGCGTTATCCACGCTGCAACCCCCCAGTATTTTGGCCCTAGGCCACGAGCATCTCTGTTCGTCGTTTCCTTGGCACCCCACTGGCTCGGGCTCGGTTTTATACTGCCAGTCGGCGTACTCGTTATGCTGGAATAAGTTTAGAGAGATTGGCAGTTGGGTGTCTACGGGTTCATCTATTCCCGCTTCTAACAGCAGCACCTTCCAACCGGATACTTCTGATAATCTTCCAGCAGCTGTTGCCCCACCGCTACCTCCTCCTATGACTATGAAATCGTATTCTTCATCGGGTACTTCTGGTGGCGTAACGCGATTGCACATGTCGGAAATGTCGCAGAGGTTGCGAACAACTGCTTCCACCAGGGTCATGAAGGCGAAGTAGTTGCTTGCTGGACAGACATCGACGAGGGTAGGTCCAAGATATGGAGGCGATGTACAGTTGCAATAATTCATTATGAGATGTATTATTGATGTATTCGTGGATACTAATAGACTAAAGCGGCAAAAATAGACATTACGGTAATATATACATATCTAGAGTGTCGTTGAGAATTATCAAATATTTAACGTTGTATCATAGAAGTAAACACTTGTAACTGGATAATCTTAAAACAATTGTTTTTAATACAAAATAAACTCGTAAATATGTTGAAGATATAGATCTACATAGTACGGAAATATCAGCCTCATCGATTATTATTTTATGTAGTATTCTGAACAATAACCTCGATGTGGAAATTATTAATCATTTAACATATTAATAATTATTTTAGAGACATACACAAGTCGACGCTAAAAATTGTATAGGAAAGATTGTGAGTCCAACATACCTATATGTATGGAATACGTATATTCCGCTATACGTATATTTTTGCGCAAACCATGCGCATGTTGAACGATTCATGCAAAATCTGGCTAAAACATTCTTTGTCGATTCCTGTTATATCAGCAAGTCTTCGGATGCTTAGACGACGATCTTAGCGGATTAATTTACCAATTGTTTCAATGTTTTCGTCCGTTTTTGACGTTGAGGGCCGTCCGGGGCGCGGATCGTCTTCGGTCGTTTCACGTCCCTCTTTAAACCGTGTAAACTATTCAAAAACTTGTGTGCGTGATAAACATTCCTTCTCGTACACTTATTTTAACATTGCATAGGCCTCTGTAAAAGTTTTCCCTAGTTTAACAAGAAACTTGAGGTTAACCCGTTGCTATATCTGAACACGACGCGTCACTGGTGCGTAGACTAATTCAAAAGACTGCTACAGTCAAACTGAGTGACCCACTGGCTTGTCCAACGAGCTCAGGATGGGAAGAGTATCACCAGACACAGTTCTGTTTAAACTTGTCGCAACACTCTCGCAGCGCGCTGGTAGCAGCATCAGCTCGGTTATTTAATGGCCACACCTCGTATATAACTGGAAAATACTAAATCAATCGTTTTTAAATGCAAAACAAACTTTAATGAAAAAAATATATGTTGATGTAGATCTGCTACGGAAATACAATCTCACCGACTATCATTTTATATAGTACTAAATTATAATCCTGATGTGAAAAAGTTATTCGGTAAAAATTGTGATTAAACACTAAATTGTGATCTAACACAATTGTAGTTTAACATTAACCGGTTGAGCTTCATTGGGTGGTATATAAACAAATTGATAAAATTACTAAAATTACTAGAATTACTAACTGATAAAATTATAACTAACTTTGGAACAAAATATGTTCCAAAATTTAATACACAGGAGAGTATTAAATTTAAATTAAATTAATCGAAAAATGGGTATAAATATGGAAAAACCTTATTATATTGTCACCTTATTTAATTGTGACAGTCACTTGTCAAAAGTTTGACAAGTTCGTTTTGAGCTTCGACATAACCGCTATTTCCATTTTTCGCGTTAATATCCAGCTTTGATGATTTTTTTTTGTCTATATTATAATTCAGTATGCAGTTGAAGTTGATTCCCAAAATATTACATTATTACATTACAAATTGATGAAGTTATAAGTTATATTGAAATGCTTATTACAACGAACCTCAGTACACAGAGTAATTATACTCGTAATAAAATAATAACATTTAAGTATGTTTCCGTTTGTTTTCGATGAATCTTTCAGCCCATATAACGTCAAGTAATTTTTTTTGCTCACTTTTGTAATTACAACTTTAAATATTTCTACACATCGATTTGTTTCGATGTTATCGTGGTTATCGCTGATGGACACTGCTTTTGAAACAGAAATGGTATGTAACGTAACTGCAATTTTTACGTGTAAGTTTAATTTCATCTCGGCAATGGTCCTTCGTGCAGACCTGTTTTAATCGCCTTAATAGAGACGTGCAGTTTTGCCAACTTTCAAGAACGTTACAACAGGCACCAGGCCTAGCAATTAGTAAATTAGAACAATTATTGTTGTTAGCAAGCGCAAAAGTTTGCATCGTTAACGGTAATCTAGTTAACGGTACTAGATTACTAAGGTACTCTGCTTAATAGAGAAAAAACCGAAGAATTCAAGAGTTAAACAAGATAACATTAAATTGTGACTGCAGTTTCGACAGCATTATGTAATTTTCAAACAACGATTGAGATACGAATAAATAACAGAGAAATATTACAACATATTTATAGGATCATAAATAGCTAATTAATAGCTAATGCTAGTAATTAGCAACCCCAAGAGACAAAAATCCGCTGGGTTCAGATCAAGCAGTCTTGGCGGCCATGAATTTACAAAATATCTGCCTATAACACAACCTGAAAAAAACAGCAGTTAACAAGTATTTAACTCGTCGGTAAATGTACGGTGTGTTCCATCCTGCAAAAAAAATTATGTTTTAAATTACGCTCTCGTTTTGAAACTATAGAATTGCACAATCTCTTATCATTTACATGTATCGTTCACCAGTAACAGTTACAGTTACGACCTCATCATTCTGTATTTCCTAGAATAAAATATGACCAATGATGAAATTAACTGTGAAACCACACCAAACAGTAACTTTCTTCTCTTAATCACCTTTCAGAATGATTGCATGCTTATTTTCTGTTGGACATATGCGACAGTTTAAAGTATTGACTCCACCATTAAGCGGAAAATGGGCTTCGTCAGTCCATAAAATGTGGGATAACCATTCGGTTTCAATCAAATTAAACCTACACCTATCACGATTAAACCTATCACGAACAGTTTTTTGTTGTCACTAACATCAGCACATTATTATTTTTTACATCTACAGAGGACAATATACGTGTTACTAATATTTCTATACTATTAGCCGCTATTTGCAAAACCCGTTTATTTGTTATCAATATCGGGGGCATTAACGACCTTATTACCTCAAAATCTGTTGTTTTGTCCACTTTCAGCCACAGAAATTTATTACGTATGTTTTATTTGATATTTCGCATGACACATTGATATGTCTTCTATAAATATGTATGTGTTAATCAATGTATGGCTACTAGGCACTGGAAAAATCGGATACATATTTGCCAAAAATCATTTAAAATAAATATTGTCGACCATGTTCCATGCAAGGCTACATGCGTAAAACATTATGCACAAATCAAACCAAAATTCCTCTTTTCTAACCGTACCAGGTATATTTTGCTGATGGATATTCGAATCTAAATGTCTTTTACACTCTAGGCAATTACGAAATATATATTGACGGATGCAAGGAATACATAAAACATGTGGTCTGTCTATTGCAACATCCTTGTAATTTTCAATCATCTTTTTAAATAACAAATGGTGACGACTGTGCCGTTATTGCAGAAATCTACATAAAATCAGGTAATATGTAAATACATTATACGAATTCACGAGTGTATTACGGGTGCTCGCGAGAACATCGTTAGAGATAACATTCGACGCACGGACAGTGGCGTGAGTATACAGGGGCAAAAAGTATGCGCTTAAAAAAATACGGTTTTTACTTTAATTATCATAGAGTTGTATAGTGCCGGCTCTGCGTGAGAGCATGCTTTCCCGGACCTTAATCATCACTAATCTTTGGTCTTCCTAATCGCGGGGTGTCAATTACAGGCCCTATTCTTTCAAAGGAAAAGGATCGCGGTAATGGAAAAATTTCAACCAACTCGACCAAGTGGCGAGTTATGTACATTGAACCCCTGATTCAGCAATACCCCTTAGTCAGCAACCGACCTATTAAAACTATCGGTAACGCGGAAATTCACAAGTCGTGCATTGACATCCAGAGTCGTAGCCGGAGGCTCTGCCCGACCGCATACCAATAAAATTTTGTTACTTTAACACTTAACATTTTGTAATTTTAAATAAATTTTTAAAAAGACAATCTCAAACCTGTGTTTTGTAACTGGCGCTGCGAACAGGATCGCGAGACGGTTTTCAACGGGAATAATCGGTTCGTTTCAACGATTTGCTCGTGAAAAAAAAAAAATTGGTGTGAACATTCGGCTTTGTGCTTCTTGTGCAACGGAAAATAGAAGTTTCCCCAGGGATCAGCTCCTACTAGAAGTCTTCTGCTTTCCACGGACCACCTTGGGTTACGAGATATTGGACATTACAGAAGATATCACCGAGAATGCAACTTTCTCACATCCTTCTCCTGTAAGTCGTTCCTATTTTTCTCATAGTTAAGTCCTTTTAGTTTTTAAGCATTTTCAAAGTTCTCGTTTTTTGAAAAAGAAAATTTTTTGAATGAAAAAAACAAGTAATTCTAGAGTTTTGTAAAACAAAGAAAGGCGAGCGATTTTCACCGTACAGCTCAAAATCTAACCCCTCTGAGACTTTAAGTGTAGAAGAAAATAATTTAAGTGGTTCAAGTTATTTCGATCTAAATTCAGATTCGGAAGAAATGGCTCCAACCATTCCAAATTCAGAGTTATTTGCTTTTGCCAAAATTTTACCTACGTATACACCAGGTGAAAATTTACCATTATTTATTCAAACTACAGAGCGAATTTTATTCAGACTCAGCAGTTATGAAATAACACCTTTACAGAATGAATTAGTTCTTGAATTAATTCTAAGTAAAATTTTAGGAGATGCTGCTACGGCAATCTCATATGAAACACACACATCTTGGGAAACCATAAAGAACGCTTTAATAAAATATTATGGTGATCATAGGAGTCAACAATTATTAGAATCAGATTTACGTAGAATAGTAAAATACAAAAATGAGACGCTTAACTCCTATTATCAACGAATATTAAAGGCCCAAAATAACCTCATTCAGCATCTACAAATACAAGAGCAGAATGATGTAATCAAAATTCATGAAATTACTAAAATAAAAACATTAGCATTAAAACAGTTTATTTATGGTATAGAAGATCCGTATCATACTCGACTATTATATGTACCGCCTGATACACTCGAAAAGGCATTAATAAATTGTCAACAACTTGATAACGAAAATTTAGAAATAAGTCTTATTAGACGTGCTGCACAAAATTCCTCTCAACAAAAATTAAACGTTCCAAAAATTAGTCCCTTACAGAATCAATTTAGACCCCAAAATTGTCAAAACCAAAATAATTTTCAAAATCAAAATGTTCGCTTAAATCAACCCCTGTTAAATCAAAATAATTTTAGATCTCAAAATCAGCAACAATTGTTTAAACATAATAACCCTCTGCCACAACGACCTCCATTAACTAATAAACAAGTTTTTGGTAGGGATGCGCTGAAACCCCAACATTTTGGTCAAAATCAAAATAAGCCAACCCCCATGTCAGGTATTAGTTCGTACAATAAATCTATTCAGAAACAAATACCAGGTTATAAAAGTCCACAACCTCGTCCTAACTTTACGTCTCAAGAGTTATTCAACCTTGAAACACCTCCAGAAATAGACGAATCAGAATTATGTCAAGGTCTCGATTATATACAAATTGATGACCCAACAAACAATGAACAAAATGAATACACAGAAAACGATTTTGAAAATCAATCCGATGATTATAACTTTCCAAATTTTCAGTACGACCAGACGTCGAAAGAATTAACTTAAATAATTTAGGAAAGAGATTCCCGAAACTACCATTTTTTGTTCTACCTCAAAAAAATCTTAAAATCCTTATTGACACAGGTGCAACTGAATCTATAATTAATCCTAATAAAATTAAACCTTTTTCAAAATTCTTATTTAAAGAGCATTTTCAAATCACGGGACTCCATAAAACAATAGATTCAGACCAAAATTTAAAAATACCATTATTAAATGAATTAGGCATAAATCACCTTTTTTAAAATTCGTATTATTCCATGGCATAAAACTTTTGACGCATTAATTGGCTCGAAAGACTTAAACAACCTACAAGCAAAAATTGATTATTCAAATAATAAAATAATCTTAAAAAATGTAGAAATACCATTTTATTATGAGTACACGGATACAGAAGTAAACTTTCTTCATAAAACTGATAAGTACACAACCCTACCTGTAACAATAGAAAGCGGTGATGTATATTTTCCAGGCGTAAAAATAAACAATATAAATGTACCTGAGTGCATCGCCACTGCATGTGACGGTTATATTAGACTCCCCATTTCAGTAGGTCATTTTCTGCTAAAAGAACGAATACCAGTTCTCCCCGCTGATAGTTTCGAACTTAACAATGTGGAGATTAATACATCCGAAATTTCTATCAAAAATCAAATTAGAATAGATCATCTTAATCCAGAAGAGAAAGTCAAAATTACAAAATTATGTCACGAATATAAATCAATATTTTATCATGAAGATTCCGATCTCACTTTTACTAGCGAAGTCAAACATAATATCAGGACTACTGATCTTGCCCCCGTATATACAAAAACTTTTAGACATCCATACGAAATGCAGAAAGAAATTTCTACCCAAATCCGAAAACTAGTAGATAACAAAATTATTCGCCCAAGCATAAGCCCTTATAGTTCCCCTGTATGGCTCGTTCCGAAAAAGTTGGACGCGTCAGGTAAACGTAAATACCGCATGGTTATAGATTATCGTAAGCTAAATGAAAAAACTGTCGAAGACAAATACCCTCTCCCTAACATCGAAGAAATACTTGACAATTTAGGCAAATGTACCTACTTTACAACCCTCGATCTTGCTCAAGGGTTTCACCAAGTTGAAATGGACCCTCAGTCCATCGAGAAAACAGCTTTTTCTGTTAATAATGGCCATTTTGAATATCTCAGAATGCCATTTGGTCTTAAGAATGCACCCGCAACATTTCAGAGAATGATGGACACAGTCCTAAGAGAATTTCTTCATAAATTTTGTTTTGTGTATATGGATGATATAATTATCTTTTCAAAATCATTGCAGGACCATATTCACCACATTAAATTAATATTTCAAAAATTAAAAGATGTTAATTTAAAGGTACAACTCGATAAAAGCGAATTTTTACGGAAAGAGGTGGCATTTTTAGGTCATGTCATTACTCCCGAAGGAATAATCCCTAACCCCGACAAAATTTCGGCAATACAAAACTATCCAATCCCAAAAACAGTAAAAGAAATAAAAACATTTTTAGGCCTTAGCGGATATTACAGAAAATTCATACGAAGTTACGCAAAAATTGCACAACCAATAACAAAACGTTTACGAAAAAACGAAAAAATTGATATAAATGATCCAGACTACATTCAGGCTTTTCACACTTTGAAAGAATTAATTACAAATCATCCGATACTAGTTTACCCTGATTATACGAAGCCCTTTACTCTAACTACGGACGCATCAAACGTCGCCATAGGATCAGTCCTTAGTCAAAACGATAAACCTATAGCTTATTATTCCAGAACACTAAATTCGGCAGAACGAAATTATTCCACCATTGAAAAAGAATTTTTGGCAATCGTAGATTCGACACGTCATTTCAGACCCTACTTATTTGGTAAAAAATTCTACATCAACACCGACCATAACCCCCTGGTTTGGTTATCCAATATTAAAACTCCAAATTCGAGGTTAATTCGCTGGAAATTAAAACTCGAAGAATTCGAATACGAGATAAACTACAAAAAAGGAAAAGAAAACAAAGTAGCAGATGCGTTGTCACGTATTCAAATTAATATTAACGAAACTGAATCTCTAATCCCAAACGTATCAGAAAATCCGAATCTTGACGACATTGACGAATTAATCGCTCCGCGTAACGATGACTCTATCGAAGAGTTACAACACATTCGAGACGACCTAAATGATACAGTTCATACGGTCCACGAAGAAGATAACGGTTTAGTTTTACCTATTTCTCAAAAACCAATAAATTATTCAAAATATCAACTTATCATCAGAGTTTCAAAAGAATTCGAAAAACCCCGCCGAAGTGAACCAGTAGAAGAATACAGAAGCCCGGATAAGACAAAAATCTATTTTTGCATTCATCCAAGTAAAATCAAAAACCAACTACCAACACTTCTAAAACACGAAATTAATTTAGACAAACCTTTTTGCGTATTTATAAATGAAAAAGAATACGAACAAGAAATATTACAAGTATTCAAAAACACCCTTTCAAATTCGGTCAAATTTACAAGGTCTACGCAAATGTTGAAAGAAATACCCAACAATAAAGATCCCGAAGACACAATTTTAGCATATCATTCTACAACCCATAATGGTATTAACGAAACTATAAATCAATTAAACAAAATTTATTACATCCCAAATTTAAAAGACAAAGTTACAAAAGTCATTAACAACTGCGATATATGTTTAAAATCTAAATACGAAAGAAATCCATATTTACCCCAACTTCAAGGGCCAATGATGGCACGTCGACCCTTTGAAGATGTCTATATAGATATCTATACTTATCAAAATACTAAATTTTTAACTTTTATCGATTCATTTTCCAGGTACGCTCAGGCATACCATGTTAAAACAAATAATAGCATCGAAGTCCTTAGTAAAATTCGACATTTCATACAACATATTAATAGACCAAAAAGACTTATTTGTGACAATGGTTTAGAATTCAAGTCTCGCACTTTTAAAGAGTATTTTCAGTTAATGAATATTGAAGTGCACCATATTACTAATTACTCTCCCACATCTAACGCTTTTATAGAAAGGCTACACAGCACCCTTAAAGAAAAATTACGTGTATTAAATCTTAAAAATCCAAACGACAGCCCTATTGAGCACATGTCAACCGCCATTTGGATATACAACCAAAGTGTACATTCAAGTACAGGTCATTCACCTTTTTCATTAGTATTTGGCCCATACGAATCTGAAATTGATTTAAATCTAACAACAAATCAGTACGAAAACTATTCTGATAAACGTCGAAAAGAACTTCTCCCATTCTATGATGAAATTTATAAAAAATCCCGCGAAAAAGAACAACAGGTCTTAGATAAAAGAAATCAAACGAGAGATATAACGTTACCCTCAATTCCAATAGGTACCCAAGCTTACCAGAAAATACCTACACAAAGACGAAAAGATACCCCTTTATACCAGTCATGTACTATTACTGACCAAGTCGGTAAAATAGTGACAACAAAGGCCAAAAATAAAGAACAAACTTACCCACTTCAAAGAATAAAAAGACTAAGAAAAAATGTTCTTTTACAGGACAACACTACTGACCCAATTCCATCCACATCAACTGCTCCAGATTAGTTCGATTCCTAACCATAGTTATTTCAAAGACAGCCTCGGAAAAGCAAAATCTTTGAATTTTTACCACAAAATATATTTTTCTTATGATTTAAAATATCTACAAGAAACCTTTTCAACCGAAAAACAAAAATTTGTCGATTTTCTAAATCACAGTTATGAATTACCAGAATGGCAAGCACAAGACCTACTCAAGGAAATCCATGCGATTGAAGATAAACTTGAAAAATTAACATATACTCCAACACGAAATAAAAGAGGACTAATAAACGGATTAGGATCCATTATTAAATTTATTTCAGGTAATTTAGATCAAGACGATCTCAATGACATTAACAAAAATATCAAAGTTCTATATGACAACCAAGATGTTCTTAACAAAAAATTATCTCAAAGAGTCACTTTATTTAATAAAATTACAAATAAACTTACTCAAGAACTAAGACAACTAGAGAAAAATCAAAACGAAACAATTAAGATGCTAAATTCAATTAGTGACGTAGCTAACAAACTTTATGCAATAACCATAATTAGAACAAGTCTCAAAACTTTTGAAAGTCAAGTAGATGTACTTATAAGGACTATAGCCTTATCTAACCAACAGATACCAAATTTAGAAATAATTACCATTGACGAACTACTTGAAATTCATCAAACATTATCTCAAGACTACGATGAAAATACACTTATGCCCTATGATGCTTCACATCCCTTTGAAATTCTACAAAATGCAAAATTTGGAATTTTATCTGTGAAAAAGAACTTTGATAATGTTATTAAAACTACCTATCCTAAATCCAGAATCCTATAATATCTCCAAAATCTACCCTATACCTAACCAAAAGAAAATTGCATTATTACCTCCTGGAGATTACTACCTCGAAGGCACCACATTCAACGAATGGTCAGATGATTGTCAACCTAATTCGAAGTTCTACATCTGCAAGAGATCCCATCTCGGGAGATGTCAACTCCATAAAACCGAAACCTGCGAAACCATCTTTATTGAAGAATCGAATGCCTACAAGACAACATCCCACGGATTGCTCACTATCTTCAGCCAGCCTAAAGAAGTCATTGAAAATTGTCAAAATAATATTCAAAGATATACTTTGCTAAATAATAATCTATTAAGTTCAAATTGTTCTATTATAATTGATAATGACGTAATTAATACTAGTCCAATATTTTATCAACTTCCTAAAATTTCAATTAGTAACATTAGTTTACCTAAACCCAAAACAAAAATACGACTAGATGCAAGTCACCTGGACGAAGTCAAGAACCTCAAGATGGAATTACAAGAGTTAGAAGACCCATCACTTCAGCCTCTGATTCAGAAAACCCATACTACAATTATATCTATTATATGCATCATATTAATTATCATATTTGTCCTTGTTATTGTTTTCAGACACAGAATTAAAGCTGCACTGTGTATTAATAGAGTTCCAGTTGAAATTACCCTTCAGGAACTCCAAGAAATGAAGAAAACACCCCCGGAACCTTCGCCGAGGACGACTTCAAACTAAGGGTGGAGGAGTTATGTACATTGAACCCCTGATTCAGCAATACCCTTAGTCAGCAACCGACCTATTAAAACTATCGGTAACGCGGAAATTCACAAGTCGTGCATTGACATCCAGAGTCGTAGCCGGAGGCTCTGCCCGACCGCATACCAATAAAATTTTGTTACTTTAACACTTAACATTTTGTAATTTTAAATAAATTTTTAAAAAGACAATCTCAAACCTGTGTTTTGTAACTGGCGTTCAAATATATAGGTATCAAACCCCTCCTCCCGTGCACTCGGCCTGAGGAGACGTCCAAGAGATCGATCATATTTTGCCTTGTAATTCAAAATAAGCTTATCAAAATTCAATAGGACCTTCAATAGTATACCAAAACTATTCGACTCAGGCATATTTTTGGAGGCGCCCCCACTTTTCCACCTGACCCCCATTTTCAAAATTATCGATATGCGTATCAAAATACAGGGTGTCGAGAAAACGAAAAAAATGACATCAACAAAAGTTGTTTGATCGAAAAAACGAGTTTAATGGTCGCCTTGACCTTGACCTTGGCCGTGACCTTGATGATTTTTTCAAGGTCAACTTTAAAAAGTCAAATAGAACCCCATATTTTTGACCCCAGATTCTTACGGAGCGCGAAATCCTACGTTCAGCTGTATATCCATGTCTTATATGAACACGACGTCTAGATGTCATTTTTGAGGTCTAATACGTATTTAGTCCAGCACAGCCTGGAAATCGTATTTTTAACGAAAAATGACCTCTAGAGGTCATGTTCATGTAAGACATGGGTACACAGCTGAACGGAGAATTCTGCGCCGTAAGAATCTGGGGTCAAAATATGCGGTTCTATTTGACTTTTTCAACTTGACGTTGAAAAAACCATCAAGGACACGGCCAAGGTCAAGTGTGACCATTAAACTCGTTTTTTTTTTCAATCAAACAACTTTTGTTGAGGTCATTTTTCGTTTTCTCGACATCCTGTATTTTGATATGCATATCGATAATTTTGAAAATGGGGGTCAGGTGGAAAAAGTGGGTGGGAGCCTCCCAAAAATCCCGAGTCGAATAGTTTTGATATACCGAAGGTCCTATTGAATTTTGATAAGTTTAATTTGAATTATAAGGCAATATATGATCGAAATTTTTGGACGCCTCCTCAAGCTGACTGTACGGGAGGAGGGGTTTGATACCTATATATTTGAACTCCACTTGGTCCCCCGAACAAATGGGCCGATTCATAGATTTGTCAGGGAAATTTTTCCATTACCGCGATCGTTTTCCTTTGCTGATCAAATTTTGGTACGTTTTCATTTTAAAGGAGTCTGCTCTAAACCCATTGCAGTACGAAATATTATTTGTAATCCAACAGTTAATTTCTACCACATTCATAATAACATTGTACTAAACTTATTCTTGTTTGCAGATCCTTTTTTTTAATTCAAATTTTCTGAATTTACTTTAAGATCAGTTGCAAGAATAATTCACTAAATTGCATTCTTTTAAGTTTATCCTTGACTTTACAATAACTCTCACTTCTTCTCTCCAATAGCCCTAGTTTTTTAAATCCCTAAACAAGACTTCACAATTCCTTCCTTTTTTATACATCGCAGGGGAAATATATTCACCACACAATTATGTATGTGTTTGTCCGACACTTTTGGAGTGCTTTTCTCACAAACGGTAAAATAGTTTATCTCATAATTAATTAACTTCATCGTGTGCACACTGTGTATACATATAATAAGAGCTAGAGTAATGATATAAGGTCATGTGAAGATCTAATGGTACTGTTAGTGGCAGTAGTTGGGAATGAATGGTCGGTTAAATAACTTAATTACGTGTACAGTTTGATGAGAAGTAAAGTTATGATATGATACGATACGTCGCACACTAATCAGTAGCTGAGTTGTTTTACTCAAGGATATACGTATAATGTTTGCGTGAAATACCTTCTTCGTGGGAGACGGAGAAATAATATTGCTCCAGAAGGCAGTAACTCTACAATGCGTGATATAAATGTAAACTTTGCATATACAGTGTCCGCCATAAAGTTGGAACCATATGGGATTTTTTTTTAAATATTAGAGTTTGATAAAAACTTTTGGTGACAATCACTTCTGCTTCCAAAATAATTAATCCGTGAATTATTTTAGGTCGTATTATTTTTTTGTTTGCTCTCATATCTACATCGATTATAAGAGTATATCAATGAGCCGAATAGTGAGTAGGGTAATATCGCAAACGATAATTCCATACTCTCTTGTTTCTGGTAAATGTTGAAACTAGAGTAAACTATTTCAAATATTTCAGTGACGGTCACGTAGATATATTCGAGCGGAACGACTAAAACTACCTGTGGGCACAACAGGAAAAAACCCTCGTCCATGATTCGACCCGAAGACGAGCAGTCATTTACGATAACTTCAAGTAACTTGTTTACTTAACCTTAAAAAAAACTTAAACCTTAAACTTAACTTAACCTTAAAAAACACACATTTTTTATGTCAACAAGCCTGCTGTCGTTCTCAAAGACTTTTAAAAAAATCAAAACGTTGTGGAACAAAAGAAACTTGTTCGTTCTTGTTGAATTCAAACCGAAGATGAAAAATATATTATTTATTGTTACAAGTTATATTATTTATTATTTTTAAGTATCAAACAAACCGTCAACATTTATTGCGCTGATCTTTATTTTCATTGGATTTACCTCTTGTTATTTAGCATATTAACCCATTAACGCCCAAACAGACACAATTTTTCGTCCTTTTTGGAGCGTCAATCTCGAAGGGAAATTAATGAATTTACTCAATAAAAACCACTTATCCTAATGTTTTCGGATGTGATCTTTCGATTTCCGGGGTTCAGAATTGTGATTAAATGCTCTAGAAAAAAAATTATGGAGAATATGGAGAATGGACTTTATGGAGAATGTACTGAAAATTTGGGGATTATTTTTTGTTTAATTTTTTTTAGTCCAAAAAGTACTCTAACCTACTCCGGATTGTGGAGGGAGGTGGAGGCAATAGTTGGAGTTGATGATATAATTTTTTTTGAACATTATTTTCTCGTTAATACTAGAGAAAAATTCATATTTTATGAGATTTTATGCAATATCCGCCATTTTGAAAAGACTAGAGTCAGTTGAGGTCGGCAAAAAAAATTCTATCATCAACTCCAACTATTGCCTCCACCTCCCTCCACAATCCGGAGTAGGTTAGAGTACTTTTTGGACTAAAAAAAAAATTATATAAAAAAAATAATCCCCAAATTTTCAGTACTTTTCTCCTTAAAGTCAGCCATATTTTTTTTCTAGAGCATTTAATCACAATTCTGAAACCCCGAAAATCGAAAGATCACATCCGTTAACATTAGGATAAGTGGTTTTTATTGAGTGAATTCATTAATTTCCCCTTCGAGATTGATGCTCCAAAAAGACGAAAAATTGTGTCCGTTTGGGCGTTAATGGGTTAAAACCGGATAGTGTTTTTTTTTTTCTAAATAATGTATTAAATTGTCAAACAAGACCTCACATGATTTCACTGTTGTTCCATCGTGGTTAAAACGAAGCCAACACCTGTTTAAATGATGATGAAAAATTTAAACCACTTCTTCTGTGTATAGATCCAACTTTACGACTTGTTTAGGTGATGATAATGAATAAGGTTTACATATATTATTTCCATTTTCCTGTCTCAAGGATAAACAATCAGTCAGATGGTAATAACTTGATATCATTAACATTATTAAGTTTTTTTTATATATAAAATATATAAATAACTTACCGAGAGGCAGGAGTATTCAAAGTGATGGATAATGACAGCCTATGAATTACGTTAGACCTCATTACTTTATGCAAGGATAATAAGACGCTCACGTGTATATATCATAAAGCTGAAGCGTTTGTGTAATATTTAGCTTTTCTCAATCAAAATAATATTGGCATTTGAATTATAACGATATGCCAGTACTTTTGTAATGTCCGTATTTAATTAACTAATAAGTATTTATTGTGATGCACTTTATTTCATTCACAAAAATATAAATATATAGCGCTAGAATTTATTGATATTGCATATGAAAGACTTACAGAATGTATTGCTATTTGCCCTGCTCTATACGATACCAGTAGGATTCGGAATGTTTGCCGTCTCGTGCAACAAGTGCAGCAAGTAACTTGCATAACTAACATACTCACAAAATGATAATCTACAATATTTCGCCAAAAAAAAAAACGACGACGTAATATTCGTATTGTGGGTGGCCCATCGTGGTCTGTTGTTATCAAAAAATGTGAAACAAGGAACTACGCAAATTCAAGTGTGAGAAATTCGTATGAAAATTGTGATTTTTTTTAGAGACATGTTCAATGTATTCCATACTTTTTTTCATACTGTAGATAGGTATCTACAGGTATCTAAAATTATCTTCAAATTTTTGATGGAAAATTAAAATATTAATAAACCACAATCAAAACTGCACATGAAAATATCAACCTAATTGTTACAAACAACACTGTGGTCCACCTCGATTTGATTTTGGAACGACTGTGTTACGTAATGTGTAATAAAGGCGCGATTATCATCCATAATAGGATCTACAATGTTATTCTCCCCGGGCATTAGTTTTATTATTTTCCGCTTTATTATACCGCATTCCATGTGTACGTGGGTGGCGGTAACAGAGGGACGTGATAAATTAACAATTTGTTCATAAGGGCATCCTCTGCCTACCAAACAATCGGGCGAAATTGGAGAGATTTAGACCAAAATTCTACGAGGTGTGGCTATTAAATAACCGAACTGATGCTGCTACCAATACGCTGTGAGTGTGTCGCGACAAGTACAGAACTGTGTTTCGTGATAATTTCCTCACCCTGAGCTTGCTGGACAAGCCAGTGAGTCGCTCAGTTTGACTGTAGCAGTCGTATGAATTGAGGAGCTTGCTGCAAGAACAAGGCAGCTCCATTTTCAACACGTGACGAGGTTAGCTCCTTATAATTTCGATAAAAATTTTAGGCGTTATTTAACGCAAATTCCGCACATCTCAGTGCATGGAGTATACATCCTGACATATGCTGAGCTGCGTCGAATTTGCTTTACATAACGTCTAATATTTTTATCGAAATTATAAGCAGCTAACCTCGGCACGCGTTGAAAATGGAGCTTCCTTGTTCTTGCAGCAAGCTCCTCAATTAGTCTAGGCACCAGTGACGCGTCGAAAACATGTTAAGTGTTCAAATGGACCAACGGGGTAATCTCAAGTTTCTTGTTAAACTGGGGAATACTGTTACAGAGGCTTATGCAATGTTAAAAGCAATATATGGGAATGAATGTTTATCCCGCACACAAGTTTTTTAATGGTTTAAACCACTTACCAAAGGTTTTTTAATGGTTTAGACCAAAACATTGAAAAATTTGGTAGATTAATCAACGAAGATCGTCGTCTAAGCATTCGAGGGCCTGTTTAAATAACAGAAATCGACAAAGAATGTGTTAGCCAGATTTTTCATGAATCGTTCAACATGCGCAAAGTTTGCGCAAAAATGGTGCCAAAACTCACTCCCGTGCAAAAGGAATCAAGAATGAATATTTGCGCTGACATTCTAAACATGACACTGATCCAGGCTTGTTAGACACGGTGACACTGAAGGGGATACGATTCGAAAGTGTGGAAGCGGTTAAAGCAAAAGCAACGGAGGTTCTGAACCAGCTGACAGAAGCTGATTTCCAGCACTGCTTTCAACAATGAAAAAGTCGTATGGAACGGTGTAGAGATCGCCAAGCGAAAAAGTTGCTACTGTAATTGGTGACGAATAAAAAAGTGTTATGACAGCAGTTCGGTTATTTAATAGCCACACCTCGTATTTCGGTTAGACTAACTGAAATCGGATACAACTGTTAATCCTGGCGGGCCGGAAGCATGCTAATTAAATTACGCAAGGCGGGTATTTTTTTTTTATTTTTTCCTTAATTAAAGTTGCGTCATTCGTGTCGAGCCGGGCCTATGAAAGCGATTATCGAACTGGCGGAAGTTTTTAACATACTAGGTTGCTAAAAACTATCTGAGTTGTGGCAATTTCCTCGGATTTATTTATGGTTTTCATCTGTATACCTTACTTTTTTTAATTGTATCGAGTAGGGTGGAGTGGGGCAAACACTCGCTGAGGGAAAAATACGCACTGCTTAAATTTTAAATGACTAATATTGCTATAATATATTATGAACTGTCACGGGCAGTAAACAATGTATGATATTGAGTAAGTTCTATAGAGTATGATATTGAGTAAGTTCTATGATATTGAGTAAGTATATAGAGTTTTCAGAATTCCATTACATAAAAAAACATAAAAGAAATGCTTCTTGTTTTTTTGTTGAACGGCAGTGTCGACTGCCATAGCTGGGGATAGGATAAGTTCTCCACCGTAAACACAACAACAATACATAAATATATACAAGTTCGTTAGACAAGAACCATGTACAGTGGGCTTGCCTCTGTGTCTAGCTACATTTTGATTTTATACCGTTAAACTCTGATTAGTAATATAGCAAATTTACAGGTGGAGTAGGTATTCGTTTTTTTTTCAGTTAATTGGTTCTTACCGCATAGTTCACGTGGATTGCTATTTAAAAACAATAACACATAGGGCCCTCGAGGACAGAGTTTAACTGTTTGTCTAATTTTGTCTAATTAATCTAACTCCATACTGTAATATTAAAGTGGCAGGCTACTTATAGTCACTATATACTATAAAACTAACACTTTGTAGCATAGGAGGGCCGTACTTAGCATCTATTATATCAATGTCAAACGCAACTATTAACACCGGTACAAACACAAACAAGTGGACATTACAGTCAACTACACCACCACAACCATATGTTTTTTGAGTCGCTGAATGCTAATCCTCAGTCGTTTTAAACTATCACATGGTTTTTCTTTTTGAGCCTCAAAAAAATTATATGACTAACATAATTTTGTCATTGAAGAGAATGGTATTGAAAAAAAAACATTTTTGTTATAAAATGTGAAAAGTTTTGTTATTTAGAGGTCAACAGAAACCCAAAGTTAACCTCGAAATCTTATAATCCCACCCCCCCTACACCCAATAACCCGAAGATCAAGGAGTCTACTCGTATATGTACACGAAACTAAAAATCACATATCTCGAGTGTCTTATGAACCGTGAGGAGCCTCAAACCCGATAACCCTATAACCCCATAATCTCATACCTTTGCATCTCTGCAGACAGCCCAGTAGCTACTAAATATATAACTAAAAATGGCATTTCTCGAAGGTTTTTTAGCAGACAACCCACCCAATAACCCTGTAGATTCGATGTTACAGATCTGCAAACATCTCGGACTATTAAGTTATTGCTTTTGAGGATATATAGTTAAAGAGTTGTAGTCTGCGGTGTTTCAATCCAATCCGAAGGATCCGAGGGGTCATAAAGTTAGCAGTAAATGAAAGGAACTGGAGTGTTTTTTGTGATGATCTACAGTTTATGGAGTTATTAGGTTTGAAAAAATGAGGTTAAGGTTTACTGGATTTGATAACTTTAGCTCAAACTTTCAGGCGCGAGGTGATTTGGTTTGAGATTGTCTCCGAGGCATGTCGTTTCTGGTTCTCTATACACAACTACCAGACTATTGGGTTCCTGGCCATACGTTATTGGATTTGAGGGCCTCTTCACGAGTTTCTGAGATACATGGTTTCTAGTTTCATTCGTACAGGTCCCTGGGCTATTGGGTTATTAGGTTTACGGTAGGAGACATAAGTTGTGAGGTTCACTCTATGTTTAACCCCTATGCGGTTGTTATAAGCACACCTAAGTAGAAGGCTACAGATGAATTTATTAAAAAAAAAAAAAAACAAATGAAACTTATTACAAATTATATTACAAATTAATTATTAATATTTTTCTAGCATGTTTTTATAATTATTATTTTTTCACTCTTTTTTGTCATTGTGACTTTTTTCGAGGTCTCGAGATCTGTTAAATATATGAAAATAATGTTCATTGCATACCAGCATTCTGTTTCTGATACTTATAATAGGTTTAAGTTGCAATAATTCACTTGTTATTATAAATTCACTTGATAATTGTGAAAATAAATATTCTTCAAATATTTCACAAGGCAAGGTTCTTTCGAAGTTTTCTTTTTTCTATTATGGCCTACTACTAAAGTTTAATAAACACTCCCCTAAAATATAATGAGGGTTTCATATTTCCTTACAAAAGTACGAAAATTACCAATTCCATCAGCCATCATCGCGACCTATTTCCCATTAAGGGTTACCTGTAGTCATAAAATTTGAAAAAATCGATTTTTGGATAATGTCACAGTGCGAAAGTATGGTCATTTGACTATTCAATTGCAGTTTAAAGTCGGTACGAGAATAAGAACCTATTTTTATTGACCGCCAAAGCGAATGCTGCACCCCGACACGCGGCGCACTCTGCCAGCCTGCCAGGTGCTCTGTCTCTTATCATTCGTGCTAGCCTGCTGGCCTGTTTAAAAGGTCAAAAACGTGTTATGTATCATCGTGGCGCCATCTGAAATCATTTTAAGAAATATTTAAAGAAGAAGAAGAACTTTAAAGAATTTTTTAAAGAACTTTAAAAATCGGTGGACAGGATTACAGACAAACTTCTCAACTCATTTTAATGAATTTTTTGGACTTGTTGGCGATAACATTGGCTCGTGATTGAATGTAGAATTTTAATTTCTGATAAAAATTAATACCTATATTTTTTAAAGGTTCACTAGGTCCAATATTAGCTCTTTTCTTCAAACGGTCGCCATTTTGCGTAGAATCACCGTAAATTAATTTCCAACATTCAATCACTAGCCTATTCGATGTAGAATAAAGTGCAACTTTGCTTGTCTGTTTCTGATTACCGGTTGCCGAGGAATCGTGTCCACCGTGCATCCCTACCGCGAAAACGTGCTCCCGACGACAGGCCATAACTCCACCATTTTTTACTATATATATTCATAAAAATTCGCGAATAAAGGTTAATAATAATTTATTCAAACATACTAATTGTTGTTTTAATCCACTGCATACTTTCAGAGAACAAAAGTGTCAAAAATGAGGTCCAGAGTAAGCTCGTGACTGCAGGTAACCCCTTAATACGGTTCTGTTATTGTCGCGAATTTCTCGATTCTACTTATAACTAAGGAAATGCATACATATACAATATTTGACCACCATTATCTGTTAGCAATTGTGCAAAGTGCACATGTTTATCAACACATCCATGGCAAAGAATGTTTTAAAAAATAACTAGGGAAAATGGCATTGCATTTTAAGTAAGATATCGCCGCAGTCAAAATTTTAACTTAAAAAAATTAGCAATTAACCCGAGGCGATATTGTAATTTACTAGATGTAAATTGAGGTCGCGCCCATGCATTGTGTTACTGCTAAGTATAATAAACACTCAGCGGTAGATTATATCCGTACAAAAGTACACAGTAAACAATACGACCTTCTTGGAATTTTTATTCGCGTCAATAAAATCTGGTTATCGGTAATTGCATCTCGTTCTTATAACTTATATAAGCACTGGCAACGAAACGAATAAAGTATTGTAAACGGTCTTTACGTACGTTTTAGAGACGTTCGGTCGCGTCGTATTTCAAGAACGCTACTATAGGCGACATACCTGCTGATGGCGTTACAATAATAAGTAACAAATATACAAGACCGTGTATCAAGCTGACATTTTTTTGAGTCTTCTCTTTAAGGCTTTGAATAAGACTTTTGAGCCTTGCCTAAAGGAAATAATCAAGGGGATTTAGATCGGGTGATCATGCTGGCCAAGCAACTGCTGCACCCCTTCCAAACCAGCTGTTCTGATAATTTTCATTAAGAAAAATATTACTTGTTTGCCACAGTGAGTAAGTTCGCTATCGTGTTGAATCCACATTCATCGTCTTCCATTAAGAAATTATTTCTTCTAGTAATCTTGGCAGCTCATTTTCCGAGAAACGTAAGTAACGATTGGTCGTGAAATGTTATTCTAGTATAAATAAACCAAAGAGGCAGTTATCAGTAATACCAGACCAAACATTGGCCGAAAATATTTACTGAAAATTAATTTCTCTAGTTTACCGGGGATTTCAAGTGCCCGTTAATCTGAATTCTGAGTGTTATTGATTCATCACTAAATAATATATTCCGACAAAGCCTTTTTTCCATAATCAGCAACTAGATTCAAATTTTGATGTGTAGTTGGTTTAATGTATACAGGGTGTCTCAGCTTTTAGTATACAGACTTTATCTGCTCACCCAGGATAGTTAGCAAAAAACTTTATATATAAAAGTTACTTGAATTCATGAGGCCTATAAAATGACATATTTCGTTTGACATGTGCTCGTGACCTTGAGGTTATGTCAGTGTCAATATGTTTTTTAAATAGAACACCCTGTATTTTTCGACATTTTTGTATTTACCGAACAATTCTACACATATTTCATGTAACATACCCTATACCTATCTTCAACTGTTTTCGAGATTTTCAAAGTCAAACAGCTATTATTTTACAATACAAAGAATTTTTCAGTTTGTATTGTCAGTTTTGAAACAATTGAGACAGGCAATTTATTACTTGTGAACTTGTCAAAAACGAAAAGTCGCTATTTGTTACTCTCGGTTCATTACCTAAAAATTAGATTTATGTTATCTTTTTTAAAGAAGCGCTTGTTAGCTTTTTGATATGCCGTTTACATACAGTCCTAATGAATATGTAGATATGTTAATAGTCTATGGAGAATGCAGACGGAATTCACGAGAAGCTGCAAATTTGTATCGAGAAAGATTTCCGGAACGTACTTTTCCATCAAATAACAACATTTTGAAAAGTAGAGGCAAAGTTACGAACTGGTTCATTTCCTTAACTGTAAAACATGCCAACCATAATACTCCTGCTAGAAATGAAGAGAACGTGATGAACGTTTTGGCATATGTAGCTGTAAACCCGCACGTTTCCATTCGAGTTTTGGGAAGAGAAATCGGAGTTAGTAAAGATACAGTACATAGAACTTTAAAAGCACATCGATATCATCCATTTAAAATTCATTTATCAAGGCTTAAGGCCAAAGGACTTACAAAGACGACTGGATTTCATTGGACGATTACGAGTTTTAGAAGGTGATAATCCAAATTTTCATAATTGTATTTTATGGAGTGACGAAAGTCGTTTTCACAATAGTGGTATTGTCAACAAACATAACGCTCATTATTGGTCCAACCAAAACCCGCATTGGATGACAGAAACACGCTTTCAAACGGTGTGGGGAACCAATGTATGGTGTGGAATGTTTAATGGACATTTAATTGGTCCTCATTTTTTCGAAGGAACCCTAACAGGACAAAGATATTTACATTTTTTGCAAAATGTGCTTCCAGATTTAATGGAAGATATTCCTCGTAATGAAAGACAAAACTTAATTTGACAGCAAGATCCTCGCGCCCTGCGCTCCTGCCCATAATGCGCAAATTGTGACGGTTTATTTAAATGCGCGTTACCCCAATGGGTGGATTGGAAACAGAGGTACTATTTTTTGGCCTGCTCGTTCCCCGGATTTGACACATCTAGATTTTTTCCTGTGGGGTTATTTAAAGGAATTTGTATATCAACTGTTTTTTTGTTAGCAAAACTGTTAGCAAAACAAAAAAAAAACTGTTAGCAAAAAATCAAAAGTTTTTTGCTAACTATCCTGGGTGAGCAGATAAAGTCTGTAAACTAAAAGCTGAAACACCCTGTATATTGTAATACCTGTATAAGTAAGATATGGTATGGATACAAACTAAAATTGCGGAATGTTCTCTATACCGTTATGTAGCTTACATTAAATTAAGTGGGAATTTCTTTGAACCCAAGTAGAAGGTTAAGCGTCATCCATATCAAGTATTGCTTCTTCTCGAGCAAGTTCTTGTTGTACTGGACTGAACCAATAGCTGCAGAAAACTTGTTGCGGGAAGCCTGCTTCTCTTAAACAAGATAGACATTGATAAAACATTTCTGTAAGGTACTTTTCTAGTGGGAAATCGCCAACGATATTCATCAACGGCTGCTCTCCCATTTCCATTGCACTATATACAGGGTGTTAAAAAAGTACCGGAACAGCAAAATAACTCGCCAGGAGTGCATTTTTGGAAACAGTTTTATCCAAATTTTTTAAGGATTTTTCCCCGGCTATCCATTGGTGACCTTGACCTTGAAATGACCTTGAACGTCATGTTCAAGGTCATTTGAAGGTCAATGTCGTTTTTTCAAATGGGAACACCTATTTTTGTCCCCGGAATCGAAAAGAGCGGAAAAAAAAATTACAGTCGGACCCGACTTTGATTACTCTCATTTCAAATTGTGGAGGTCACCACCCTGAAGTTAATCTCATAATATCGTGGGAAAATGATTCTTCGCAAAAAAGAGAGACAATGTTACAAAAGGTTTATTCCTGGTTATCCGTTGAAAACCTCGATTTTGACCATGACCACGTCCCTTAAGGTCATTTCAAGGTCAAGGTCATTTTTATAAACATGGAACTTGAGTATTCTTGAGCCCGAAAATGAGGAATGGAAAAAATTGGAGACAACGATAGCCATGTTCTCATCAGAAGGTCACTCCAAAGTCAAACGTACAAAATTGACCAATGAGGGTGGTAACCTCCACAATTTGATATGAGGGTAATCAAGATCGAATCCGACTGTAATTATTTCCGCTCTTTTCGATTCCGGGGTCAAAAAATAGGTGTTCCCGTTTGAAAAACGACCCTGACCTTCAAATGACCTTGGTCATGTTCAAGGTAAAAGTCAAGATCAATGGATAGCCGGGGAAAAATCCTAAAACTTTTGTATAAAACATTTTTTCCAAAAAATGCACTCCTGGCGAGTTATTCTGCTGTTCCGGTATTTTTCTAACACCCTGTATAAACGACGTCCATGTCGGCGTATTCTTCGTTTGAAAAATTGAACATACTTTTATATTGATTTAATTGAACACGCAAAATGAAATACACTGAATTAAGTTAAGTGACGTTTACTGTCAGAAAAACACATTAAATGACAAGTCATAGCCACCCTGAATTTTCAATCTATCCGAAGTTGATGTCAAAGAAAATATGCAGATGTCGTTCTACTTTGACTGCGAGATGTCGTAATACCTGCAATAGTTTTTTTTTTAATAGTTTAACTGCTTGTAGCTGCGATTTACGATTGAGTTTAGGGCATAATATGTTCATTAGAGTTTTCTTGGCACCCTTACACTATGGTCGTCATGCCATGGTACACCCCGTACACTCGTATAATTGAAGTAAATTTGTTTAGTTCATTTGATATCAGATCGGTAAATATTGCAAAGGCACGGTAAGTTGGTAATGTTATTGATGCCGTGTTTAAGTGTAGTTGTTATATCAGAGTAGATTCTTTTTCTCCCAGATAATTTAGAAGTCAGCGAACCAAAACGCGGTAAGCAGGTTTCACGCAAGAAGAACTGAGGAATGAGAGTGGCTACGGTAAATAAACAAAACAATAAGTTTTAATTAATGTACAAGGACGATACCGCATAGGGATGTCGTTGGAATGAGGTGATGCGGTTAGCTTATAATTTTACTTTGTAACTTATACAGGGTCTCTTCATTTTAGGGCGTCGACATTTGCATTATTTTTTGCATAAAATAAATTAGCGGTGTTAATGAATTTGCAAAGTTAATTAAATTATATCGCAATAAACTGAAATTGCAGTAATAAAAAATAATAGTCACTTGACTTTTATCTGAGTTTTATACGTTTAGGTGAGTTTAAAATGTGAGTAATTTTACCTGCCAAACGTTTTATTAAGATTTTCAAGGTTATCTAACGGAATGATGTAGGTTAAGTATTGGTCTTAATGTAGTAGAACAAAAGTTTTAGGTTTGGCTTACACCCTCTCAGTAGGTACTATATGGGGAGGAGAAGTGTATAGGTAGAGTAGCAAATAAGTTCTTTTAAGTGTTTTTGTCTAGTAATTAGTTTTAGTACACCTCTTTTAGTAGATTTTTATGTAAAGTTTTAATTGAAAACTATATGTATTTATTGTTTATAAATTTCTACAACCATTAATAGTTGTAAAAAGTCGCATCTCCTTAAAGATAGAGTGTTTTGAGCATCATATCGAGTTATTATAACTCAAGTAAAATGATAAATTTGTGGTTTGGAAGGCAAAAAATTCATAAACATGCCTTCAAACATACGAGGTGTGTAAATTAAGTAATGATGATACTTTTATACCGATTTTTTAATTTTTTTATTCGAATAGAATTTCAATTCAGTCTCCTTCAGTTTCCTTCAAAATAACTTCCTTGGGAAGCCACACAGCGCTGAAGACAGTTCTGACAGTTCTTCCTGAGGAACCACAGGAGTGTTTACTGGCTAAAAACCCGTTTACTGAAAGGCTGTGTGACAAGGCGCATTGTCGTGATGCAACATCCAATTGTTCTTGATGTTTGGTCTCACACGCATGACCCTTTTTAAAAACCTCTCTGTAAAAGTGTTGATTTACTCTTTGACCTGGAGGCGCAAACTCTGTGGATAATTGTAATTCCCTGGCTATCAAACAAGCAAATCAGCATGCATGTGATCTTCGACTTGCAGTTGCTCATTTTTGCTTTTTTTGAGTCTTGTAGACCTTGAAGTGTGCCATTCCATGCTTTGGCGCTTGGCTTCCGGGTCGTACTCAAACACCCAAGTCTCATCACCAGTAACGAGACGATCCATAAAATGGGAATCATTTTCAATCGATTTCAAAATGTCAAGACACCTTTATCTCCTGACGTCCTTTTGTTCCTGCGAAAGGTTCTCTGGAACCATTTTTGGCGCAGATTTTTCTCATCCCCAATCCGTTAGTCAAAATCTGATGAACAGTGGTGTGATTCCAATTTAACTCTTCCCCGATCATTCTTGTCGTCAACCGACGATCAGAACGCACAAGATCCCGTATTCTATCGACATTTTTATCGGTTCTTGAAGATGAAGGCCTTCCGCTGCGTGGTTCACCTTCAATCTACTCTCTTCCTTCTAAGAATGCCTTAAACCACCGAAAAACCTGGGCTCTTGAAAAAAAAAAACACTGTATCCGTAGGCGTGTTGAAGTTTTTCAAAAATATTCGTTGCGCTGTGTCTCACCCTGAAGCAAAACTTGATAAGTAGCACACCGTTGCTCAAAATTAATATCGGTCATTTTTAAAACGCACTAGAAAAACCCGGTTTATGAAAATAGTCACAAAGAACAAACAAATGACTGCAACAAGTTCAAACTTGTCCTAAAGGTGCATTACATGTTAACACACCTTTCAAGTCCCGTCTCTGCAGTGTTACTAGATCGGGCACTACGTTGCCAGTCTCATTGCTTAATTTACGCACCTCGTATTTCCTGTAAAATTGAATCTATTGATTTTAATATTTCCAGACCACTTCTAATAGTTTGTTTTGTAACAAGTGTCAAAAGAATTAATTTTCATTTTTTTTGTAAACGGAAAGTTTTTATAAACCGGTTAACTAATTAAACATTTACTTTAAAATGTGTCTAATACGGTTTATTAGTTTGAGTTGCATTTCCAAACGCAGTAAGCCATGGAAACAACGCAGTTATCATTAATATAAGGATTATTTATAATGCATGTTTCCAAAATTGCATTAGTTTGTACAGCAGTAGGAAAAGATATACTTTTTTTTGAAAATTTAAATATGATTATTTCTTTATAGTACCCTATATATGCAAGCAGAATAAATTTAGACATATGTATGTGTAAATGTAGTGACCTTTTATTGAGTAAATGATTTATTGAGATAAAAAATTGAAACATAATAAATTGTATCTTGGTGTAATGCTTTTAAAAAATCTTTGTTTCTGTAAATAATTTTAGTGTATGTAACGGCTGCTATAAAAGTTTAATATCTAAAGCCCGCCGCTGAACTCATTTGCTTGTCTAAACTGTAGTTATTATAGGTAATAATTATAACACGCGGCGTTTTTCCTTTCACTAATAATAATTATTATATTATATAAAAACTAAAAATAATTAATAAATAATTTTGTACGTATCAGTCCTTGAAATTATAATGGACATCACACAATGGTCTAAAAACGCCGACTAGTCACCTGCAGTGCAACTGTAAATAAATTAATGCAAAAATAATTGCAACAGTTGTCGATAATATAATGTTTAGCAAAGATAAATACACACATATATTTGAATAATATTCCACATCATTTTTTTATACTTATATACCATGCAATTAAACATATTTTATATAATATCTGACAATCGAAGAATATTAATTGGATAATGATGACACTCTGTAAATAATTTATCAGTGTCATTAAACTATGCAATTTTTTGTTGCAATTTGTAGCCGCATTTTCCAAAAGTTTGTGCTAAATTAAAACATAGAACATATGTTTTGGAATTGCACAGTATGAATTAAAAATATTATCGAAATTTTTGACAGAGCCAAATTGCATAGCGGTAATCCTTTTTTACTGAAGCTAAATCTGAAATAGACTTTTTGTCATTTACATAGAGTGTATTTTTTCGTTATATCTTGCCATTTTAGATGTACAATCAGCGACAGAAGCATTTCAAGCTAGCAAAGTATAATTTACCTACATACATCTTATTCATTATTCTAGGGTACAAATTAATTGGCTATTTTTAAAGATTTATTAATTTAAATAATCTAGTAAACTCAGAGAATGTAACCAGTATAATATGCTAATCCTAAGTTACCTGTTCCTGTAAAAAGTTTTCGCAGAGATAACCACAAATAAATAACTCCACCGGACTGTACTTCTCGAAGCATTCACGGCTTCAGTTACAAAAGAAGTGCGTTCTGGACAAAATTTCAAGTTTTGTCTACTGCGCATACTATGGCAGGAGCAAAGCTACTTTTGATGCACTGTATTGAAATAAGATAAATGTACTTACCGAATCTTCCACGTGCTTGAATAAAATTGTTGACTATAAATTTCTTCTCTATCTCGAATGTTCTACAAATATTCCTGTACGAACGACTTCGGACAATTTTCACAATATTTCCATCTCCAAATTCTAGATTTAAGCACTAGAGAGATGTAAATTTTCTCAATGTTGCTTTTTGGATATGTATTTGTTTTACATAGCATTTTGACGCTAGTATTATTTGGAATCCTTATCAAACTTAATGTGTCACAATAAAGACTTTTTTATTGTGTAAACCAATATAAAAATGTAATGGAAACGTATATACTGTGTAGCTGTTTAAAATGGAACACAGCAGACATCGTTACACATTTTCAATACTTACATGGAATGTCCCATATGTCCCATATAAAAATGTCATGTAAAAAAATTATTCAAGCTTTTATAAAAAAATATTCAAGTTTTGCCTTATTATAAAATTCATCGAGGTTGATTAATTGTTTACTCAAAAAGTAGGTACGCATTCAATGAAAAAATTACAGAAGACATATTTTACTTAAATTTAACGTAGAATTAGGGAAAATTAAACGTAAACATCCATTTTTTATGGGGCCCCATGAGGCCCCACAATGAAAAAAAATATAACCAATCACGGAATTTAAAGAAATATATTTTCATACATTTTTTGTACGTACCAAGATATAACGTAAAAATGGAAAATTTTCACCTTTCGAGCCTTCTAGCGGTCATACTTGCTCATCCCATTCTGTGACAAAAGCCATCCGAGAGTAAAGTTGTCCAGCTTTTTTTTAAGCATTTTCTTTTCTTAAGAAATCATACTTTTCCAAATTTCGATTTTAAAGTTTTAACCCTCTGAAAAGGGTGAAAACTGCCCTTAATGAATTTAATGAAAAAAAAACATCCTTATAACTAATTAATTTTATAATTTTTATAGCAATCTACGGGAAAAAATGCGAATGTCCCATATGTAGTTGTTGTGGGGCATCCATATCCAGTTCATTTTAACTATGGCAGGGGCAAAGACTGCTTTTTGGTGCACTGTATCTTCAACTAAGATAAATGTGCTTACCGAATCCTCCACGTGCTTGAATAAAATTGTTGACTGTAAATTTCTTCTCTATCTCGAATGTCCTACGAATATTCCCATGTTCCTAAAATTTAGTCTTCAGACAATTTTCACAATATTTCGGATCTCAAAAATTGTTCAGTAGTGATTTAAACACTAGAGATATGTAAATTTTCTCAATATTGGTTTTTGATATGTATTTGTTTTAATACATTAGGTATTTTGACGCTAGTATTATTTGGAATCCTTATTATACTTAATGCGTCACAATAAAGGCTTTTTTTTATTTAGTCTACCTTTGTCCCTTTAAATTTAATTTGATTTAAATTTTAGTTTTGTGAAATTAATTAATTAATTGTGAGTGAATAGTAATAAATAATTTTTTTCTCGCTTTTTTTTTCAAAAATTGCAAAAATTTGTGACTGAATGGAGAAAAATATGCTTTTTTTCATAACGAAAAAAAAAGTATGGGTGCCATTTGAAAAAAAATTGGTCGCCATAGGAACAAAACAAAAGAAGATATCAACAAACAAAAGAACTTAAGACATACATGGTAATGAACAAAATAACTTTTGCATTGAACTTTTTTTTAACTTTGCAAATAACAAAGTTAAAGCCATTATTTGATACTTTTGTACCCCCCGGCATGTAGTTGTTGTACGGCATCCATATCCAGTTCATTTTAACTAGTTCAAGGCAAAAAATAATCGCGGCTTATACGACATGTAGCGCCCGTCAATACAAAATGTACAAGAGTATTGAAAAAAATAATGCATTCCTAACAAGGTGAGAGTATATCGTGTCACGTTCCATAAAAGCGAAAATCGTGCGTACAGTGTGCCATTCCTGTTCGATACAGTAAATAATAGTCTAAATATGTGAGGTTAAACGAGCATAACAACGTATAAAATGTAGTGTGTAATACAGGGCATTGATTTATCGACGTCCTGCGGAACTAATACCTGCATATTTATAGGTGTGTATTTCATTCGCTATGAGTAATAACGGTGTTATGGATGCAGGTTGCTTTTCAGTCGCGCTTATGCACCGGATAATTAACGGTTGGTCTGGATTTACAGTTTTTATGGTGGTTTTTACCTCGGCGTACGTATCTGACTCGTTGGAACGTCGCCAACGTATTTCCCTATCCGGAATTAGGTATTTGAATTATGACTAGAGCATTAGATTCTCATTTCACTCCCAGTAGCGTCGACGAGCTGGCCAGTGGTATATCATGAATGACCGCGAGGCCTTGCATGGAATCCCCCTGATCTGAAGGTGATCAGGAATCCCCTGATGAGAAGGTGTATATCCTGCTATATGGAAAAGAGCACATATCATACGAATTCTGCGGAAAGGTCTTCAGTAACTAATTATCGCCCCATTAGCAAATTGTGCATTATAAGTAAAGTTTTTGAAAGCATTGTTCAAAATATGTTATTTAACACTTTAAAATCAATTATTATTCCGGAACAACATGGTTTTTTCTCGCAACGGTCTATTGAAACTAACCTCCTGTGTTACTCGGAGTACATTATCAAAGCCATGGATCAGGGGATACAAGTTGATTCCCTGTATACTGACCTCAGTAAAGCATTTGATAAAATCGATCACAATATTCTAATTGCCAAACTTTCTGAGGTTGGTGTACAGGGTGATCTATTAAGGTGGTTAGTGTCATATCTTTATAACAGATCGCAAGTTGTAACAATTAATGGATTCAATTCGGGTGAAACTGTGGTTACTTCTGGAGTGCTCCAGGGTTCACATTTGGGTCCATTATTGTTTCTTATATATATTAATGACATTAGCGAATGTTACTTTCTGTAAATTTCTTTTGTATGCTGACGATTTGAAAATGTACTACATAGTCTTTTCAGATCCTATGCTTAGAGGATTGTCGTCTGGTTCAGTTTGATCTGGACATGTTTTATAACTACTACAATAAAAATAAACTATTTGTAAACTTTCAAAAATGTTTTTGCATATCTTTTACTAAAAATAATAACCCAATTTCATATAATTACAAAATTGATAACGCTTCCTTAAACAGAGTTCAACAAATTAAAGATCTAGGAGTAATTTTTTATTGTAATATGAGTTTTAATTTTCATATTGATTATGTTTTAAACAAAAGTAGTAAAATGTTAGGTTTCATGATGAGAATTTGTAAAACATTTCAATCTGATAGTCAATCAAATCTGTTTATTTTGCCTATGTTTACAGTTTTCTAAATTTTGCTTCAGTTATTTGGAATCCGCATTACATGGTTTACAAAATGAGGGTAGAAAGATTGCAATAAATTTTTACAATTTTTGAACTTTTCAAAAGTCAATGGTACATACGAAATTCTGAGCTTATCAGCAGCAAGAAATAATTTTGATATTATATCATTAGAATCTCGAAGAATTCAGTCAGGGCTTTTAATTTTGTATAAATTACTTAATAATCTAATAGATTGTGCATATTTGCTCTCTCTTATTAGTTTTCACATTCCTTCTCGTACAGTTAGATATAATAACATTTTTAGTGAATCCTTTCATAGGACAAACTTGGGAATGAACTGTCCAATTGCTAGAATAACTCGTAATTATAATGATTGGTGCTCGGATATTGACATTTTTTACATTAATCTCTTATACTTTAAGAGATATAATAGATTACTTATTATATAATTATTAATATTAAGATTTTTCTAGTTGTTTGCCATTACTTACTTATTTATAATAAGGCATTAGTGGATGCTTCTTTGAATCTTGTATTTGTTTGCATTCCATGTAAAAATTGGTAAATAAATAAATAAATCTCTATACTAACTGGATAGGTAGTTGGACGTAAGTAGGGGGGAAAATTTGAAGGTCCACCATCTTAAATAAGGACCCAATAGCGTATTTAATGGCAGTAAATTAATTGAGTAACTTAACTTTGAGAACAAATAGAAAGAAATGGTTTCATATCATAGTTAATCAAAAGAGTGATGAACAATATAGATATTAAAAAAAAAAAAAGTAATTAAACGACCCAAAATTTACCAATATCGCCAAACCTTGACACGAAGCTACACATGTATGTTTAAAAAGTCTATAATTCAAACACTAAAAACATTTTACCAGATCTTTTTTCGTAGATCGTATTTATTTGTCACCTGCAACTAGATATTCTTGCCGTAATTTTCGGATGCCCTGTACATATCAAAGCATACCAAATGCCCCGAGTATACCAAAAATCCAAGTTTGGAACTAGCAGGGAACTCATATTTGCTTTGTGCAAACATAATGTGCAAGGATTGTGAAAATAGTGGTCTTTTCGTGACATCATTACAGACTTGTCAAATATGACAAGAATACGGATGCTGCATGGCCCAGTTTTATAATTAGGAATTAAAAGGTTAATTAAGTAATTGTATGTATTATAATTTGTGAATCAAATTTCTTCGCATTTTAGGCCCAAATTTTACAAAACAGAGTTTATATGGGTAACGCTTTTTAGTAAGTAAATTTAGTGATATCACCACACCTAAGGACGGCTCCGTCAATAGTTAGACCCCTAGTATGTTTATTAGTATTCATTATTGTATTATGATGTATTTTCTGTGCTTTGTAATCATAGTGAGCTGAGTCCGACTCTGTTGTAACTCGCCCGATTCAGATATCTAGTAATAAAATTAGTGTTATATAGGGAAAAATCTTTCTCACAGAAGATGTGAAGAGGAGAATAATTTCATGAGAGGCGATGGCACTAAAAAAAGCATCCTGTTCCGTGGTACACTCTTAAGCCACAAGATTTTTTTGTGATACACACCACTCTTACTTTAAGAGATATGTATGACATTTAAATGACGCTGGTATTAATTCCGCTTTGAATTAATATTCAAAGCGGAATTTAATTTAATCTTATTTTTTTTATTAATAATCTTATTTTTTACTTTGTATTAACATTCGTTTCTAGATATCGTATATACATTTTAGAAAACAACAGGTTGATATTAAAATATATCAAATATAGCAATAGTGTGCCATGGCAAATAATAATAATAGCCACTCCTTCCCGCACAGGTCCCTGAGAGGACCTAAGGGGTTACTCTTCGGAGTAATTATAGGGTGAGTATTATTATTATTATTATTATTATTATTATTATTATTATTTGCATGTGTACTGGTAGGAAAATTGTATTCTTTGTATCTAAGATGCCCATGATCAAGAAAAATTGCAAACAAATCGAGTGGTGAGGTCTTTAAATATTTTTCTTTTACAATTTTTCTAGAACTGTGCTAGATAATTTATATGACTTGTTAGATCAAAGGAACATAATATTTAGTTACAATATATATTTTTTCATCAATTTTAACATTTAGTTCTTTGTTTCAGGTGAGTTTACATGTACCATGTTAGAATTAACATACCTGAGCAATGTAAGTACTCGCTATGGCATTAATATTAAGTTGTGAGCATATCCTATAATATGCCCATGTCTATGGATATCTGGTATGTTCGCGTATGACACATACTATTATATATAATAATTATGCTATTATAGAATTATATTTTAAGTAGAAATAATAACTGTTAGGAACTTATTTGATATTGTGCTTTTCATTACATTTTTTATGTTTAAAATAAATTTATAGTAAAGGCAAAGTGGTAATAATGATATTTTAAGTAAATATATATTCTAAATATGTAATGTTAATACGTACATGTTAATAAATACATATTCTAAACAAAAATGTTCTAATTACGTTAATAATACAGGACCACAATTTTTTTTTTTTCATGTGCGGAATACTACACTATGCCTACTAGATGTTTTTTGGGTCGCTGACTACGAATCCGGGCTTAATTTTGCTTGATCAGCTAACCTAACCTCAAAAAACGCTCAAAAACTAAAAAAAATAGTAATCATAAATTGAATAGCACACGGGACCTGAATTTTTTTAATCTTGATAGCCCCATCAACCGAAGTCTTGCATCTCAAAATCTCCGAATCCAAATTTTCAAACTCCTAGCCTCTTAACCTAACCTCAAAAAAACCCCCCAAAAAAAAAAAAAAAAAAAAACGAGTCTAAAAACTGAACAGCACACTTGACCTGAATTTTCAAACTTGATAGCCCCTTCAACTAAACTCTTGCATCTCAAAATCTCCGAATCCAAATTTTCAAACTCCTAGCCTCTTAACCTAACCTCAAAAACTCCCAAAAACTAAAGAAAACGAGTCTAAAAACTCAACAGCACACTTCACCTGAATTTTTAAACTTGATAGCCCTTTTAACTGAACTCTCGAACATCAAAATCTCCGAATCCAAATCTTCAAACTCCTAAAACTAAACCCCCCAAAAACTAAGAAACACGAGTCTAAAAACTCAACAGCACACTGGACCTAGATATTGTAAAACAATAGACTTTTCAATTTATGTCTTTAACTGATGCAAAACGAAGCCTTCAAACGCTAACCCATAGCCTCTTGTCCTTGAATGATGTTGATGATATGTATCTTCAGTCGTCGTTTCTAGCGATAAATTGGTGAATAGGATATATTGCTTCGCCAGTAACTAGCGACGTTATGAAAAAGTACCTCTAAAATCTGCAATTCCACCACCCTGAAAACAGTAATATGCTGAAGTGGATTTAGCGTTACCCATCCTGAACCACGTGGAGGTACCACTTCTGCAGGGGGTTTTTGAGGTTAAGTCAGGAGGCTTGGGGTTTGAAGATTTGGGTTTGAAGATTTTGAGGTGCAAGAGTTCAGTTGAAGAGGCTATCAAGTTTGAAAATTCAGGTCAAGTGTGCTGTTGAGTTTTTGGACTCATTTTTTTGAGTTTTTGGGGGTTTTGAGGTTAAGTTAAGAGGCTAGGAGTTTGAAAATTTGGATTCGGAGATTTTGAGATGCAAGAGTTCAGTTGAAGGGGCTATCAAGTTTAAAAATTCAGGTCCGGTGTGCTATTTATGAACTCGATTTTTCGAGTTTTTGAGCGTTTTTTGAGGTTAGGTTAGCTGATCAAGCAAAAGTAAGCCCGGATTCGTAATCGTTGACCCAAAAAACAAATAGTAGGCATACTGTAGTATTCCGCACATGAAAAAAAAAATGTGGTCCTGTGTAATTAGAACAGTATCATCAGTAGCGCCGCTGGATCACCATTTTTTAATGCTTGAAAAAAATTATAGAGATCCATAGAGATCCATATTATTTTCATTTTTCGATGAACTAGTTTTAGTGCACATAATTCTTTCATAATAGTTAGTTTTCCAAACAACATAAAAAATTAGCGCTAGTATTATCCACCAACATTTTACATCTTAAAAATTAGTTTATATCTATAACATTTTCCTACTCTCAGTCTCCTTAGAAAAGTTTTAAAGGGTAGAACATCAGCTTATTATATCACGTACCAAGTTTGTAAAATATATAATTTTTTAAAGAAAATCTATAAACTCTTCCTAAGCCAACCCTGGTATTTGCGCCATGACTCCAAGAATTCCGAGGTCCATCTGTTAGTTAAATACCTTCTCAGTATGTTAGGTAAACGATTAAACTACTGTAACATAAACTCTTCTTACCAAAAAAAAAGTTAATAACTTATTAAATATTTGTTCATTATTACTAAATTTGTGTTATCTTCTGTTTAACTGTGGAGACACTTTACAGATGATTTCTCGTTTCGGATCGTTACCTAAACCATTCGACTAAATAAATCAGGCGCAGATTGTACCTCTAACGATTAATTGAGAATCAGATGAACGTGACACGTAACAGGTGATTTACAGTACAGTAAATTATAGTAATGGACATTTATTGTTCACTTATTTAATAGCACTTGGCGCGTGTAGAACACGTGCTTCTGTGTGAGATGTCCCTCTTCTGGTACATATATACATCTGTTCGTAAGTCGGTGGTGATTGATTACCTTCTTTAGTGACAACGTACATAATTTAGTTGTATTAATAGAATTAAAGTTTGCTGTTAAAGTCTCACAGGATTCTATTCTTGCTAAATTGAAACACGTATTTACAAAACAATATTTAAGGCATGCATGGAATAGTATTTATTTATGTAGCTGTAAATGCCCGAAAACTATTATTATTTCTACCACTATTATTATAAAAAATATATATTTCACGGAACATTGAGACACCCTATATTTCTCCTTCCACTGGTCAATAGTGTACACCAGGTATATACATTTCCCCCCTTGGTTGGGAGTTAGGTACTATTGTATCGGGGATGAACGCCTGCTTTGACGCAGGTACAGTTAGAATTGCCCCGAGAACGCTCTATTGGACGCGCCTTTCTATTTCTGCATTTTTCACTGAAATAAGCAGTTTCAAGCAGCCAATTCTTACGAATTTCTTATTCCACTAATATTTCCCACATGTTAAATTGTGAATTAGTGTTAGAACTCTGTAGATACAAACTATTTTCCTACTTTTGTTTTCATCAGTTTTTATCGATATTAACAATTTTAGTGCACCGAAGTACCTAGGAATATGTATTAATTTTGAATTATTATAAGAAATGAATTTTCAATCCCCTGGTGGGTAAATGGGGGTGTTGGAGAAAAAGTGGATAACTAAAACTCATTTTTATTGTAAGATATTATTTTAGTACACCTAAATACGGAATACTTATAGGTAAGGTCCTTTTTTGTGGGCCTTTCTTTTTAACGTAATTGTGAAGTGTGATTTTGAGGTTATGTCAAAATCTAAGGGTGATGTTCAAATTCTGACCTCGGATTCGTTGTTAGCACACCAAAAAACATAACGTATGGTACATCCAACAAAAACAAAAATTTTTTTTTTGGCGGGTTTTTGGAACCAACCTTGCACCCTATTTTCGAAGGTTGGGTGTTCGCACCCGATAGAATACCATAAGAAATAATCGATCGGAACTTGTGAAAAAAAAATGAAAAAGGGATGGCCGGCCCCTAGGATATCGGAAAGGGCGAAATGAACATTTATGTAGTCGGTATTGCATTAAATCTGAAATTAAATGCAAGATTTCGTTTTTAATTTTATCTAAATATATACTTTGTTTAAAGATACGGTCGTCTAAATTTTAATTTGCTATTAAAGTTTGATTATGCCACAACTTTAAGAGTATAGGCATATGAGTATAAAAAATATGTTTTCTGAAAAAAGTAAAGAAACATGTTCTTATCATTTGTTCAATGATTAATCAAAAAAATATTGTAAATATTACTGCAACCATCTTGGATATTTCAGAAAGGACAATATTCGTTCTCTAATTTCGATTGGTTTTTTTTTTCAATCTACTCAGTTGGTCGACCTCATGAAATATTTTGTGGGTGTTATGTCTCAATGTTAAGATATTAGTATCAAAAGGAGGAGGGCCGATTTGGTCAGTTTTTTCCCCAAATTATTTTTGGAAATCAGAAAAAAAATTTGTCATAATTTTACCCTAAACGGATTCGGTTTTTTAGACATCATTACACATCTCTTAAAGTACACAAAAATATTCAGTCATTTAAAAACAAAATATCGGCACAACAGATCTCGGAATGAAACATATTTTTTATGACCTCCTTGGCCGTAAACCTACAGGTCGCAATTGTGCAAAAAAACAAAAACATTTTGAATTACATCGAAAAATCTAATAAACGACCGTAGAACTTTTCAATATATTGATTTAAAAAAAATTGCATTAGTTTAAAGAACACGTTTTTTTCGGAAAAAATAGGCCGGCTATAAAATTGGTAAATTTTCATAAATCAAAAAGTTCTACGGGTGTTCACTAGAAAATTTAATGTTTTAGCTACAGCTAAAATTTCAAGTCGATTGGTTGAACATTGTAGGCGCTAGCTTTACGGCCAGCTCGAAAAACATGGTTTCGAGAAAAACGCTTTTAACATTTCAAGTACGTATATTCCTACGTTACACTGCTCCATACGACTTTGCAATTATTGAAAGCAGTGCTGGAGGTCTGCTTCTGTCAACTGGTTAAGAACCTCCGTCGCTTTTGCTTTCACGTCGTAAGTAAAAAACCATGATTCATCACAAGTAATCACCGTGTCTAACAATCTTGGATTAGTGTCAATGTTGTTTAGAATGTCAGCGCAAATGTTCATTCTTGATTCCTTCTACTAGGGAATGAGGAGTTTAGGCACCATTTTTGCGCAAACTTTGCGCATATTGAACGATTCATGCAAAATCTGGCGAACACATTCTTTGTCGATTCCTGTTATTTCAGCAAGCTCTCGGATGCGTAGATAAGGGCCGTCCGAGGCACGGATCGTCTTCAGTTGTTTCACGCCCCTCTTTAAACCATCTAAACCATTCAAAAACTTATATGCGGGATGAACATTTATTCCCGTATACTTCTTTTAACATTGCATAAACTTCTGTAAAAGTTTTCCCCAGTTTAACAAGAAACTTGAGATTAACCCATTGTTCCATCTCAACACTTAACATTTTTTCGACGCGTCACTGGTGCGTAGACTAAGTCAAACGACTGTTACAGTTAAACTGAGCTACCCACTGGCTTGTCCATCGAGCTCAGGGTGAGGCAAGTATCACCAGACACAGTTCTGTTCAAACTTGTCGCGACACGCTCGCAGTGCGCTGGTAGCAGCATCAGTTCGGTTATTTAATAGCCACACCTCGTATAACATGTAGAAAAATTTCTTCTTTTAATTATTTCTTTTTTTTATTACTGGCAAATAAAGAGAAAGTAAATTATTTAAGTCTTCCTCTTAATATCTTCTACGAATCTCTATCTTCATTTTATTGTTTTTGTTTCTCTCAACTTTTACCGCTATATTTATTTATATACAACCTTATAATTTTACTTGTCGTCAGGATGTATCGACAATATTGTTAATTGCACAGTCATTATTCTATTGTAATGTGAATGAAAAAGACCAACTATTTCGTGTTGTTCTTCCTCTGAACAGTCCATTTTATTTTAATACGGGGAACTGTTTTAAGACCGCTTTTTAATGTTAACGTTTAGTAGCAATGCTTATTTCAGTCAACTATATTTCAATTTCACCCAAACTTTATGTAATTTAAAATTAAATATTTCAAAAATGGATGAATCTAACATAAACAAACTCTATATGTTTGAACAGAGAAGAATAGGGCCTATCAATCTATTGAAAAATTTACTTATACCTATAATATGGTGTTCCATTAAATAACAAGTCCTTGTGTTTTCAGGTTGTAGTTGTACATATATTTTTTCTGATGGTGCCAAAATAAAATATATATAAAAAAAGTTAAAATCTTTGTATTTAAATTTTGTATTTTGTATTTATTTGTACCTTTTCGATTCATCCTGCAGGTGGGTGTCAAAATATTGTTACGAATATCTCTCTAAATGATTCACTTCTTTAATCCCAAACACGTTTATTAAAACTCTACAACTCTGCGATCTTATCTCTTTAACATTCAAATCACAACTACCTCTATCCTAGCAACAACACCAGTATTAACAAATTTTACATGTTCTAGAAAATTCGTTTGACATCTAGAATATTTAATATGTCATTCCATACAATTATTTACTAACAGCTAGTCTATAAACTAAATAGACTAAGTATGTAAACTATAAAACTCAATAAATGTCAGGCTGTCACAAATGTCATTTTTACAAATGTTACATTGCTCCCCTCTTTAAGGTTATTCGTCCCGAATAACACTGTTCTCTGTCAGTCCTGGAACCTTCAGGCGGTGGATCCTCGATGACGAACCATCTGGGTGGATCGCGAGCCTTTCTAGATGGACCACCTTCGGCTTGCTTCTTGGAGACAGCTAGATGTGGCAGACCAGGTCGTTGATTTTCTTTATTATGGTGTACGGGCCTTCCCAGTTGGTCTGAAGTTTTGGACCTTTTCCTTTCCTCCTTTTTGGGGCGTACAACCATACACGAGGCTTAAATGCAGTCTCTGTTGATGTAGTGTCGAGATGCTGCTTCATTTTGTCGCTGTGAATTTTCAGCTTCTCCTTGGCAAATCGGTGGATCCGGTCCATTCTTTCTCGCAAGTCCTCCACAAATTCTGGCAGAGATTGTTCCGGGTTTTCCTATGGAAGCATGAGGTCAGTAGGCAACTTCATCTCTCTTCCAGAGGTCAGCATAGACGGAGTGTAGGTAGTTGACTCATGCTGGGAACTTCGATACGACAGCAAGATGACGAAGAAGATGTACCAATTTGTTCCAGTCTCTTTGATTTTCGGAGACGAATTTAGACAGGTAGTGGCATATGGTTCTATTATGGCGTTCAACCATGCCGTTCGACTGGGAATGAAGAGCAGTAGTTCGGGTTTTCTTAATACCTAGTATTTTCATTACTTCTTGCCACAGCTCTAATTCGAAGTTTCTTCCCTGATCGGAATGCAGTTCTAAGGGTACTCCATGTCGAGCTACGACATTCTCGATAAACACTTCAGCTACAGTTTCTGCCTCTTGATTGGGGAGAGGTACTGCTTCGGGCCATTTTGAAAAACAATCCATTACCACCATCAAATACTTGTGTCAATATAAAAGGACTTGCTGTACACTATGGTAACAACTACTGTCATGGTTTATGGCGTGTCCCATACTGTAGCTGTTTTCGTACACCACTTACACACAAAAAAACTGTTTTTTTCTTAATTTACATTTAGTTTTTCTTTGGAAGTACCCGTTTTGAATTTTTTTTTTGAAAATTCGCAGGTTAAATTCAATTTTGTTTTTTGTTTCATTTTTTTCTTAAAACATCGATCTTAAATTATTAATTGCAAATCATCGTGTATCATATTGCATCTGATAAAAACTGAGGTAGCTACGTCGTATGCCAATATGAAAAACACAGTTTCGAGAAATACGCGTTTAAAGTTTGGACACGTATTTAATCATATAAATAATACTGCTACTGTAGCGTCCTATTAGCTCTTATAGATACGCCATCTATATATATTTCGAGAAAGTATAACTCATTTGTACCAGTGGCGTGAGTGATATTTCAGTTAGCCATATCTTGAAAACGACGCATGGGACCCACTTCAGTTTTAGGTGATGACTATACACCTCTTACAGAAAGGATTTATAGTGAAAAAAATCGTCAGCAAATTTACGAAAAATTTTTCAAAAACACTGGAACTCCCTGCTCCCCTCTTTAAGGTTATTCGTCCCGAATAACACTGTTCTCATCCTAGGCGTGGATCCTCGATACGAACCATCTGGTGGATCGCCTTTCTAGATGGACCACCTTGGCTTCTTCTTGGGAGACAGCTAGATGTGCAGACCAGGTCGTTATTTTCTTTATTATGGTGTACGGGCCTTCAGTTGGTCTAATTTTGCCTTTTCCTTTCCTCCTTTTGGGGCGTACAACCATACACGAGGCTTAAATGCAGTCTCTGTTGATGTAGTGTCGAGACGCTGCTTCATTTTGTCCTTAATTTTAGCTTCTCCTTGGCAAATGTGATCCGTCCATTCTTTCTCGCAATCCTCAACAAATTCTGGAGAATTTTCGTTTTCTTCTAGTGGACGCCACGCATGAGGTCAGTAGGCAACTTCATCTCTTTCAGAGTACATAAGAGTGTAGGTATTTACTTCTGGAACTTATAGAAAAAAATTACCAATTTTTCCATCTCTTTTTTGGAGACGAATTTAGAAGTATGATATTTCTATTTGTTAATTACTGGAATAAACATATTGTTTTTTAATACCTTATTTCATTACTTTTCACTCTATTCGAATTTTTCTATAATATTCTAAGGGTACTTTTACGACATTCTATAAACACTTACTAATTTTCCTTTTTGGGAAGGTACTCTTGGATTTTGAAAAACAATCCATTACCACCATCAAATACTTTTCATATAAAAGGACTTCTTAACTATGTAACTACTTCTTTATTTCCCATATTACTTTTTCTACACCACTTACAAACAAAAAAACTTTTTTCTTATTTAATATTTTCTTTAATATTTTAATTTTTTTTAAAATATTAAATCAATTTTTTTTTTCATTTTTTTAAAAATAATCTTAAATTATTAATTCAAATATTTATATATTATCTATAAAAACTGAGGTATAGTCTATCAATATAAAAAACATTTAAAATACCTTTAAAGTTTGGAAGTATTTAATATATAAATAATACCTACTTATCTATACTTTAAAATTAATACCCATTATATATATTTAAAATATAAATATTTTAATGCTATATATTTATTACCATATCTTGAAAAACCAGGACCTTCACTTTAGGTATACTATACACCTCTTACAGAAAGGTTTTATATGAAAAAATCTCAAAGTTTACAAAAATTTTTCAAAACACTGACACTCCTGCTAGTAACCTCTGTGAAATATAATTATATTCTAAAAAATAAAGAACTTTTTATTTTACAAAATATTTTATATGCCATTTAATTTTGGAAACAAAATTTCTATAAATTAAATAAAATCCATAACTTTTTAAAAAAAAATATTTTCAACAAATCAAACCTCTTAAAAATAATATCCCACTCCTACAGGATTATAATTTCATTTATTTTAACATTGACTAAAACTACCAATAAAACTGTAATAATACAGCAGATTGGATTTTTAGTGTTCGGAAAATAAGTTAGTAAAAAATAAGTAAAATGTTTTTAAAAGCTTGCCCCCCCTCAAAATAAAATTATTTTTGAATATCATTCTTAGATAGTTTATACATCAGAAAAATAAAAATAAAAAAAAATTGTTGGGTAGGAGGAACCCCTTAAATTCATTAACTAATATGCATTAGCATTTTTTTATTTTCCTGAATTCGTCCCTGTCAAGTAGTGGGTGCTTGTGTATCCTTTCAGATATCCCAATAGCCGAATTTGGCTGCATTTTTTTATATAAGAAAGGTCACGCTTGCTCCAGTTATGTAGTTTCATCTCAAGGAACATTTTAATTTTTGGCGAGTGCGCCAATGTGAAGACGCTCCTTCGCTGACACTTAATATTTCTACGTTACTTTTGTTTACTGATTAGATTATCATGTAGAAACAATGTTTCATTATACATGTTTGAAAATAATATGTTACATATTGTAGGAAAAAAAACTTTCACAAGGTACACATGGAATGGATTCCGCATGTCTAGAATTATTATAACTTAAAACAGTCAAGTTCTGAAATTGTGAAATGTTATTATTAAGGAAATTTCATTGTCACTGTCATTGCATAATACATAATTATAAAAATAAAAAAAAAACACAACAAAAAACCTAAGAATTTTAAATTTAAACTATTGTGATGTGTCCACCTTCTACTTCCAAACACGTTCTCGTTCTTCTTTTCACAGGATCTAAACCATTGGAGTGCATTTGGGAGTTCGTAATCTGCTAAAATGTATTTGGTGGCCATCTAACTGGCGTGTTGAGATTAATTATTCAATTCTCGAAAAATTCTAAAAAATTTAGATTATTAAGTTACGTGAATTAGTGGGCCATCCTGCTGAATGTAACTTTATTGCATCTCTTCGTCGTCTAGTACGTTTACAAAATTTTATAGAATTTCTTTACGGTATGGCACCGAATTGAAAGCCTTGTAAAAAAAAATTGATCCAATTAACCAGCTTTTCCACACGCCAAACTTTCTGAAAATGCAGATACCTCTCTATAAAGAAATATGTATTTTCAGAGCACCAAATTCTCATTTTTTGATAATTAACATAACTAGTGAGGTAAAAACCATACCTCGTCAATAAAGTTTTGTACATTCATGATTTTGTAAATCCATAATAATCAACAAATATAATTAATATATTCTACAAGCAGTTGTATTTTCAGTTATAATTCCTTTAGAGGTTGTTTTCGCTGATGGTGAAAATTAAAATTAATCCAAATTAAAAAAAATGTTTAATAATAAGTTTTTAAAAAATGTTTTACTACTTTTCTATAATGGTAGGTGAGGGATGTTATAAAATTAAGCCATTACAATACTAGGAATCATTAATCGAGAGTATAATATAAACCAGAAATACTTAAGAAATACATAGTACCTACTTGTATTATATAATATAATTATTAGCGACGTACAATGTAATTATTTATTTAGACAAAATTTCGTATTGATTGTACTGAAAATATGTTCTAGATGTCTGAATAATTTCCTTATTTAAAATGCAATGGCGCCCTTTTTATTGCACATTTGGATTCCACCCGTCATTTTAAGCAGACCTTCATCAGGCTTCTTCATACATACATATGTACACTAATTAGCTTAGAATATCGTCCCATTTTTAAGTTATTTCAGGTTTTTTTTTTAATTTTGTTCATTAGCACTATAAATAACATGTCATAACAAACAACGGCATTATTCGTAGTGCTCACTTCAGAAAATAACTAGCGACCCGCCCCGGCTTCGCACGGTTTACGACATCACATTAGAAACCTCGAAAATTATAGTGTTTCTCTACTATATTATGCATGTATTATACATATAAACCTTCCTCTTGAATCACTCTATCTATTTAAAAAAAACCGCATCAAAATCCTTTGCGTAGTTTTAAAGATCTAAGCATACATAGGGACAGACAGACAGCGGGAAGCGACTTTGTTTTATACTATGTTATGAAGTATTGATATTGGCAATGTTTTATTATTATTTCTCAAGTATGTAAAAAGTGTTTAAAATAGAACTTTAAACCATAAAAAATATTTTTTTAATACAATGTCCCATATTTTACTTTAAATTTTGATGTAGAATTAAATTCTGCTTCGATCTTTATTAGCATTCCCTATACTTGGATCTACTTGATTCAGAAACAAAAGTGAGGAGATGCGCCACGCTATAGGCAACCAGAACCTCACTGAATCTGCATTATGTACTCGGGCAACATAACGTTTTTTCTTCAAGCAACACCTGTGTGTAGACTGTGTTCGCGTTTGAGATACATCTAAGGATTGTATTGCAAATGTCCGCCAGGTATAACCCATAATTATTAATCATTATATTTTTTTCGCAAACTATTACTAGGCTGAGAATAATTTACGTTTTCTTTTTGCAATATCCGTTCGTACTAAGAATGAGCATTATTTAATCGATGTCGTGATTGTAAGAGGTTATTAAAAGTGTAATTTAAAGTGTAACGTTTCTTTTTTTTAATAAGGCTAGATATTTTAGTCACATGTATTGTAATACAAACACGTACAAATAAAATCTATTATATGAATATATTTTGTAACTTGATTATCTAGTCACTGTAGCGTGGAGTTGCCTCCAGCACGTTTCTATTTCTTTTTTATTGATGTACGTAGGTGCCTACATGTATGATGTCGACGTAGTGACTAAACCATTTTTAAATGTAGATAAATATACAGAGTGATTCCTAAGTTTAGTCATATTTTAGCAGGTTATAGGACTATTCAAAACAAACAGTTCTTCCGAATAGAATTTTTCAAAAAAACTCAATAAAAAAGTCGCATTATAATTATTTGATGTTTTTTATGTTTGATTACTGAAAAATGGTATTTGGAAAAACATCTGTTTTGAACAGTTATATACACTTTTAAAAATATGATTCAACTTAGGAATCTCCCTGTATACATTAGAGAGAAACGCATTTAGCTGGTAATATTTAATGACGGGTATTAAGTGAAGAAAATAATTAGGTATATAAAAATATTTAAAATGGTTTAAAATAGAACCATGAATATTTTTTTCTCATTTGCCTTAAAATTATTTTGTCATCCATATGTATGATATGGTGACATGTATTTCTTTACTGACAGTTAAAATCCATTTTATTAAAAAAAGAGTCCGGGCACCCATAATACGATGTCTTTTAGTGCCACAAGTAAACTGTTAATAACATCACATTTTTTTCGAACACAGTTCATTCCTGATATCATCTCTTTTTTTTTAGTTTTGGGAAAAAGATTGAGTAATAACACGATATATTCAAAACTAAGACGGAAACACTGTATTTTCATTTTAACTATTTGTTAAATAAGTAATTGGCTTTAATTTTGCCACGTAAAATCAGCGTGCTGCCTTTATTTCACAAAATAAAGCAAACAATATTTATCACTAAACTTTAATTTTAGTGACTTTTTTCACCAGATTTTTTAATAAAGAATCCCTATTACGTTATTCCGGAAATTGAACCCTTTTTTATAAAGCACTGGCGATTCCTTCTTTATCGCTAGTGAAAAGGTTAGTTGAAATCAAACGAGGAATAACAAAACAGGGTTAAATCACTTTGACGTAAGGCACACTGTAAATGAAACACTGGAAGACCTATTTCTTATGTTATCTGTATGTTTCGATTTTGTGAACATCCCTCATCTAAGTCATCGCCAAAATCATGAGTCGCCACTGTTAGTGGTGCTGATCCTATCACAAGAGTGAGTGCATACTGCATAGCAGGGTCATAGGAGTTTGTCTATCGAAAACAGATTTAGCATCGGCGCATTCGCCATAAACTCGACTAGCCGGCTTGCAAATAAATAGGCCTGTTTCAGTGTATTACAGCTGGTTGGTTGCACATGATTGCACAATTCAGGCAGTAGGTCAATATTTTCCTTTTACTATTTCCCTTTACTATTTTAATTAATTATACTTACAATTTTAATTAATTATAAAATTATATGAAATTCACTGGCCATCGTCACAACTTCCTTGATGAAAGTAAGCGAAATAACGTATTTCAACTTTACTATAAGTAATTTCTAGAGAACTGAATGTTGTATTTGGAAGCAAAAATGTCTGACATGGTGATAACTGACTCATCTTATTTAAAAGAAACACGGTGCAAATGACGGCACAGCTTTTTTGACAAAGAAAAACAATTCTTGGTTTTTGTAACAAATAAATATTCGTCGTATGTTACTAACAGAATCCATGTTTGAATTTCTAGCAGTTTTGTGTCAGCTTAGATTAGAAAAATTATATAGTATAAATAGACTTAAGTTTTGTGCCGAAAATTGTTTATGTTAAGGGTTATACTACCCTGCAATTTTTGTTTCCATTTTTTTCTGATGTATAAACTATCTAAGAATGATATTAAAAAAATAATTTGGGGGGGGGGGGGGCAAGCTTTAAAAAATTTTTTTACTTATTTTCCATACACGGCTCAGCGGTCCAGAACGTTCGAAAAAGCCACTGTATTATTAGAGTTTTATTGGTAGTTTTTGTTAGTGCAAATGAGTTATACTTTCTTGAAATATATATAGATGGCGTTATTCAATCTTCGCGCTATTCAAAGCTAATAGGACGCTATAGTAGCCGTATTATTTATATGATTAAATACGTTTTCAAACTTTTTTTCAAGCGTTTTTCTCGAAACTGTGTTTTCAAATTTAATTGGCGTACAACGTAGCTAGCTCAGTTCTTATCCGATAGACTTTTTAGATCCAATAGAAATTTTAATTGTAGCTTCATAATTTTTTAATTAATTATGAAGCTACATAATTAATTAAGCATAATGCCTATAATTTTTTTAGTTAGTTAGGGGCACGGGTAGCCGAGTGGGTTAAAGCGCCGTCTTTCCAGTCGCGATAGCTCTGTGCGCGTTGTTCAAGTCCCGGTCGGGGTAGCGATTTTTAATTGTCTCGCTTTCTCTGTCAGGGCTTGATATGCAACCACTAATACACGTGTGTATAGGTGTAGATGCATAGATGCCAATCCAACCGCACATGCCCTAGATTTGGTAATGTTCTGAGTTTTCTGGGTTTTCTCAGAACTGTAAAGCAAATGCGTTACCGAAATAATCTTAAGTCGCTCCCAGTGCGCCATGGCAAATAATAATAATAGCCACTCCTTCCCGCACAGGTCCCTGAGAGGACCTAAGGGGTTACTCTTCGGAGTAATTATAGGGTGAATATTATTATTATTATTATTATAAGCTGATTGGTATGTACTTTACAAGACACCATGACAAATTTTAAAATTGAATATAGTATATCTGTTGACACAGTAAGTTTAAAACTGCTCATTATTTCAGTTGTAAGCAACAGCACTATTGTTAACTTATCCCCAGCAGAAAATAAACAGGTCGTAGACATTTTTCAGTGACAAAAAATGAAACAATTCTCAATATACAGCGTTAAAAAAAGTCGCGCATAATGCCTATAATTAATAACCTGTATATAAAAAAATGCCCTGAATAAAATTTGTTCATCAGTTAATATGCCATGTTTCTGTTAACATGAAATAATTTTGTCTTTTCACTTTTTATTGTAATAGAGACCAAGTTTAAATGACAACCAGTAAGTTTTCTATCAATATCTGAATGAGCAGCCTTTTCCTTTTATTGCACACTAAAAAATTGATATGGTTACATAGAGAAATTTTCGCAAGAAACAGGTTTAAAATTAATTTTTGTAAAATAATGTAATTGCTAAAAAGCTGTAATATAAATAAAAACGGCTGGCTCTATCCAGCGTTCTGGAAATTGTGTGTATTTAAATACTTCCTGATATTGGCCCCAAAATTTGCTGGTGCGCCATCCTGTTGGAACCATAGTTGTAGTTAACAACATTATTTTCATCCGGAAATAACAGTTTGAAAGATGGAATAACCTAATTTCTTAGCAGATCTAAATATTTTTCAGAATTTAAATTTCCATCCATGAAGAAAGCTCCAACAGTACGTCCTCCAACAATGCCTGCCAAAACATTAACTTTTGGGGATTTTGAGTATGCGCTTCTTGGAGCCAATGACGGTTCTGACTTGACCAGTAACGGCTATTATGTCGTTTAACAACACCATTTAAATCCAATGTAGTTTCATCTGAAAAAAAGGCATTTCTTGCGAAGTTATTATCGTTCTTGCATATTTCCATCATGTCTTCACAAAATTCAGTCCTTCTATCGAAGTCTTCCTTGTTTAACTCGTGAACAAGATGTAGTTTGTATGGACGTAACTTTTCTGTCTTAAATTATTTTTTAATTGACTGTGACTGGTGAAAAACATCAAAAGTACCTACTTGCGAAGACCATGGAATACTGGATTGGATTTTTGCACACTGAGAGCAAGACCAACGCTTTATCTTCCCCTGTTGCAGTTCTAGGTCTACCTGATTTAGCGGAATCCTTAACGGTACCAGTTACTTGAAATTCCTTTACCAGTCGGCTTACTGTTAATACTGGAGATCTGTTAGTTAGTTAGTTGTGCTTTATTAGTTCTTATAAAATACATTACATGATGTCGAACTTGTCAATATAGTCAAAAATATATGAATAAAATTATCACTAACTTAGGATCCTAATAAATCATAACATAGTATAAAACAAAGTCGCTTCCCGCTGTCTGTCTGTCCCTATGTATGCTTAGATCTTTAAAACTACGCAACGGATTTTGATGCGTTTTTTTTTAAATTATATAAGAGTGATGCAAGAGGAAGGTTTATTGTTATCATGCATAATATAGTAGAGAAACACTGATAATTTTAGAGGTTTCTAATGTGATGTCGTAAATAAACACATTTTTTGCGCTTACATTGCAAACGCTGGCTGAACCCTACGAGATAGATCAAAATAATGTACTACAATATTGTACACCTTAAAAAGTCCGCGTGCACCCCGTGCGAACCCGCTAGTCGCTAGTAAAATATAAGAATAAAATATAAAAGTAAATGTAAATGTAAAAAATATATAAATGTAAAAAAAAACAAACAAAAGAACATGTTAAAAAACTAATAAATAGAACCCCTTCAATCGACTCTCTTCCTTCTGAAAATGCCTTAAACCACTGAAAAACCTGGGCTCGTGAAAAAACACTGTCTCCGTAGGCATGTTGAGCTTTTGTTTTGCTATGCACTATGTTTTAAAACGCACCAGAAAAAAAAACGGCTTACGAAAACAGTTACCAAGAACAAACAAATGACTCTAACAAGTTCAAACTTGTACTGAAGGTGCATTGCATGTGAACCTACCGCACTTCCAAGTTCTGTCTCCGCAGTTTTGCTAGATCGGGCGCTACGTTGCTAGTCTCATTATTTAACTTACACACCTCGTATATTATACCACTTGTTAATTCAAGTTCATGTCACTTAATGGGGAACACCCTATAATAAGTAACAGGTAATTGTCATATCGAGATTGTACCTACATTGTTCCAACTATACACTGACAGGATTATAATAGGATATTAGCTATTAGGTGGCAATAAAACGTAATAGAGTGGAAATTGATATAACGTAATACGTCAGTGTTCAGTTATGTTGCTGTATAGGACACGATAACCATAAATCCTGTAATAAATTGCTATTGAAAGCCCATTCTAATAAGTATTAAAGAAATGCGTAGCTGTAAATTGTTACACTTTAACATTCTACTGTTATGCATTTCTGCATACTTGAATACGTAGATTTACAAGAAAAACGGTCGACTCCTAATACACAGTTTTCCAAGTGTAACCCATAATAAGAAAGCGTTCATAAAGTATATAATGTTATAGTTATAGTTAATTTGTTTACAAAATGTGAGATCTTGAACAGATAAGTAATTTAGGAGTATTGATATAAATGTATACGAGTTCTGTTAGTGAAAATATTACAGAGAACGAGAACTAAAAAAAGTTAAAAAACTCACTACAGAAATGTACTAAATAATCTAAATATAATATCTACTACTCACAAAAAAACACATAGAAATAAGTATTTATGTTTTTTTTTAAATTTTATGTATATTTTTCTTCAAAGGTAAATACTGTTATAGAGAAAACTAATGAAATATAGGGAATGACGATTGGAAAATGATGAAATGAGAATAGACAAATTTGAAAATTTTATAACACTAAAATTTGAAAGTACTTAGTATGTTACCAAACAGTTTCCATTTTTTAAAACTAGAACTTCTAACACGTTGTTTAGTTGTAGAAAACTTTTCGTTTCTTTTCGTTTCGGGTGTCTATGAAGATAGGGTATAATAATTTATTGTTCAGAAGCTGGAATACTCGTATTTTAAATCGTCTCAAAGTTAGGCTATTAACATCTAGAGGTATATTATTCAAAATTTTAGTAACATTATAAGAGAACGATTTTTTAAATTGCGAAAGTCAGTTCTATCTATCTATCTATCTATCATTATGTAATTATTTTCCGATGAAGAATATCCCTGCGAATGTTTCATTGCAATTAGACTGCGTGTCGAAGGAATGTTCTACAAGTTAAAAAGAAAAAAACAATATTATTAGTTTTAGTTTTTCCATATTTAATTAAATACGTTCAATTATAGAATATTCGTTCAGGGTTCTGCTCATCCTATTACTATCTACTGACTGGAAATAAAACTTATTAAAATTTGTAAAATTATATTGTCATGGTATCAGTGATTGCATTAAATATAATGTTATTAACCATTATCTCAATTAAGACTGGATTGAATTGTTTAGAAAGCGCGATGTACCCTGTATATTTACCATTCTCCACTTATTCGATTGATGGCATTGTTACGTCATATTAATTAGCTAGGTCTATGCACAAATCGAATAATTCCAGTGAAAGTTGCATATTGAAAGTTACCGTACTAGGTATAAATTAAGGTTATATGGATCACATATCATTCGCCACCCACGTTGTAATAATTTTGAAACGATTAACTCTATGCGTCAATAGCATGTGTATGCAAGTAAGTAAGCATTACAAAGACCCATAAGACCTCCATAAAGTTGAAATAAGGCATTTAACGGGGTAAACCACTCTAGAACTTTTGAAAAATCTTTTTTTTTTGCTTAAAATGTTCCTTGAAATCGTAAAAATCATATGGCAAAGGTTCACGTACGGGAGAAATCTGTGAGAGCTCGAATTTTGGATGCAGCGCGGCTTTATGCCAGCGCAATCCAATGTTCCAAAAGAAGCGAGAATCGACGCAAAATCACTAAGGAAGGAAAGGTAAGAATAGGATGAGAATCTTGGAAGGCCAGTTGTATAGTGCAGGCATTGCAGATTAAAGATATATCGAATTTTTCCTTGTTTTTCAGTACTTAAAACTTTAAACGCTTTTTCTCGAAACAACAAATTTCAAGTCGGCCGGACCAGCATCTCGAAAAAAACTTGTTCGATTGGCTTGAAATTTTTACTGAATATTCAAAACTGCATTCTCTTCGACAGTACGTAGGATTTTTTTCATAATACATAGTTCATTTGTTATTAACAATTTTCGAACGTTATTTTTTTCGTTTCTTCGAACTTTGTTGTCAGAAACACGTTTGCAAAAATCAATTAAAAAAAGCTTACGTACTGCTGAATCTAATATTGCAGGAGTTATTGGTGCGGCCACGCAGCCATAAAAAAATCCTTGGGAAAAATACTGGGAAGCCGCCATTTTGTTTTGTACAGTTCTGAAAAAATTTCAAACATACCTCAATACTTGTATAACGAAGACCTTTTTACCGAATTTCGATATGTTGTTTAGTTTCTTTGGAAAAAAATATCAAAAGATTACTATTTTTTCGACATATTGAATGGTTTATTCCCTTAAGCGGCCTACTCACTATTCGATGATGCGTCCATTCGTCGCATTGAGTGCATTCAGGGACGCTCAGCCGCTGACCGCTATGTATTAGTAGTTAGCCTTTTCTGACAGTCAGCGGCTTAACACTCCCTGAATGGTTTGTATGAGTTTCGCAAAGATCTAGAAAACGTAATATGTTCTATGGCATAGATAACTTTCATGAATCATGGATTCCTAATTCCCTGCCATATTCTGTGCTTAAAGACACTTAAAGGACAAAGGTTCGTTTTCTTTTCCATAACTTTTGTTTAAAAACAAGCAATATTTTCTTTTCTATAACTTCTGTTTAAAAGTAGGTTAAAATTCAGTTACTCACAGCACAGATAAAACGATAGAGATCATCATGATAGAATTATTGTCCAGTCAGCATCTCAACTATAATATTTTAGGCTTAGTAAATTGGTCAGCAGCTGAGATCAAAAAAGTGTCAGCCACGTCCATTCAGGGAAGTAGCTAAGTTAGCTACTCAGTCGCTGAGCGTCCCTGAATGCGCCCATTGATTCACGAATTATTGCCTAGTGGGTAGGACGCGATGCGCCGATGCGATTCGTTGTGTGGCGCTTCTCTGTGTTGTCGGTTTTTGGACGAATCATCAAAGAAAAAGTGAACGAAGTGACCGAAGTCGACGAATCGGTCTCAGATCACATTCGTGATTCATTCGTTGATTAAAGTAGTGCGTCGTGCGTGTTTTGTAGAAATGGAATGGAATGATGATATTGTTTTCTCATTTGTGAAAAAAATACAATCGCATCCGTGTTTATGGAATCCAAGTGATAAAAAAAAAAAAAAAAGAAATCGAAATAAGGTACATGATGCTTTCAAAAGCATTGCTTTCAAAGCATTGCTGAAGAAATGAGAACTGATAACATCGGCGAAAAAAGAAACTCTCTTTCAAACTTATCGAGGCTATCTATTCAGCACTGATTGAAGTTTCGTGGTCGCAGTTCGCATAATGAACGACGAATTTCCATGCACCATCGAAGCGAAGTGAATCAACGCATCGCATAATGAGTAGGATGTAATGCGTCAGTTCGTCGATGCGCGTTTTATACGAAGTGAACCGACGAATCGCATCAACGCATAGTGAGTAGCCGCCTTTAATAAGACAGTCACACAAATGAATAAATAAATAAATCTCGTGTCCGAAGAACTCCACTATAGGGGTCTAGCGTAACTCGGCTAAGCGTATGTGGCGCCATCTCAGTGTCACTTAGTAACCTAACATAAATGTCACCTATGACATTGATGTCGACAGAAAGTCGAGATATTAAATTTATAAGATGTTATTGAATTCGTTCCGTGGTAAAATTTCGTGGTAAAATCGAAAAGTAATCGAACTTGTGAAATAAAAAAAAAAAACAACGTGCAAACGCACCGCTCGTTTAGTTGTTATAAGTTTGTTATACATAAATTCGTTGTAAATAAACAATAACTTTTTTTTGGTTTTATTTTTCATCAAATTATGCACTTTTCTATGAGATGAAATGGTAATTTTATGAGTCGTTTGTGGTAAAATTGTATTAAGAGGTAATCGAACTTGTGAAGTAAAAAAAAAAACTTACAAACGCACCGCTCGTTTAGTTGTTTTAAGTTTGTTATACATAATTCGTTGTAAATAAACAATAACTTTTTTTTTGGTTTTATTTTTCATCAAATTATGCAATTTTACTATCAAGATGAAAATGGTAATTTGTAATAATAAGATGTTATTCGTTCTGTGGTAAAATTGTATTAAGAGGTAATCGAACTTATGAAGTAAAAAAAAACAACGTACAAATGCACCGCTCGTTTAGTTATTTTAAGTTTGTTATATATAATTCGTAGTAAATAAATAATAATACTATTTTTTTGTTTTATTTTTTCATCAAATTTATGCAATTTTACAGTCAAGATGAAGACTGTGGTTTATAATTCACAATAACACAGGCCATGTACATAATGGAGTCAACAAAGGGTAAAAGCTTCACAGTTATTAAGTTTAAGATATTAGGTACACACGTTTATTCGTTTGATCTCCCTCTCAACGTGTATCTTAACAGACGCAACTTTATAAGTCTCTTTTACAGCTTAATTAATTAAAGTGCGGATCACTTGAAAAAGGACGCATCAGCAATTCTACGTTACATTTCAATAGCTTCGATGGTATTTGGAGCAATGCTTCGTAGTTTGTCGGCCAAAACGGTGTCTTCAGGTTTTATCAGTTCCAAAAATCCGGTGTCATTAGTACCTATTAGATATTTGGATGATACATAAGAACGGATTGTTAGCCAGTAGGTGGCATTTCTGTAAATATTGTAACGTTCAAAATTTTACCTATAAATAATTTCAGTTTTTATCCGAGTAACTCCGTGCCACCCGGTATAAATTCAAATTTATTGCCGATTCCTTGCCGAATAGTAGACAACCAAACATACATTTCGATAACCGAGATAATAAATAACAGCTAGGAATATCGGTATACCTAGGTAGCAACTTGGTAAATCTTATGTCGAGAAATATTTTGAGTAAATAATATAATTTAAAATATCACCATCTCTACAGTTCATATGCATTTATGTATGTTACATAGGATTTATTTCAAATTCAATCCTACATTTTATTTTATCGCGGCGGCCACGATGAGTGTTTATGTAAAGAAAAAAAAACTAGACAAGAAGTAGCCCGGCGACGAATTTCACTTGGGTCTTGTCACGTATCTTTCGCTGATAGTAAGGTGTGGTCGACGATTTTCTTTAAGTTAACACGTTGGGGTTCCTAAGGGATTTTTAGAAAATTCGTATAAAATTATTGTGTTCGCGTGGTTGTGGTAACCTTAAGGGCGACACATAATTCGGCAAGTTTGCTGGATCTGAACGCACCTTTTACGATATATTGGTACGTGGTGACCGATTTCATAATCCAAGTTATATCACTTGGTTCACCTCAAGCCATCCACCATCCAAGTTAGTTATATTCTGGTCTTCTTTTATTATCAAATTTTCAAACCGTAAATCTTGGTTGTAGGGCTTTTAGTTTGGGCTTTTGTTCCAACTTTCAGTTCGAATTTTAGTTCGACTTTTTATATGGAATTTTAGTCGAGATTGGTTGGATTTATTTCTAAATTTTGGGATCTGTTTTGGAGTTTCATAAGCCTTTGGAGTAGCTGCTCATTGCCTGATAGCGGCGTTGGCTAGATCCCTCCAGTGGCATTCCTGTTTGCCGGAAATTTTCGACATCTCGGACGAGGCGTGTATACCAGGTGTCCCACTAGCTGTACCACCGTACCGATACGGAGGATTAGGCGGAATCAACAGACGGAAAAAAAACAGATAAGCTGTAGATGTAGTTGAAGTCGTGATTGTTTGGTATAAACAATAATCTTAATTTTAGAGTCCTGAGGATGCAAATAAATTTTGCGAAACGTCGACTAACTGAAAATTAGTTTTTTTTGGAAACATTTGACCTCATCCCACTAATTAACTATATGTTATATGGAAACAGGTCACTAATCCTACATTACAATCAAGTATAACTGGGAGTCAGCTTGGACAAAGAAACATCGATAGCCAATATGACATTTTTACAACGTATTGAGTCTTCTTATGGACCGGATGCTAGCAGAGGTATGAGTGTGGGCCAGTGTTCTTAGAAAACTAGCAAATACTCAGAATCATAAGAAATTTTTAATGCAGTGTAGAAAAATCAAGTTTTACCACAACACATACAGAAAACTGCGAGATTTATCGAAGCCTTATTACTAGAAAATAGTCCTTTTGTAAACAGGACCTTTAAAATCTTACACAATTTCCAAAAGCAAATTTTAAATGTAGAAATTAGTTATAACCATTGGAAAGTAACAACGCTAACAAAAGAACTAATGGATATTAAAAGTTTAGTGAAAGACTTAATCCCGACACACATTTACAATCAGTATGCGGATTATCAAGATCTTTTACAAAAAAGCAATATCTTTCAAATAAAAAGAAACAGATAAAGAAATTAGAACGGTTAATTGAATCTCAAAAAAACGTGGAATCAGTATCTATTAACAACAAATGGTTTATAAATCTCAGTTCGTTGGAATTTCCAAATAACGTGCAGTATCTTCTAAGTTTAGGCGATAAGTTCAACCTTCCATATTCAACCAAAAAAATTACCTTTGCTGGATCAGTTAATAATAGATGTTGAGTATGTCATAGATAAAATTGAAAATGATGAAAAAACAGAAGTTAGAAATAAAGCGGTCAATATAATTACAAATTTTGTTAATAAGAACAACAACACTTCACCCGAAAATCTAAACGTCATAAAGTACGCTAAAGAAACACATTTTTTTTTTAAAAAACAACCCTGATGTTTTTATATTAAAAGCAGATAAAGGAAATACTACCGTTGCTATGGACAAAAAAGATTATATTGACAAAGCTTTAACTCATCTTAACGACACGTCTACTTATCAACAATTAACTTACGATCCTACAAATAGCATTCAAAATAAATTAAATAAATTTGTATGGAATTGACAAAATGGACAATTGACACCAGAACAAAATAAATTCCTAAAATACGAACGGAGTGTTTCCAAAAGTATTTTCTACCTAAGATTCATAAAAGTAATTTCCTTTAAGACCTATAGTAAGTTTTGTAGGCTCTCCCTATATAATTATCAAAGTTTTTGGCTGAACTGTTAACGTATGCGTTCGTTAAAGATGAGTACTATGTAAAAAACTCTTTTGAATTGAAGCAATCTTTAGAGGCAATACAAATACCGGAAGATTACATTTTGATTTCGTTGGATGTAGTTTCACTCTTCACCAACATACCAGTAGACCTTACTATTGAAATTATAAAAAGACGTTGGCAAGCAATTGAAAGCCATACCACCCTACGTCTGGAGAGTTTTTTAAAACTTTTCAGTTTTTGTGTGGAAAATAATTATTTTAAATTTAATGAACAGTTTTATAAACAGATTTACGGTCTAGGTATGGGAAACTGTCTTTCACCAATCTGTTCCGATATAATTATGTGACTTGCAAAATACTAGTATTAATCAATTACCTTTTCGTCTACCCTTTTATAAGAGATATGTAGACGACATAATCACAGCAGTGCCAAAACATCAGGTAAATGATATATTAAATATATTTAATAATTACCATCAAAAATTAAATTTTACCATTGAAACTGAAAAAGAAAATACAATTATTTTTAGATGTTTCACTAATAAGAAAAGAAGATGGGCGTATTATTACAAATTGGTTTCATAAACCAACTTTCTCCGAAAGATATTTGAATTTCTTTCTAACCATCCTTTTAAACAGAAAATCAATATTATAAAGAATTTGAAACATAGGGCTCAAATGTTGTCACATGATGTTTTTAAAGAACAAAACAAAATTAATATCCAAAAATATTTTATTAACAATAATTATCCAAAACACATTATAAACAAAATTTTGAATGACAATACTAATAATAGTAACAATAACATAAATGATATCACCAATGACAACACAAAATACTTTAAAATTCCATACGTAAAAGGACTTTCGGAAAAACTCGAGCCAATTTTATCAACTAACAATACAAAAGTAGCATTTAAGAGTGAAAACACAATTAAAAAACATTTTTTTACAAAATTAAAAGCAAAAACGCCGATTGAATTAAAATCGAATATAATATATGGAATACCATGCGGCACATGTAATAAAGTTTATGTGGGTCAGACCGGAAGGTATTTGAAAAAAAGAATATATGAACATAAAAATGATGTTAGTGCTAACAATTTGCAAAAGAACAAGGTAAACGAGACAGCACTGGTGACATACCAAATAGGACATATTTTGTTTACGAAATCAAAATTATTGGACAACAAAACAATTACAAAAAACGATTGTTACATGAAATGATTCTATTAAAGAGTATTCAGTGAACAAACGCACTGACATTGACAATTTGAATACGGCATATTTCAATTTAATATAATAATTCTGCATACTAGACTTAGAAGATACACTTGCATGACAAATACCTAATTATAAAAACAATATATATATATTTAAAAATAAAAACATGTTATATACATACGTTTTAATGTAAGTTTTATTAATGCTACCCTGTATAAAAGTATTTTAGCAATTTTTACAATTTTTAGTGTCTTTTTTAAAGAAGTTAGACATTTTTATTTATTTCTTATATTTGTATGTGTAGTTTTTAAGCTAATTAGAACTGTACGGGTAGATAGCCGATGCACGTCTGGGTGACAGTACGTTGTATTCTACTTTTTCTATTATTACTGTTTTATCAATGTTTCATTCATATTTATTTTTAAAAACGACAGCAAAAAGCTTATTCAATTGTAAGTATAAATGAACATGTACCTGATTCCCTATTTTAATTGTGTGTTTCGTTTATTATTATTACATTTTTTCATTTTTAGAGTTGAGTAATTTGCGAAAGTCGACTAACTGAAAATTAGTTTTTTTGGAAACATTTGACCTCATCCCACTAATTAACTATATAGTTATATGGAAACAGGTCACTAATCCTACATTACAATATTTTTTTATATATATTTTGGAGTACACCTGCATATGTTATTCTGCTTATTATTTTAATACGTTTTACATATACTGCGTATTATTTTTCTTTGGTAATAATTTAATTAACTATTAATTTTTGTTTAAATTTAATATCTTACATTAATAACAGTACTTTGCCACTGGATAAAAAAAAAAAAAAAAAAAAAAAACAAAAAAAAAAAGGAAAAGAAAACAAAAACCCCCGCGCGCCCCGGGGGGGGGGGGGGGGGGGGGATTTTTTTTTTTTCGGGGGCGGGGGGGGGGGGGGGGGGATTTATTTTGGGGGGGGTAGGGTTTTGGTTTGGGGGGGGGGGGGAAAAAAAAAAAAAAAAAAAAAAAACAGGGGGGGGGGGGGGGGGGGGGGGTTTGGTTATTTTTTTATAAAAATTTGGGGGGGGGTTTTGGGGGGGGGGGGAGGGGGGGGGGGGGGGAAAGGAAAAAATTTTTTTGCGGGGCCGGGGGCCGGCCCGGGCGAGGGGGGGGGGGGGGGGGCAAAGGGGGGGGTTTTAACCCCCCGGGCCTCCCCTTGCCCTATATTATGGGATATTAGTAGTGCCTGATATGGATATTAGTAGTCACTTGGTAATTATTTTACGTTGTTTCTTTCCTTTCCATAAATATTGTATAAATTCGACGTAAACTAATAATTAGATAATCTAACATAATTTATTTAATTAAATTATTGTTACATTTTGATAATTAGATATTAGGTACTTTGAAACAATAATTTTGGTATTATAGTAGTGTGCTTACATTTACTGAATTTTTTTTGTCAAATTATTTAGGTTGTGCAGATAACTATCGTGTGTAATATTATATATTTGGGTTGTTATTATATATACATATATATGTTTTCTTGGTAATTTTACAGTTGTAGGTAATAGCCTATATTTATTATACAAAAGGCATATGTTTTTTTATAAATAAGCAATACTAGTGTGCGCCATCGTGATCACGATCGGTAAAACTCCCATCTATTTATTTATATTAGTTTATTTTCAAATTTAACTATTGGTTTACAGTTAATTTGTCAAATTTTTTTGGAAAACCATCAATTTTTTTAATGGTATATATCAAATCCTTCTACCATTGAATATGTATGTATGAATTTGGGTATTATTTCAGTAAACTAATTTAAAGTATTTGCGTGTATAGTGTTTGCTTAAGTTGAAATACCCCATCATTCTTTTAGCTTCAGGTTATTTATATTTTGGTGATCATTGGCTATTTAATATTTTGATTTGTTTTTTTTTTTTGTTGATATTTTGTAACCGCATATCAACGACGCTTAAGAAACGTAAGGCACTTGGGTTACTGGCGCCCAAAGCTGCCAACACTTACTAGCAGCTTAAAATTGTTTACCGCACGACCACCTCCGGTTGAGCTAGCCCACGTTTCAAAAATTACTATAACAACATCAAAATTAAATAGTAATTTTAATATCAAGATCAATACCTAAATTTGGGTACTTTTTGTATTTAGGAGGCAGGTTATTTTTGTTACAAATTCTTTAGATGAATTTCACCACAAGGACGAGATGAGCCTAACTAACAATGACTAACAATATGGCTGCAGTTCAAATCCGCTGAAAAAGATGGAGTGGGGACTATTCTACTGCCTATCCATTGGTATACAGATCAGCGTTCTGCCATAAGATATTCTACCATAGACGGAAATAATGCGTGTAGTAATCTGAGGCATCCAGTAAGATTCTGCCAGTGGTTGCAAAGTCCTTTTCTCTTAAAAAAAAATAGCAAGGAAGACAAAAATTGTAAAATGTAGAACAGAAACATTGAAATATGTAACGTATGTATTTGATATTTTTGCTTTGGTTTAATAATAAACCTTTATTAATCGTCTATCCATAGATAAGGATATTTTGTGAACTAATCCTTTAATACCTCAACAATAGTTCATTAATATAAAACTATCTTATCTCACCCGTCACATATTAATAAATATTTTATCAGCTACATAAAATTGTTTGATAAGTCGATATTACAATTTTTCAAAAGTTTATAATAAATATTTATTTTTAGATCGATGATAAAACTTAAATATAGTGTTACTACATTGATTAGATTGCACAAAAATACTTAATTTCTTTTTTATTTTATTCTATATTTCTAATTTATGAATATTGGCAAAAAGTGAGGCCTTTGTGTATATTCACTAAAATAAATTAAAGTATTTATCTATAAATAATTCATTTCTCGACTCTATCTTAGCAACAACACCACTATTTATAGTTTTTACATGTTCTAGAAAATTCAACTGACTTCTAGAATTAATCTGTCATTCCATAAAATTGTTTATTAACAGGTAGTATATAAACTAAGTAGACTCAATATGTGAACTGTAAAACTTAATAAAAGTCAGCTGTCACCAATGTCACTTTTACAAATGTCACAATATTGATTATATGTAAAGCCGGCAAATCCGGGCGGCTGGCTATAGTCGTACGCATCATACTACTTACTACTTGTATACGTATGTGCAAAAACAAAATTCATGAAAACAATAAACTGTTGCAATTTAGAAAGAGATGGGTAAAACTTGCCCTGTTATTTACGTTGAGATGTGTGAAAACTTTGTGGGCCGCCGCGCTGTTTAGCGGGCTTTAATATACACGGTGGAGACTAACTGGAATATATTCGCTAGCGGGGTGGTGAATGATTTTTCAAAAAAATTCCCGAGACACGTCAACTTTTAAATGTATTTACCTACATTTTGCAAGTAATATGAAAAATATAGCCCTTCAGGGGTGGCTGAAACCACCCTCGACATGATTTTTTCAAATGCAACCCTATGGCTTGTGACCCCTCATTGTAAAGCTGGTGGAAACAGGAATCCAACGCACTGATCAAATTTTAAATTTTAGTATGTTTGTAGGGTTGCATACAATTAAAACAATTTAAAAATTAAATTTATTTTCAACGTAACAATTGTTCAAAATGTGCACCATTCACTTGTTGGCAGCATCCCAGTCTGTGGTAGGTTTCGTCCCTTACATTATGCAACATTTGCGGTGTTATTTTTCCGATTTCCTCTCTTATCCTTTCCTGCAGATCTGCTATGTTGTTGGGTTTCTGAATGTAAACCCTACTTTTAAGATGTCCCCACAAAAAGAAATCCAGTGGTGTGAGATCTGGAGATCTTGCTGGCCACTCAATATTACCTCGCCTCCCAATCCACCTACCGGGAAAAATTCTGTCCAGATACTGACGAACAATGGCAGCATAGTGTGGTGGGGCTCCATCTTGCTGAAACTATAACCTCTCGTCGGTCAAGTTAGGGTTTAACGGGTTTGGAAATAAATGATATAGCACTGGCATTAGTTCGTGCTGGAGTAAACGCAAGTATCTTGCTCCATTAAGAGTGTCATCAAAGAAAAATGGTCCTACAATTCTATCTTGTATTATTCCGGCCCACACATTAGTTTTCTGTGGGCGTTGAGTATGAAGTTCCCTCATCCAATGGGGGTTCTCTTCAGCCCAGTAACGACAATTTTGGCGATTTACGTGCCCCTTTAATGTAAAAGTAGCCTCGTCAGAGAAAAACTATCCACTCTAAAGATAACTGGTTTTGATCAATATAAGTCATCAATAAATCGCAAAATTCCACTCGTCGATCTGGATCATCTTCAAGTAGCTCTTGAACAGCTTGCATTTTATATGGGCGTTTTTTCTCATATTTAAGTATTTGTATAACTGTTTTGTGATTAAGATTACTATCACGGGCCAGTTGACGGGCTGCAGTGATTGGATTTTCTTCTAGAGCAAGCAACAAATTCAACTTCGTGTCGTCATCAACAACAGCCTGCCTCTTACTCGGTACTTTCCTGACATGACCCATCTCTCGATATTGTGCCCCAATTTTACTAATGGTACCTTGATTTAAAGGTGGCAAGTCCGGATGCGTTTCTCGAAACAAGCGAACAACTTCGCATTGAGTTCGCGCCCTATCACCATATCCAACCATCATCAAAATTTCGATTTTTAGTGATTCAGTTAAATAAGATATTTTCACCAATTTGAAATAACACTTCGTTTCAAACTCTGAATACAGCATACAAACTAAATTACTCTTTGCGGCCGTGTAAAAACACTAGCAAAAAATAACAAATATCAGTTGTGGCAAAAAATTGCTTGGAATTTTTTGTGGGGACATATGAAAAGTAAGGTTTACATTCCAAAACTAAACAACACACATTTTGAGTACGAAATTGTTGCGTTAAAAATAAATTACACTATAAAATTACGTTTTAATTGTATGCAACCCTACAAACATACTAAAAATTAAAATTTGATCAGTGCGTTGGATTCCTCTTTTCACCAGCTTTACAATGAGGGGTCACAAACCATAGGGTTGCATTTGAAAAAAATCATGTCGAGGGTGGTTTCAGCCACCCCTGAAGGGCTATATTTTTCACATTACTTGCAAAATGTAGGTAAATACATTTAAAAGTTGATGTGTCTCGGGAATTTTTTTAAAAATCATTCACCACCCCGCTAGCGAATATATTCCAGTTAAAGTCTCCACCGTGTATACATTATCTGAAAATCTGGCAGTAAAGTAACAAGGAACCTGACCAATCTCTGATAAATTTACTGCAACTTAATTATACACGTATATCATAAAATAAGCATGTATGCATTTAGGAACATTAAATATCAAAATATTCACTAACTCACCACTAAAACTGCCTGTGCTTTTGGAGCACGTTATGGTGAGCTCGCATATAAACTGAAATTGTGCTTTGCAATCATGTGAACCGACAGATTAACCAAAATTTAATAGATACCAACGTATAAATGCCATGTTGAAATTAATTATAATGTATTTACTTAATTTATATGGCTGAATGTCACTAGTTTAATACATACATGAGCACACCTAGCACATACAAAGCACTCACAGAGGGCAGATCTGCTCATTACTCGAATAATGTATTACTATCTAATATGTATATAAAAATCTCGTGTCACGGTGTTTGTGGTGGCACTCCTCCGAAACGGCTCGACCGATTTTTATGAAATTTTTTATGTATATTTGGTAGGTATGACAATAGGTCGTAAAGTATATTTCATACCGCTAGGTGATTAGGGTGTCCTTATCCAGAAAAAAAATTTCAATTTTTTTGACATTTTTTTTTTGTATTTTATTTTTGATTTGGCATCAAAAAATACCTATAACGGCAAATTTTCACACTCCTACCCCCACCCTCCCATTTTTTAATCGCGATTTTAGAGAAATAATTTATATGGCAGAACAACGTTTGCCGGGTCAGCTAGTATTTATTATAATATAAATTTGGGTCTTAAAAAAAAGAACCTTAAAAGAAAAAGAACGGGCCCTCCCATTAAGTATCCCGCACCAAACATTGCCTTTCTTATAATATTGCCTTTTGAAATTCATTTTTTGCAATCAAAACCGAGAGTTTTAGGATGAAATAACTCCATTTGTATTGAATGTGGCTTCATCGCTGAATAAAATATTTTTTAAAAAAATGTCTGTCATTAAGATATTGTCCCTGTACCCACAAACAAAATTCCAGTCTTTGCGCCTTGTTCCAAAGTATGAATAAACTCGTGTTTAAAAGGTTTATCTTGCGTTTTTCGAGACAGCGTCGCATACTTTCTCTAAATTTAATTCCAAACTTGTAACCCTCATACTAGAGTCTGGATTGTTAAAACGTGATATTTTCGATCGCGAAAGTCGTATTAGCTGTTAAAATTCTGAACAGTGAATAATTTTCCACAAAAGATTTTCTAATAATAATGTCCTCCAATAAGAAGATTAAAGAAACTAATAAGTTTTTTAAGGTGACTAAAAAACAGTAATTAGAAACTAGAACAGTCGAATTGACGATTCCCAATTCAAAAGCCTTCTCGTTAAACCGCCACCATCACCTCCATTTGAAAAACCTAAACTTAGCAATTTTTTGGCTGAAAAAAAATCGTAGTAGGCTTGAAAATTAAAAGTCTCTTGGTTTTTGACTCTACTTTGTTCCATTCAAACGGATAATAAACAACTTTTAAAGCGTGTCCTGTAGATACTTCAAGATTTATGGAATTTGCAGTTCTATCGTCAAATTAAATTCGGTCAGTTTTTCATCAAATTGGTAAATTGAAAACAGTGCAGTCTATTCATAAAGACAAAATTTTAGAGTGTAATGCTTCAAAAACTCGTTAACATACAAACATTTAGCACCTGCATATAAAGAGAACTTAATTAATACATGGTGTATATGAGAATTTCTCTTTTAATTTGCATAAAATTAAGATGATAAATTTAATAATTATATTTTTTGTGTCGTCCGTAAACAACGTATACATATCAACGCTATTAATTTGCCAAGCGCATCATATACTTAATGGGCGAAACCTAAATGCAAATTAGTTTGGCAATAACTATAAGCTTCCTTCGTTTGTTATTTTTCAACACGCTTCCCTCGTTCCTTGCTATTCTTCTGTTAAGGTGTGCTGTATTCGTTACGAAAGTTTCTAGACAATCGACTTTTATGCAACGTTAGGACGTAATGATGAACTTAATACAAATTGTTGCCTATTTAAAAATTTATACTAACTACTAATTGCGATAAAAGGGTGTCCGAAAAATTACATTAACAACACTTAACTATGAATTTGAAGCAACAGATAAGTGCAATCTTCCTGAAAAAATTAGATCAAAACTTATCAGGTCTTACTTAACATGTAGTCTTTTAAAGTAAAAAATATGATACTAATATAATTAACCAATAACCACCTATTTGTAAGCTGTTGTATTTGTACTGTTTAGAAACAGTATTTCGAAAAATCGTAGTAGAATAAAATATACCGGGTGATTTCGATGTCCGTATGTTAGCTTGTTGGTAACATATGAAGCAAATGAGCACGAAAAGTGTAATACATTATCAAACATGTATATGTAATACATAGTCAAACAAGTCACTAGTGTGAAAAAAGAATATTTCTAATTCTCCCGAAGTACAGTAGACCTTAAACTTATAGTAGACATAAAATCGGACTCTTTTTTTACGTAATACGTAAAATGAGTTTAAGATCATCCTAAGGTTCATTAGGCATTTTGATGAGAAACCATGCCACATGACAACCACAAAACGATCATAATACCTGTAATGAATAATATACAGTAATGCTCAGTAATAAAGTCACTGACATGAAAAGCGCCATGACAGGGTGAATCATTACAGTCTAGCTAGCTCACCCTATTTGTATATTTCGCGTATGGTAATGCTTTGAAATGTTTACTAAATGGATCACTGTTCATTGAAATGTCTTCATTTGCACAAAAATTACGAAGGTTTTACGCCGAGTTCACCAGGAATTTGCAAGCCATACTCGAAGATGATGCCCTAGGTAAATATGATTCCTACTGAGAAGTACCTGACACTTGTTGAAGCTGATTGAACGAACCGAATACGCCACTTCTCACTTTTACTTCACTCCAGATTCATCATCGAATTTTAATTTGCGTTTCGAAATCGAAGACTGCTGTGACCGGAGTGTTCTTATATTGTTCGAATTGAATCCGAAACATTCCTGGTTTATTTCCGCTAACTTTCTCGATGTTCGGAACTGTGGATTTTTCGTCCGGGTGATTACGTAATAGGTTCTTGACACTAACATGTTTATCTTTATATCCTTTCATCTTCTAAACCTTACGACTTATGATGATGATCCCAACGGTACATACTACTGTTTATTATATTTATCATTCTGGATATGATTCGATGAAATCCGATGGTAGGCGAAATCGTCATTACATGTATTTACCGGAACTTTTTCAAGAAAAATCACGAAATTTACGAGGAGAACAACGTTTTTGCTACAGATTACATTGTACGACCTTTTATTTTAGCTTGTGATGCTGACAATATTTACAGTGGAGTGGAGAACAAAAAACTGTGTGATGGACTTGATGTATGTTATGATTATCATTACCACCGTCTGAATTAATGATATATTTCCTTCAGTTCAGTAATTTATAACATATTTTTTGTATGTTTAAATTTCAACTAGTTAAATGCCAGAAGAATTACAAGGATCTTTGTAATGATGACATAATTTGGCTATCAATCCTTTAGATGTTATACCTAGTATTTGACATCCGCATCCCTCCAAACGGATTCATAAGAGTGCAGGAAGATAACCTATACAATTTTGTTCAACCAGTGATATATACCATTAATGAATAGTTTTGTTTACATCCTTTAATACATGCTCTATATTTAATAGAGTAATGTATGGTACAGTGGCAGTTGGTGATATTTCAGTTAGCCATATCTTGAAAACGACGCATGGGACCCACTTCATTTTTTAGGTGATGACTATACACTTCTTACAGAAAGGATTTATAGTGAAAAAATCGTCAGCAAAGTTTGCGAAAAAATTTTCAAAAACACTGGAGCTCTCCCCGGGTTCTCAGTAAGCTCTGTGGGATATTTGCAGTATATTTTTTTCATAATCTAGAAACAAATATAAGTAGACGTTTTCGATTTGGTGCAAAATATTTTTTTTTCAAAAAGTTATGGCCATTTTAATTTTAATTTTATAGGAACATTTTGTTTCCCAAAATTAAAATGGCCATAACTTTTTGAAACAAAAATATTTTGTAACAAATCGAAAAACGTCTCCTTATATTTGTTTCTAATTGTGAAAAAATATACTGCAAATATTCCACAGAGCGTTACTGAGAACCCAGGAGTGCTCCAGTGTTTTTGAAAAATTTTTTGCAAACTTTGCTGACGGTTTTTTCACTATAAATCCTTTCTGTAAGAGGTGTATAGTCATCACCTAAAAAGTGAAGTGGGTCCCATGCGTCGTTTTCAAGATATGGCTAACTGAAATATCACGCACCGCCACTGGTATGGTATGATATATGTACCGGGTGGGCAAATTTCGATGTTTTTATAGGGTATCTCGGTAACTGTAAGGGCTATGGAAAAATGAACCCACCTTTCCCGACCTCTTTTTTCGAGATAAATTCATTGGTGAAAACCAGAATTTCTATATCTTTTGGTTTTTCGAGTTGTAAACGAAAATTGATTTTTTTGAGTTTTCGATTGGTGTCGATAACTCGGTTGTTTGTAAAATTAGAAGAAATCTGTTTGCACGTTCTACAGGCACTTTTTTAAGTAGAATAGGATTTCCTTAACAGATTTTTATATCTTGTGTAGTTTTCGGTTATGGCATAAACTTCTATTTTTTTAAATGGAAACCATAGTTGGCTATGATTTAGCTAAAAAGAGGATTTTTTTCTCTTTACAACGATATATAGTTTGTGGAGTCTATGATGAGTGTTTATGCGGAAACAGTTAAAAACATATGTTTTCTAATAAAGGACAGTATAGTAATTTCAATGATTTTGCACAGTGCCCTGTCATTTTTAAAACAGAACAGTTGGATATTGGGATGTAAATACACAGTTACACATTACTGTTTGATTAATTGTTTATGTTTGGTTTTTGCTTGCATTATAGTTTTAAAGTTTCGATTAAAGAAATTGACAAGGCGCGATGGCGTACCAAAATTACGAAAAGTTTAATATGCTAGAGTGTTTTATTCAAAATGGATATAATTCTGAAGCTGCATCGGAAGCATATTTTAATCGCTACCCTGAAAGGAGACAACCTAATATGGCCATCTTTGGTAGACTAAAAGAAAACCTCGTTGAATACGGAGGATTTAATAAACCAAGACCAAAAAATTATCGTATTCAAGATGCTGAGGATGTTGCCATAAATGTTGTTGGTATGGTAGAGTCGTAAATCCTTCAATTTCAAGTAGGCAAATTGAAGCAGAGTCTGGTATATCGCGACGAAGAGCACTTTCAGTTTTAAAAAAACACAAATTTAGACCTTATACAATAAGGAAACAACAACAGCTCCTTCCAACTGATCCTGAACGCCGACTGGATTTCTGCAATTGGTACCTACAACAAATTGAGCAAGACCAATTATTTTTTAAAAATATCATTTGGACAGATGAAAGTTACGTAAGTAGTGCCGGAATTTTCAACCGACACAACAAACATTATTGGTCTGAAGATAATCCTCATCAGACTGTTGATGTTCAAAATCAAGGACGTTTCGGTTTTAGTGTATGGTGTGCCCTATATAATAACCGCATTTTAGCTTACCAACTTTATGATGACAATTTAAATGGTCAACGGTATTACAATATGATAAACTACCACATAGTAGAAGAATTTTTAGACAACTTGCCACTTAACGAAAGACGGCATGTATTTTTTCAACAAGACGGGGCACCACCCCATAATACTAATTTAATCTCGGAATTATTAAATACTAATTTTGGGGAGAAATGGATAGGGAACAATGGGCCAGTAAAGTGGCCTCCTCGGTCGCCAGATCTCTCACCGTTAGATTTCTTTTTTGGGGAACCATTAAAGACAATTTATACAAAAAGACAAATAATACACTGGTTCAACTGAGAGAAAATCTTATAGACTGTCTGAATTCCGTTTCAAATATTCACTCTATAATGCAACAAAAGTGTTTCAAAGCGATGTGAACTGTGCATCGCAAACAACGGACGACAATTTGAAAACTTTAGGTAAATAATCATGCTCGTATTTTTTTTAATCTGTCTAGTTTTGTTTTTGTAAAATATATTGTATCGTATTTTTTACATACATTATTTGTTACAAATTTGATTGTTAAGTGTGTTAAACTTTCTTGTTATGAATATGTTATAATTAATTATTAATTAGTCACTAATATGTCATAATTAGTTATTTAAGTTTAATATACCATTCATTATATACGACTGTTACTATGTTTTGTTACTTTTCGCAGGAGTAAATTTCCATAGCAACGTTATTATTATTAAAACATTGTTAACAAGACTATAGAAACTTACTCTTCCTGCAAAGAAAAAACAAGAAGTATACCCATACAAAAAATTAAAATTTTTAACTTTTCCGCATAAACACTATGCCCCACAAATAGTTTAAAGAGAAAAAATCCTTTTTTAGCTAAATCATAGCCAACTAGGTTTCCATTTAAAAAAAAGGTTATCCAACCGAAAACTACACAAGAAAAGTAGGAAATCCTATTCTACTTAAAAAAGGCCTGTAGAACGTGCAAACAGATTTCTTCTAATTTTACAACCCGAGTTATCGACACCAACGAAAACTCAAAAAAACCAATTTTCGTTTACAACTCGAAAACGAAAAGATTAGCAATTGTTTTCACCAATGAATTTATCTCGAAAAAGAGCGGGAAAGGTGGTTCATTTTTCCATAGCCCTTACAGTTCCGACCCTATAAAAACATCGAAATCCCACCGGTACATACATACCTGCATATATTAAAAAAACTGAATAAATTGGGACACGTTTAACCCTTAAGAACCATTAATTTTTATTAATCGACGTAAACACAAACGGGTGTTTTCCTCTGAGCTTATATCACTGACATGATTAAATACATTGGACATATGCAGACGAGCTAAAATTTGTAGGCTATATAACGTAACAAATTCCTATGTAATTCTACGAATGTAAGCACATTATGTAGACCTTTACCAATATACATACACTTCGTATCAGATATTCGTACGTATTAAGTTATGACATTAACGCTATGATCTGTGTAGCTGTCACAATAGATACCACCTGTTTACAACAGGCAAATACATATATTCCTGAAGCATACATATATGTATTATTATCGGAACGGATTTACAGCATGCTGACGTATCCATATCCTTCATCCATTAGGTAACGATTATTTTGTTCCCAACCATTGCCGATGTAGCAATGTATAATATACATATTTATTTTAAATATTTTCCTGCACATTTCCTGCAATGTGCTTGTCTTAAAGGCTTGTAAGTTTTAATGAGGGGTGTGATATATCTATTTGTTAAATAATGATGGTATATCACAAATTGAAACATAAATAAGGTTAAAGGTAGATACACCGCTTATAAGTGGAGGTTAGATCTTGGGGCAATTTAAATGTCGTAACAGTCGTGAATGAAAACGTTCAACCTGTTTAAATATTAATATAATCAATTTAAATTTATTTCATCACTTCCGGAAGGAAGATATATATTTATAGCTGTTATCCTGGCGTTTATTTTTGTCTCGATGGGTTACACTTTAATTAGTACTATATATACACTTATGAAATATTAACATAAAAGTTAAATAATATCTGTTAAAGTTACAATATACTGTTTCAATTCATTACAAATTATGAATAGAAAGTATTAAACATTTTTGTAATTTTGAACCCATTTTTGGCACATATGTCATAGTCCATGTTTTTCATTAACCATTTCACCCTCTTCAACATAATTGACATCACCCTCTTCAACACAAAATGTAAATTTTTGATTTTCTAGTTCACCGTTTGTTAAATTTCCCCCTCAGTAAAGAGGGGTTTGAACAAGAAAAATTTAATTAAGGACATAGCTAAGAATAACGGTTAATAAGGAAGCATACATTTAAGAGAACCACGTACAATTCCACGACTTTTCGTAGAGATACTGACAATTCTAAATTTTTTTCGTCACCATATGAACCTAACTTTACCCGCGGACTAGATAAAGTTTTTAAATGTATTAATATAGGTAAATTTGGTTTATAGTTTCTAAAAACAAACAACAGACGCTTTTGGGCAACCACAAGGACAACATCGACAATAACTACAAGTCGGGATATACGAAATAAGTTGTAGGGAATACGACTGTGATCAAAAGTATATTGGGTAAACAAAAAAGATCTGTTTTGACTAGATTTAAACAACACATGGCTCATTTGAAAGATATCAAAACGGAAAAATCTTGTGTTGCCCAAATAATTTACAATTAATTAGAAATGTAACAAATATTAGACAGTTGGATGTTTTTAACAATTTAGAAATCATTAAGTGTATCATTAGTATGAATAAGGACAATGGTCCGATATCCACCAGTCCACTCTTGGCTTTGATAAACAAAGACAAAAGTTACTGTTCAATGAACCGTGGCGACTAATTAAGTATAAATTGTGGGTAGCTTAGAATTTAGTTTTAATCTTCTCCTGAAGATGCCAACTTAGTTGGTGAAACGTGCGTCGAGAAAAGTATAGTAGTTCGGTGTTTCGTGAAAAATGTCCAGTTTGTTTCTACGCCGAAGGTTCCAGTACCCACTCCAAGACTCAGATATTCCGCAACTTGTATTTCTACATTGTCATTTGCAGAAGTATATACAGTGATGGACAAAAGTTTGAATACACCAGGCTGTTTAGAACATTTTATTTAAAAACTCAGATACAGTAGTATCTGTAGTTGTATCCTAATAAAACTACATAAATGGAAACTGTATAAAGAACTTCATGTTTAATTTATAAATTACTGCAATCTTTCAGGCAGTTGTAGAAAAAGTTGATTGTCTACTCAAAAGTCCATAAAACTGCGGGTCAAAAGTTTGAATACACTAACTAGTATTTAGTTGCTAATCCTTTTTGTTTCATTACTGTTTGCAATCGTCTAGGCATGGAATATACTAGCTTACGAGTGAACTCCACAGAAACATTATTCCATTCTTCCTTTAGTTTTTCTTCGAGGTCCCTCTTACTTGTAATTGCATGTTCCTTTAAACGACTCTCTAATTCCATCCGTGTTCATTGGGTTAAGGTCCGGGCTTTGTGGCGGCGTGTTAAGCAGGTGTGGACTATTGTAAATTAACCACTGCCATACAATATTAGCAGTATATTTGGGGTCGTTGTCCTGTTGAAAGTAAAAGTCGACGACCAAACCTGATTTTTCAGCACTTTTATGCACATTATTTTTTTAAATATGTAGATAAATCTATTTGTTTATTATCTCCTCTATAACAACCAATTCCCTATACCCGATGACGCCATACAATCCCAGACCATAACTCCCCTACCGCCGTGTTTAATCGTCTTTTGCAAATTAGAAGACTAGGGCTGTATTCACCTTTTGTCATACTCGTTATTTACCGTCACACTGAAAGATATTGAACTTGCTCTCGTCAGACCATAATATTTTATCCCAAAATCCAATATTTTTATTTAGATAGTTCAGAGCGAAATCCATACGCTTTTTTTTATTAACGTTGGATATTAGGGGTTTCCGTCTTGCAGTTCTGCAGTGATAACCAGCACTATCAATCGCCCGCCGTACTGTTCTGGAACTAATATTTGCATTATTTGTAAGGCAAAACTCTTGTGTAACTTGGGATGATGTCATTTTTTGATTTTGTTTAACCAATTGAATAATTCTGCGTTTATCTCACTGAGAGTTGTTCTGGTCGTCCGCTCCTTGGACGACTACGCACATTTGCACAATTTAAATAACGCCTGCAAGTTGTATGAACAGTCTAACTACTTATGTTTACGATTTTAGCAATTTCACCATAGATTTTATTCTGGCTGCGCAAACGCAAAATAATCACGCACTTCCAAGCCGCCAAATACACGTCAGTCAGTAGATACACACTCTTTTTAGGATATTTCTACATGTGGTGATCCCAGCTAACGACTGTATTTCTTTAAAACTGCACCATCTACTAGCGTGTATTCAAACTTTTGACCCGAAATTTTATTAACATCTGGACAGGCAATCAACATTTTCTGCAACTGTTGGGAAAATGGCGGTAAGTAACAAATAATTAAACGCAATTCTTTATACAGTTCCCATTCCTAAAGTTTCATTAGGATACAACTACTTGTATCTGTGTTTTTAAATACAATGTTCTAAATAGCCTGATGTATTCAAACTTTTGTCCATGACTGTATAAATATCGCCACTAAAAGAATATTCTAAAATATCGCCACTAAGAGAATATTTTAAAATTGTCTTTTAACCGGTGGTTCTTGAAACGTCTCTGCGCGTCAAGCGATTAAGCAATTATATGAATTATAAAATGTGAGGCGAAACCAATTCGTCTCAGTATAATTAGGAATATTGCCAAGAGCAGAGATTTGCGAAATACGCTTGTGTACGAGTATATGAAACACTACACAAGGTAAATCTTGAGTGAATGAACTACTGGGAAAAAATATATTCTTTATTTGACATAGGTATTTACTACCTTTCTTTTAGAATGTCCATTCAGTGACTCAGTCCTGCGGGTGTAATTAGTACAAAACTGTTACAGATATCTCGCAATTTGCCATCGAATAACAATTAGTGCAGTCACGTGAAATGTATAAACACGCGAACTTGCCTGCTGAGGGTTAGAGAAGTGGGTACTAAGAAACTACAATACGAGGTGTGGCTATTAAATATCCGAACTGATGCTGCTGCTAAGCAAGCTGATGCTAAAGTTGAACAGAACTGTGTCTGGTGATACTTTCCCCACCCTGAGCTCGCTGGACAAGCCTGAGCGACCCACTGCTCAGTTTGACTGTAGCAGTCGTTTGAATTAGTCTACGCACCAGTGACGCGTTGAAAAAATGTTATGTGTTCAGATGGAGCAACGGGTTAATCTCCAGTTTCTTGTTAAACTGGGGAAACTTTTACAGAAGCTTATGCAATGTTAAAAAGTGTACGGGAATGAATGTTTATCCCGCACACAAGTTTTTGAATGGTTTAAGTGGTTTAAAGAGGGACATGAAACGACTGAAGACGATCCGCGCCCCGGACGGCCTTCAATATCAAAAACAGACGAAAACATTGAATAAAGTGGTAAATCAATCCGCGAAGAACGTTGTCTAAGCATCCGAGGGCTTGCTGAAATAACAGGAATCGATAAATAATGTGTTCGCCAGATTTTGCATGAATCGTTCAACATGCGCAAAGTTTGCGCAAAAATGGTGCCAAAACTCCTCACTCCGGACAAAAGGAATTATATGTATTGACGTCCAGGCTTGTTAGACACGGTGATTACTTGTGATGAATCGTGGTTTTTGACTTACGACCCCGAAACAAAGCGCCAATCTGTGCACTGGAAGAGCCCCAACTCGCCAAGGCAAAAAAAAGCCAGGATGAGCAAATCCAAATTCAAAGTGATGATGATCGTTTTTTTTGACATTCGAGGAATTGTTTAAGTTCGGGGGCCCCGTAAAAAAGAAGGGGAAAAAAAAAAAAAAAAATGGGTTGTGGGGCCCCCCCCCGCGACAGGGGGAAAAAGAAAAACCGTTTTTGTGGAGGACGAGGGAATACCTTCCTTAATCCCTATGCTAGATTTGAAGCTATGGATCGGCTTCGCCCATATTATACCGTAAGATAAAAAAACGCCCTCAAAGTGTGCCGTGGAATTAGTTCCGCGTGTTTTGGATTGTTACTCTTCTAACTGCCAAGTTCTGCAGTTTTTATTATTAGGAATTTACATTACTGTCACTCTCATTGCATAATACATACTTAACCAAAAAATAATAATAACAAAGAGTTTAAAAATTATAAATTTAAAGTAAATGAGTGACATGTCCACCTTCTACTTCCAAACATTCTTCTTTTCACAGAATCGAAAACAGTGGTGAGCATCACAAAGTGATGTGGTTTGCAATCCATGAATACATAAACTTCAAATGAGATTGAACAATATGCAAGTCGCCACTTATGAGAGGTGAAATTCAACAGTGATTGCGTAAGAGCGGTGAAGACTTACTTTTACTACCTTGGTTAATGCAGGGGTTTTATAAATAAGTTCCATGATGTTCAAGGATTAAATGGGTTGCAAGCGATGTGGTATACTAAGTTAATACGTAGTACTCTAAATAACACTGCCACAAAAAAAAAAACAAAGAAAATTGTGAACCCGAGGTCTGGCATGTCAATTCTTATGTATTTTGATAAGTTGAATACGAATTCGATGTCCGTTTTGCTCCATCACCCACCAGTTCTCAACAGAACCCCAATTTTGGTTCAAAATTGACTAAGAAAATACTAAGATCTACTTTGTGTACCGTTTACTCCAGATATATTGTTTCCGGAGTATTTTTAACCGTTGAAAAGGATTCCGTAGTCCAAATTTACTTCTGACCCTTCATTGACCCAAAAAGTCCAATTTTGGCCCAAAATTGACCAAAAAGATTAAAAAGTCTAGTTTTTGTACTATTTACTCCAGACATATTATTTCCAGAGTATTTTCAACCGCTGTGAAGGATTCCGTAGTCCAAATTTACTCCTAATTATTCAATTTCCTACAAAACTCCAATTGCGGATAAAATTTAGCAAACAAGACTTTTAAATCTTTAAAAACTTTCTTTACAAATTTTCATTTTCAAAGTAAGAATTGAATACATTGTTTATTTGGGTACGTTATAGAAGAGTAGTTTTATAGAAATAGTTCTTAGTGGATGACTTTTTACCAAATCGAAATAACCAGTGTAGATTCATTTTATTTTTCTTTGTTTCTAAAAAACCCTAAAAAGTTCTTCAATTCAGTAACTTGTTAATCTTTCGAAATTCATGCAACGAATGAATGAAAGTTTTTCATCTTTCAAAATATCTTTTTTTTTCACAATTACTTTGCATGTAATGAAGATTCTGTTTTTCATTTTCTGTTTTGCGTTTTATGTTTTTTTATAAAGTCATGTCTAAGAGATGTGTTTTTCAAAGTAAAATTTTGTGATGGCTATTTAAACCGAAATTTAACTTTGTTTCAGTCACACAAGCCGCGAATTTGTTTTCTATTTGTAACTCATACTCTCTGATTTTCAGGTTGCTTGTCATAGTTCAAGTGTGAGTTTTGCGTCTTGATTTGAGTAACAGTTTGATTATCTGAGTTTCTGTGTAAGTTGTGCGTCTGGGTTTCAGTATGAGTTTGCTTGTGTAAGTTTCAGTTCGAGTTTTGTCTCTGGGTTTTAGTATGCGTGTCTTTGACTTTCTAACAATGGTTTAGTCAAAAGCCATTAGTGACCAAAATAAAAAGGTAAAGTACTTTGGAATTTTTTGGCCATTTTGACCCAAAGTTGTGCTTTTTGGGTTACTGAAGTGTCACAAGTAAATTAGGACTACGAAATCCTTTTTTAGTGGTTAAAAATATTCGGGAAACGATATATCTGGAGTAAACGGTACAAAAAGTAGACTTTGGTATTTTCTTGGTCAATTTTGACACAAAATTGGGATTTTGTGGAAAACTGATGAGTGATGGAGCAAAACGATCGGATTCGTATTCAACGCATCAAAATACATAAGAATTGACATTTCAAACCTCGGTTTGACAACCATGACAACCATAATTCAGTTTAAAAACACTGACTTGAAAAGAATGCATTTTTTTTTCAATATTCCAATTTATTAATTACTATGACTCTAAAAATCAAGTATGCTATATATTAAATTGAAAAATAGAAATCTATTTCAATTAATTTCATAAATAATATTCCATTAATTTTGATTAATGGAAGATCCAGAATATGATATCTGTCACTCCAGCGATTTATGGTAGGCAGGCGTAAACTATAGCTGACTCTTTGTGTTCTCTATGTAGAGTAGATATAGCCATAAATCGTTGGTTGTAACCATTCTTCGGTAACGATCTCTTTGACGTGACTAATTTCTTCCTGTTCGTTACCTTCATCACCTGTTCTGTTCTATGAAGTAGCGTTTTTATTAGTGATCTCTTTTGTTGAAAGTGATGATAAGATGGTTCATGTAGATATCTATCTATGTGAGTCTTCGTTCTGTACACGATTTGGGTTAGCCTACTGTTTGATCCGCGACTCACTAGCACATCTAAAAATGAAAATTTATCATGCAGGGCAATACCCAGAACCCACCACGTCATGCCGCGAAAGCCTTAATTCTAAGAATGATTAAGAGGTTATCTGCAGTCACGAGCTTACTCTGGACCGCATTTTTGACATTTTTGTTCTCTGAAAGTATGCAGTAGATTAAAACAACAATTAGTATGTTTCAATTCTTTATTCTTAAACTTCATTTGTGAATTTTTATGAATATATATAGTAAAAAATGGCGGAGTTATGGCCAGTCGTCCGGAGCCTGTTTTCGCAGTAGATATGCGCAGTGGACATGATTTCTCGGCAACCGGTAATCAGAAACAAACAAGCAGAGTTGCGCTTTATTCTACATCAAATCGACTAGTGATTGGACGTTGGAAATTAATGTGCAGTGATTCTACGCAAAATGGCGACCGTTTGAAGAAAAGAGCTGTTTTTTGGCCTAAAATTCGACCATTTTAACCTTTAAAAAAAATATCAATTTTGATCATAAATTAAAATACTACGCTCAATCACGAGCCAATGTTATCGCCAACAATTCCAAAAAATTTCATTAAAATCCGTTGAGAAGTTTGTCTATAATCCTGTCCACCGATTTATTAAATGTCGTTTCGAGAAAAACGCGTTTAAAGTTCTTCTTTAAAAATTCTTTAAAATTTTTCTTTAAATATTTCTTAAAATGATTTCAGACAGCGCCACGATTATACATAACACGTTTTTGGCCTTTTAAACAGGCCAGCAGGCTAGCACGAATAATAAGAGACCTGGCGGGCTGGCAGAGAGCGCCGCGCGACGGGGTGAAAAAATATAGGTTCCTATTCTAGTACCGACTTTAAAATTTGGAATTGAATAGTCAAAACACCATACTTTTGCACTGTGACATTTGCCAAAAATCTATTTTTTCAAGTTTTATGACTGCAGGTAACCCCTTAACCCTTTAACGCCCAAGTGCACTGTCAAGAGACATGAACTTAGAGGCTCATATTACTGATAGAAAAAAATGACTAAAACCATGTATTCCCATGTTTTCAAGGTCGCTCTTTCGAATGGAATCGTTAAAATTTGCAAAAAAAATCATGTAACCTTCAATTTTTAACAAAAACTATTAAAAAAAGCGTTTTTTCAAGATTCTTTTTTTTAATCGCAAATTCAGCAATGTTATCGTCCTTTATACCACTCAAAAACAAATAGAAACGTGCACTCGAGACGTGTACTTGAAGGAAACGCAATGAGAACGATTTATTTTCTAATTTTTGAGGTTAGAATAATTAGATATGGCAAAATTCAATGGGTGATATTTCTCGTTTTTTACCAGTTGCGGGATCATTGACGCAAAAGAAAAGAATGGCGCATTTTGAAAAATTATTTATACCTTGGGGGGTTTTGGGGTCGCTGATCACGATCCTGATGTCAGAAATTCAAAATTAAAAGGTGGCGGATCCAATATGGCCACCATCCCAAATCAAATTTCAAATTTTTCGATTATTTTACCTGAAACTTTGTAAACCAGGGTTTTCGGGGTCGCTGATCACGATCTCGATGTCAGAATTTCAAAATTCAGGATTTCGAAATTTGCTTCAAAACGGTCGCCATGTCATATCTACCATCCTGAATTTTGAAATTCTGACATCGGGATCGTGATTAGCGATCCCGAAAACCCCTAGTTTACAAAGTTTGAGGCAAAATAATCGAAAAATTTGAAATATGATTCGGGATGGTGGCCATATTAGATCCGCCATCTTGAATTTTGAAATTCTGACATCAGGATTGTGATCAGCGACCCCAAAAACCCCTAAAGTACTAATAATTTTTGAGAATCCTTCTTTTGCGTCAATGATCCCGCAACTGGTAAAAAACGAGAAATATCACCCTTTGAATTGTAACCTCAAAAATGAGAAAATTAAATTGTTCTCATTACATTTCCCTCAAGTACACGTCTCGAATACACGTTTCTATTTGTTTTTGAGTGGTATAAAGGACGATAACATAGCTGAAATTGCGATTAAAACAAAATAATCTTGAAAAAAACGCATTTTTTAATAGTTTTTATTAAAAATTGAAGGTTACATGAATTTTTTTGCAAATTTTAACGATTCTATTCGAAAGAGCGACCTCGAAAACATGGGAAAACATGGTTTTAGTTATTCTTTCTTTATTTGTTCTATCAGTAATATGAGCCTCTAAGTTCATGTCTCTTGACAGTGCACTTTGGCGTTAAAGGGTTAAGTTGGGTCAAATATTGGAGTTATATCTAATATAATTTTAAAATCTAATCAATAGATTTTGAAATTTCATTATTTTATTCCTAGAAACAAAAAAGTTGTGGGGAATACGGATTCTAATCAATTTCAAGACTAATCATGTGAAATAAATCATACTTATAGGAGGCTGTTCTCTTTAACCCTTTGAGTAAATGGACTCTTACTTACCCATAAGATTTTATCATTTTTATATGGGGGATACATAATAAGTATCATTATCATTATTATTCAGACACGACTAGAAGGAGTTTGTTATATATCATTAAATTATCCATGCCGGTGACGTAGATCTGATATTCATTTTGCGCACTGGGCCACAGACTCGAAATTTCTTGGTAACGAGTCCCAAAGGAGGAAGTTTTATGTTAGGAAAACGAGTCTTCGCGAATTATGTAAAAATATTTCATTTAATAGTATACGTGGTTCCCATGTGAAAATACGCAAGATGATATATCTCTATTAAAATGTGTTTAACCTTAAAAATATCAAGTTTATTTCGCGTGTCACCAGGTCAAATGTATACAGGAACATATACTCGTAACATTAACTGGCTACAAAAAAATGAAAAGATTATTTAAAGAAAGCCAGTCATTTTTACGGATATATTATTTTACTGATATTAAAACTGGAAGTTCCGCAAATTTACGATTGATGTTACACATACTTGTAATTTGTTATTAGGTGAAATAAAAAAAAAATCATCTAAACGTTCGGTGAAATTGAAATATTTTTTTATATGAATACTATAATTTGTTTTTGGAATGAAACGACTAGTTTTTTAATTGATAAAATTCACATATGAATCAAATTACTCTTTTTCTTTTTATTTTTCCCATACAAGTAAACAAAAAAAAATATCATTCATTAACTCTGTATTAAAAATGGATACACTATGGATTCATTTTGACGCGTTTTTTCTTTTACGGCATAGATACCTTAAAAATATCAAGTTTATTTCGCGTGTCACCAGGTCAAACGTATACAGGAACATAAACTCGTAACATTAACTGGCTACAAAAAAATGAAAAGTTTATTTAAAGAAAGCCAGTAATTTTTACGGATATATTATTTTACTGATATTAAAACTGGAAGTTCCGCAAATTAGATAATATTTTACGATTGATGTTACACATACTTGTAATTTGTTATTAGGTGAAATAAAAAAAAAATCATCTAAACGTTCGGTGAAATTGAAAGATTTTTTTATATGAATACTATAATTTGTTTTTGGAATGAAACGACTAGTTTTTTAATTGATAAAATTCACATATGAATCAAATTACTCTTTTTTCTTTTTATTTTTCCCATACAAGTAAACAAAAAAAAATATCATTCATTAACTCTGTATTAAAAATGGATACACTATGGATTCATTTTTGACGCGTTTTTTTCTTTTACGGCATAGATACCTTAAAAATATCAAGTTTATTTCGCGTGTCACCAGGTCAAACGTATACAGGAGCATAAACTCGTAACATTAACTGGCTACAAAAAAATGAAAAGTTCATTTAAAGAAAGCCAGTAATTTTTACGGATATATTATTTTACTCATATTAAACCTGGAAGTTCCGCAAATTAGATAATATTTTACGATTCATGTTACATATACTTGTAATTTGTTATTAGGTGAAATAAAAAAAAATCATCTAAACGTTCGGTGAAATTGAAAGATTTTTTTTATATGAATACTATAATTTGTTTTTGGAATGAAACGACTAGTTTTTTAATTGATAAAATTCACATATGAATCAAATTACTCTTTTTCTTTTTATTTTTCCCATACAAGTAAACAAAAAAAAAATATCATTCATTAACTCTGTATTAAAAATGGATACACTATGGATTCATTTTTACGCGTTTTTTTCTTTTACGGCATAGATACCTTAAAAATATCAAGTTTATTTCGCGTGTCACCAGGTCAAACGTATACAGGAGCATAAACTCGTAACATTAACTGGCTACAAAAAAATGAAAAGTTCATTTAAAGAAAGCCAGTAATTTTTACGGATATATTATTTTACTCATATTAAACCTGGAAGTTCCGCAAATTAGATAATATTTTACGATTCATGTTACATATACTTGTAATTTGTTATTAGGTGAAATAAAAAAAATCATCTAAACGTTCGGTGAAATTGAAATATTTTTTTATATGAATACTATAATTTGTTTTTGGAATGAAACGACTAGTTTTTTAATTGATAAAATTCACATATGAATCAAATTACTCTTTTTTATTTTTATTTTTCCCATACAATTAAACAAAAAAAATATATAATTCATTAACTCTGTATTAAAAATGGATACACTATGGATTCATTTTTACGCGTTTTTCTTTTTACGGCATAGATACCTTAAAAATATCAAGTTTATTTCGCGTGTCACCAGGTCAAACGTATACAGGAACATATACTCGTTACATTAACTGGCTACAAAAAAATGAAAAGTTTATTTAAAGAAAGCCAGTCATTTTTACGGATATATTATTTTACTGATATTAAAACTGGAAGTTCCGCAAATTAGATAATATTTTACGATTGATGTTACATATACTTGTAATTTGTTATTAGGTGAAATAAAAAAAAATCATCTAAACGTTCGGTGAAATTGAAAGATTTTTTTATATGAATACCATAATTTGTTTTTGGAATGAAACGACTAGTTTTTTAATTGATAAAATTCACATATGAATCAAATTACTCTCTTTCTTTTTATTTTTCCCATACAAGTAAACAAAAAAAATATATCATTCATTAACTCTGTATTAAAAATGGATACACTATGGATTCATTTTGACGCGTTTTTTTCTTTTACGGCGTAGATAAAGAAATAAAAAATGGATGGCTGGCAAAAGCTACAGATTTCACAAATAAAATCCTTATTAGAAAATCTATAACAATAAATAATTTTCATTCCCTAATTATTTAAAACAGATATAGATATATATATATGATACATTATATATTATACAAATCCAACAGATGATATATGTAGACATCTTAATTTTCGGAGAATTATTTTTTTCTACCATATAACAGTAAAACTATACAATGAATGAGAAAATATCAATTGATACTTTTTGCTTTCCCCTGAATCGTTGTTTTCCTCACAAATGGAATTGATCTTTAATTGGTATGATCTAGGCGTTTTCAAGCAATAACTACTGTTTTTCCAATTCACTTTCACTAGCTGCTTATACGTGTAGTTTCTATTTGTGCAGTTAATTGACTGTAAAAAATAATTTTCTCTTACTGCACTTCTGCGAATATAATTCATTCGTAATCTCTATTAGTTAATATGCGTTAGGGCAAATTGTATTCAAATCATTGCTCGTGATAATTGTAAGAAAAATGTTTCACTAATTAAAATGCTAGTAATCATCCTGCTTGTATGTTTCATCCATTGTGCTATTTACTCATACGAGTAGATAACACAGACTTGGGTGTTAGTAATAAATTCTATTTTTATCAAAAAAAAAAAAATGTTGTCACTAAGTGGAAAAGGAGTTCATTAAATGTATGGACAAGTATGGTATACTTATTTATTTACATATTATTAATTCCAGAAATAAAAAAAATTGTAGTATAAGCTAAAATGTAGAATATGAATATTAATGTTTTAATAGTAAAGTTTTTTAATTCTATCCGCCATAAGATCATGTAAATGGATAATTCTTAGGGGAAAGTGGTAGTAATTTATACGGTAATTTTAATATTCACCAAAATACAGGGTCTGCCCGGAAAGTAGTTGGACCGATTTATTTTTAATTCATTGACAATATCGGTACATTGACTTAATATTCTTCAAAGTAAAGCGACTCACAGTGGGGCAAGTCGAAAAACGAAATATAGATAGATCTTAGCTACTATTTTTAATAAAAAACTGGACGTTTTCCACGAAACACCGAACTACTACACTTTTCTCGACGCGCGTTTCGCCAATCAAGTTGGCATCTTCAGGAGAAGATTAAAACTAAATTCTAGCCTACACACTTGCACTATTTATACTAAATTTATTGCCACGGTTCACTGAACCGTAACTGTCTTTGTTTATCAGAGCAAACAGTGGACTGGTTGGTATCGGACCATTGTCCTTATTCATACTACTGTTACACTTAATGATTTCTAAACTTTCAAAAGCATCCAACTGTCTACTGTTTGTTACATTTCTAATTAATTTTAAATTATTTGTGTCCATTCATTGGTTGTTGTCAAGAGTGTGTGGGGCAACACAAGATTTTTCCGTTCTGCCATATTTCAAATGAGCAATGTGTTCTTTAAATCTAGTCAAAATAGATCTTTTTGTTTGCCCAATATACTTTTGGTCACAGTCTTTACAACTTATTTCGTATATCCTTGACTTTTCGTTATTATCTATTTTGTCTTTGGGGTTGCCCAAAAGCGTCTGTAGTTTATTTTTAGAATTATAAACCAAATTTTATTACTAAATTTTTTGTTTCTACGCCGAAGGTTCCAGTACCCACTCCAGGATATACAATAGTGGTCAAGCGGTACATTTTTAATTTCTATGTAAAAAAAAACTATATGAAAAATATGTTTATTTGTTATAAAATGGGAATAAATATATGTTTTGAAAATGTGACGTAACTTGATGAACTTCTTTCTCATAAATTTTGTTTTAGCGACCCTAACAACTCTCAAAATAACTCTTTTCATCACCGGGGAAACAAACAGCTGTATAAATTCCAGAGACTCTCAGTTTCATGTGTTAATAATATAGAGAGTAGAAAACCAGTAATTTCCAGCCGACATACATAGTTTCGACGAAACGAATCCTTAATTTTTTTGGTTCAATTGTTTCCATATCTGATGGTCAACTGGGCACACCCGTGCACTAAAAATGTATGCCTGCGTCAGGTGTAATCGAGAAAGCAACAGAATGCGGTTATATCAAAAACGCTATACAGTGGTGGCCATAAAAATAGAGCCACAACGGAAAAAATTACAAAACTAGTTATAAAAGGTACTAAACTGCAAATAACTATTAAATATCTTTGCAGATTAGTGATATTAGATGTGACAAATATAAAATGTTATTTGTGTTCTATTTAAATTATTGTAATAATAAAAACTTGTTAAAAAAAAAACAAGAAACACAAAATGTATTGGTCATAAAAATAGAGCCATTACAAAACTAAAGTATTTTCAGCAACATAAAATAAATACAGACAACAGTTTTGATCAGAAACAGTTCTATACTACTAATATTTTGTAGCTTGACCACGATTTTTAATTACAGCCTCACAGCGCCTTGGCATAGAATCAACAAGCTTACGACACTTTTCAATTGGTATGGACGCCCATTCTCTTTGGATAACGTCCCACAATTCCGATTGAGTGCGTGTTTTATGTTTACCAACAGCATTTTTGAGGTCCCTCCATAAGTTTTCTATCGGATTTAAATCCGGTGATTGGGAGGGCCATGGCAACACAGACACATTATAATCCTGGAAAAACTTTTTTGCCTTCTTAGAGGTGTGTTTCGGATCATTGTCATTTTGGAATGTCCATAAAAGTGGCATATTTTCCTCGGCGAAAGGCAGCATTACATATTCAAGAATGCTGACATATTCGTTCTGATCCATGGTTCCCTTGATCCAATAAAGTGGCCCCACTCCGTACCAGGAGAAAGCGCCCCATAACTTAATGTTACCGCCCCCATGCTTTACGGTCTTTCTGGTATACTTGGGTAATAATTCTGTATTTGGTGGCCTTCTCACATAATGTCTACCATCTGACCCTATTAAATTAATTGTGGTTTCGTCGGACCACAGTATATTATGCCATTTTCTTATGCCTTCTGGTCCACACCAGTTAACATGATCTCTTGCAAACTGCAATCGCTGTTTTCTATTTTTTGAAGTTAATAGAGGAACTTTCCTTGCAGCTCTACTATTTAAATTATATTCCTGCAATCGTCTACGTAAATTTTTCGTGAGCAGCTCTTACCTCTTTCACAATTTCCCGCTGAGATTTTCCCTGATTGTGTAGAATCAAAATTTGTGCTCTTTCACTGACAGTGCAATGAACACTCCGGCCCATTTTTCTTAAAACTTTGACACGATTTTATTGTAGTTTGTCTATAAATCACCATATCACACGAACTGATTTTTAAGAACTAATTTAATGCCAACAAACTCACCGCTATTTACCTGGCTCTATTATTATGGCCACATGCAAATGATAGGCGACAGAGTCTGGGGTTCCCCCTAGCTAGCCGGAAGGAACTGTAGTGGTAATCTTCGGCATTTTGCATGCGGCATTTATTGTCGCATATTGGTAAATAGATGGAGCTACTGTGTAATGAACACATCTGTCTAGATTACATATTTTATTTACAAACATACTGCTGGCTCTATTTTTATGGCCACCACTGTATATGTATATGTATGGTGCGTTTGTGCAATTACGCCGCTTATTATGGCAGCGGCGATAAAAGTCAAAAGTTGTTAAATCCGATGTTGAAGGTGCGATTTACGACTTTTTAAAACCGAGGTTTCACCTGACACGGTCAAAAGAGATATTAAAATGTAAGACACTATAGGCGCATGCTTGGCTGGGTAATAAAATTCGAAAACCAAAACCGGTACTGAGAAGTCTGTTGACTTAAAATGGGTAAATCTCGGAGATTTTAAGTTGTTTTATTATTAGTGAAGTAATAATTAAAAAATATAAATATAAATAACATATAAAAGTAACACACATTATCTGTTTTACGAGTACATTTAGTCGTGATGTGTGGAATGAGGTCGATATTTAAAATATTTTTGCGAAAGTAAAAAAAATAATAAAAACGGTCGGATATGTTAATTTTTTTTTTTAAAACAAATAAAAGTCCAGTTCGTCGTTTGTTTTCTAAATGACGTCAGCGATGATCTTTTTTCAGCGTATTCGGAAAAAGGGGCATTATAATCATGGTGCATATTAAAGTTATATGAGATATTAAACAAATTCTGGAATTCAACAATAACAAAAACATTTATCATAAAACACTAAAACTATATCGACAAAATAGAATAAATTAGATAACAAAAAAATTTAAATGATAAAAATACTTGATTAAGTGAATTTTTAAGAGGCAACCAAGTCCCCTGTATTGGCAGTGCTTTACTTAAATGATGAAGCTTTTCCACCACCTGATTTTGCATTTATTCTTCGGGATTATTTTAATGAAATGTTTACTTCTCCGGACTACCACTTTTATAGGGTTATTTAAAATGCAAAATCTATTCGAAAATCCCAACCCCTCTTGGGTGCCTTAAAGAGTAAATCTTTAATGAGATGCGATCAATTCAACTGATACCCCCAAAGGTTCTTCACGAACTTCAATGGTGAATGGACTATTATATTATCAAGAAGTAGGTACACGAATGTAACTGTAAGATTTTTTTTATAATGTACTTTTGACTATTTGGATACATGTAGGATAATATCTGTTAAGTCATGTTATTCACTTTTTAATGCGACATTAAAATGTCATCTCCGTAACATTTTTAACATTGTCTATGATTTAACAAAAACTGAGCGTCGCACAGTGCAGAAAACCCCTAACACGAGCATAAAATAAAAATGAAATTATATTTAAAATTGTCTATTTATTTTACTTTAAAAAACCACAGATGATAATACAGATTAGGTATTAACAAATGATAAAACAGAATTCAAATGCTTAAAAGTTTATCCAGGCTCTCGTAAAATGTCACTATTTCAACTACTTATGGTTAGAGGTAGCGCACAATTCGAGTAGTTTGATCATTTTATTTTAGTGCTTGTTTGCATTGTAATAATTTGCCCATTATATAATATAGACGTCCAAAAAACAACGTCATCAACTCTGGCTATAAACGAGTGAGATGGAAGTAGCGGTCATGTCTAAGCTTTTCGGTTATGTCAAACTTTTGACAAGTGACTGTCACAATTTGTAAAATAGACAATGGCTGGCATATGATGTGACAGTCTTGACAAGTAAATAAAGTTATAAATTCGATTAAGAATAGAAATACCTCTTTTTTTTCTCGGCCAACTTTGATGACGTTTTTTTTTTTTGGATGGCTCTATATGTTCGCTATGGAACGTTCAACATCAGGTATCTAAATACGAGGTGTGTAAATTAAGTAACGATGATTTTTTTTAAATTTCCTTGTTCGAATAGAATTACAAGTCAGTATTGTCTCCCTCAAAATAACTTCCTTGAGAAACCACACAGCGCTGGAGATGGTTATTTCATTCGTCACAGCAGTGCTGGAACTCATACACTGGAATGGCCTTCAACCGGCCGGTTACATCCGTATTCAAACGGCTGTAACCGACCGTAGAAAACATTCGTTTTCTATGGTCCCAAAATGACCATAGTCATTTTGATGGTCCCAAAATGTCCCTTCAGGTGATTTTTCAATCTTGGAAAAAAGAAAAAGTCACAAGGACTCAAGTCAGGCGAATAAGGAGGCTGAGGTGCCACATGAATATTTTTACTGGCTAAAAAATCGTTTTTGTTATCGTTATATTATGATCCAGTTATTCATAATGCTTGGTCTCACACGCATGACCCTTTTTCGAAGTCTTTCAAGAACCTCTCTGCAGAAGTGTTGATTTACTGTTTTGCCTGGAGGCACAAATTCTTTGCGGACAATTCCCTGGCTATCAAAAAAGCAAATCGAAAGTCGAAGATCAAATGCATGCTGCATTTGATCTTCGACTTGCTCATTCTTACTTTTTTGGGTCTTGGAGAGCTTGAAGTGTACCATTCCATGTTTTGGCACCTGGTTTCCGGGTCGTACAACACTCAAATCTCATCACCAGTAATATTAATATAATAACACGTTCCATTAAATTGTTATCATTTTCAATCGATTCCAAAAGTCAAGACACCTTTTTTGAAACCATTTTTGCGCAGATTTTTCTCTTCCCAATTCGTTAGTCAAAATCTGATGAACAGTGGTGTGATTCAAATTTATCTCTTCCCTAAATAATTTTGTAATATCCGTTACCACCGTTACCTCAGAGATGTGCCCTGGACGCAGAAAAATTGAATATAGGGAACGCTCGAAGATCTAAGGGACCCAAATTAGAACATTGTCTAACATGTGGGCTTCAGGGGCGCGTGGAATTACCCACAACCTCGAGACTCCTTTGCTACGTTCCAGATCCCGAACGGTTTTGAATCTGTCCCACTATGATATTGTGAATTCCTTGATTCATTTGTCCAAGAGAATAGATGGCCTTACCTGATAACGCCTCAATTAGTCGACGGTAGGTGCTCGGTCCCCTTGGTAGTCCGGCGCGAAAGAAAACACAACCATGCAAATAAGGGTAAATAAAATAATCTTTAATTTAGACAAAAAAAAACAGTAACAATTGCCGTGAACCAACCCAGGGTCACACGTTTTATTTCCGACGATAACTAATTAATTCTTGAAGACGCCATGATCACGCAAACAGAGAAAATCTTCTTGAACAAATACAATAATAGTAAACTTCAAGAATTAGTCAGAGCCAACACGACAACGTAAGACTTCATTGAGCGGAGGAAAAGAACTAAATATTTTGGGTGAATTCCTCGGTTTTATGAACTTGGTATATTCCTAAAAAGACCCTAGTTTCACCCCTAGCGTAACTAACCTTTACGTCTCCATAGCCTCCCAGTGGCGGAGGAGACGTTAGACTTTTCATCAGTCCCGAGCTGACCATCCATTAACAACTTTTGTTATCCTGCGATAGACGGTGTAACCAAGGGTTTTACATACATTACGTATTTTTAGCAACTTTATCTCCCACATATCGTTCACAAGCTATTTTCACTTAATAATTTTCTCCGTATAACTTATCCCGACCGCCGTAACCGCCCCGCGTGTTTTCATTCTAATCCGCCTCTGGCCTAGGCCTCGCTGTCCCTTCGCCTAGCCCCATATGTTTGCCAATCATCAGTATCAAACTATGGGCTATTGAATGGAACAATTTAGAAAAATTCCTAGCAAACCCATTCGTCACGGCCGAAACAACACATTTAATAAACCGGGGGGGGGGGGGGGGGGGGGGGGGGGGGGGGGGGAAAGGGGGGGGGGGGGGGGGGTTTGGGGAGGGGGGAGAAGGGGGGGAAGGGGGGAAGGGGGGGGGGGGGGGGGGGAAAAGGGGTTTTTTTTTTTTGGAAAAAGGGGGGGTTTAAGAGGGGAAAGGGGGGGTTTTTTGGGTGGGGGGGGAAAGGGGGGGGGGTGGGGCCGCGGGGGGGGGGTTTTTTTTTTGGGGGGGGGGGGGGGGGGGGGGGCGGGGGGGGGGTTTTATTTTAAGGGGGGAAAAGGGGGGGACCCTTAAATATTTTAAAATTGACCGGATAAACTAAATTTACGACATACCCCGTGAGGTCTTTCTGCAACGCTTTCTCCTAAATAAAATATTCTACAAAAGAAACTAGCAAGTCCATAAGAAACTGGGCATAGTTATTTGAACGTGTTACCCTCAATTATTACTTTATTGTAATTTAACCGACTTCGTACTCCTTTAACGTAACGGTTTAGAAGTTGTAATGCAATCCCATCGAAATAGTGAACACACTGTATAATATTCACCCTTAATATTCTCTAACACTCTCTGTGCAATATAAACCCCCCCCCCCCAACCACCACCCCCCCCCCCCCCCCCCCCCCACAAAACACCCCCCCCCCCCCCCCCCACCAAAAACCCACACCCACCCACCAAAAACAAACAACACACACCCCCCCCCCCCGCGCCCCCCCCCCCCCCCCCCCCCCCCCACCCAAAACCCCCCCCCCCCCGCCCCCACCCCCCCCCCGGGACAAACGAAAAAAACCCCCCACCCCCACCCACAAAACAAAAAAAAAAAAAAAAAAAAAAACAACACACACACAAAAAACACAAAAAAAAAACAACCCAAAAAAACAACCCACCACCACCACACCCCCCCCCCCCCCCGCGGCCGCCCCCCCCCCCGCCGGCGCCCCCCCCCCCCCCCCAACACAACCCAACAGGGCGCCCCCACCCCCCCCCCCCCCCCCCCCCCCCCCCCCCCGGCGCGGCGGGAGGAGAAGGCCCGCAACAACCCCCCCCCCCCGCGAAAACCACCCCCCACAACCCCCCCCCGGGGCCCGCCCCCCCCGCCCCCCCCCCCCCCCCCCCCCCCCCCCCCCCCCCCCCCCCCCCCCCCGCGGCCCCCCCCCCCCCCCCCCCCCCCCCGCGGGCCCGCCGGGCGGGCCCCCCCCCCCCCCCGGCCACCCCCCCCCCCCGGGGGGGGGGGGGGGGGGGAGAAAAAGAGAAAAAAACGCCCCGCGCCGCGCCCGGGGCCGCGGGCGACAACCCCCCCGCCCCCCGGCCACCAAAGGGGCCCCCCCCCCGGCCCCCCCCCACATCCCATGTGGTCTCCCCCCCCCCCCCCACGGGGGGGGGGCCAGGAAATAACCCCCCCCCGCGGGGGGGGCCCCCCCCCAACGACCCGGCACCACCATGGGGGGGGGGGGGGCGCACCTTGAAAGGGGAGGGACCCCCGGGGAAAAAAAAACAAACCCAAAAAGGGAAGGGGGAAAAAAAAAAAACAAAAAAAAAAACATACAAACCGCTATTATTCGTCTTGATACTACACTGCCACCTTTTATACCAAGATAATACTCGTGTACGAGAATATTGTTTAACAAAGCAATATACCAACATAAGTGTTGTAATTTTTCTTTTTCATATACTGTATTTTGTATCACCATTCATTGTCGCTGTTACGTAACCATTGTAAACAGTGAAAAATACTCACATCCTGTTTTTAAAGGCTGTATATGTACTCATACAGCTCGCCGCGAGATCGGTTTCTCCTAAATAATATACAATAAATATGGGTATTGTAAACAAAATGCAATTGTTAGATTTCCTTTAATTATCTTTACTTAATTTTCCTTTGGAAAGTACAAAATACATACTAATTACTCAAAATAGAAACATCTTTGTTGCGGTATTCTAATAACACGCATTTATGAGAGGACGTGATGTAATTTCGTAAGAATATTGCAATGCAAGAATTAAAATTAAGATTTTTTTTCAAATGATCGTCACATTTAGAAATTAGCGGCTGCAGGAATATTCCTGCATATATATCTTGCAGGAATATCCTGCATATATATGTTACAAAAACCTGCAGTTTTAGCAAGGGTCGTATTAAAATACACATTTTACAAACAAATTAGCGTCGTATTAAGGGTATCACCACTCTAGCGGTCGAAAAAAAGGACCAATTTTGATAACTTATTGCAATTTATTGTGGGAGAATGAGAAGAGGAATAGGATTTCTTCTTGAAGGGTTAATTAAACATTATTGGACTATAAAAAAATTTCTATTGCTATTTTCATACAAAATAGCGGCGATACAGCGTACCTTTTAAAATCACCTTTATCAAAAAGCCCTTTCTCGAAAAGTTTTAGACCTGAAACAAAAAAGCAAAAATTTTCCTAATTTACATATTATTGACTACAGAAGTACGTAAGGATTTTTTTTAAATTGATTTTTGTAGAAACTGTGCAATAGCGAAAAAAAATCGATTTTCGCCCTAAAAATTCAGCAGTAAATTGTTTATAAAAAAAAATACATTTATCAAAAAACAGCTAGGTACTATTATGGACACTAAGCTATTGTTAAAATTTCAAATCGATCGACGGAACGGTCTTTGAACAATGTGTCCGCCCATTTCGAAAAATTTCATTTTGAGATAATGATGTTTAAAGTGTAAAATAATTTACACACACATGTGTCACGGTATTTGCGCACCCTGGTGGACTTCTCAGGAACCCGAAAGACCTTTTACTCTGTTGGTCATAGGGCTACTTATTATTTTGAAAGGTTAAAGCAGTATATAAGCAACAAATCCGACGAACACAGTCGCATCGCGCTCGACGCGCGCTCAGAGGTGCTGCGGCAAAATCGAGAATCAAACCTTATGGTTTTTTAAAAATATTGAATACTAATGAAACCCAAAGTTACCCAAAATATAACCCAACATTTCTCGAGTATCCAAAAATACACTTTGGATAATAATTGTTGTGTGTGAAACTACAAAAAAAATATACACTCTCTCAGTTATTCACAACACCACACATACAACTGCTGTTCTGGGTACAAAAAATGGTAGGCCCTGCATACTATAAGTGTTGGGTGTAACCGAAGCAAAATACATTCATCGGATGACGTACAAGGTTTACTTAATACTTACATCTCTAACATCGAACAAAATTGAGTCTGGTTAATATCGACGGCCATTAATATTATTTTTTATTCTTTACTTCGATGTTATGGACTATACATATTATTCAATTTATTACCCCCCAGTAACTACTCAAAACTTCACAAATCGTATAATATTATTGTTTTTATTCGAGTTCAAAGTCTCGATACCAGTTTATAAGATTTTATTTCCCAAATGTATTTTCCCACGTACTGATGATGGTTTACTCTTCAATAACTGTTTACCAAGAGTGTCTATTGTTGATAATAATAATAATATCATTGAAGTAATCAAACTCTGCGATTAAAGAATGCAAAAATATTCTTCATTATCATGTTATTACAACGTCTATAAAAAAAAGTAAATTAATGACATGCTGATTATAAGTCTTCACAGGTGCAAAATGATGACTGATTGCTAGTTTGAGATAATCATCATCTCATTCATCTTATCACATAATAGTGAATTTAAAAGTGATATGTGTACATCTTAATTGAGTGCTGAATGTAATGAATCAAGAGTCAACTAGGCAGTGCGTACTAACATTAATTCTACTAAACAGATAAGGCAGATCAAAGGTAGTTCTCTACAGGGATAAGTAGAGTAACTTTCAATAACTAGAGATGCAGGCGCATTGGAACCCACTTCTTTTTTCCTACTTCCTCAAGAAACAGTTACTCCTTCCTTTAGTTTTACATTCCTACCCTCAATACATTTTAAGATACACCTTCTTAAATGTATCTGAATGTTAAACACATTTTTTCATTTATTTTATTTATATTCATGTATTCGCGGCTTGTTGTATTCTCTGCCGCAACTCTTGAAGAGAATTAACTTCTTCCTGATAAACTAAATCCTTAAAATTGGACCATAAGAGAAGTCCAGAGAGTTTAGGTTTGGACTTCTCGGTGGCCAAACAAATTCACTTCCACGGCCAATCCACCGATGACGAAAATGCTCATGCAAATATTGGCGTACTGGCAAGGCAAAATGTGGTGGCGCTCCGTCGTGCATAAACCATATGTTTTCTCTTAATGCGAGAGGTTCATATTCTAGAAACTCATTTAAGTGATGTTGAAGGAAGTTTAAATACCGAGGTCCAGTAAGATTGGGTGGCAATTCAAAAGGCCCAATGACAAAATTAGAAATTACACCACCTTAATGTTCACCTTAAACTCACGTTGAAAATGTCTTTCTTCTACAGGATATGGATTCTCAAAATCCCACAAATGATTGCTCCTTCAATTAAAAACTCCCCGTTCAGTAAATGTCGCCTCATCGGTAAATAAAATCGTATTAACAAAATCTGGGTTTTCGGTTTGCATATTTTGTAGAAATTGAGCAAATTGTAGGGGAGCTGGTAAATCTTAAGGCAATAGCTGCTGAACCGGAGTAAGTATAATGATATGGATCGAGCATTTGTTTTTTCAAAATTCTACAAATGGTATTAGCTTAGCACTTAACCGACGACTACTCACACCTGGATTTTTTCGAAACACGAATTAAAATTCCATCTTCATCCACTGTGATAGTTTTAGGAGTACCATGGTTACTTTTTGGGGGAAAGGTTACAGTTTCGCCTAAGTGATTGTAAAGATTTCTGCAAAGTTTATGATTAGGTTGCCTTAAAATTTGCCTGAGCAAAAAATATAAATCATACAAGGCATCTCACTGTTAGAAAAAAATATTGTCGTGGCATTTTCTGATTACTAGCTAGTCCTCTTGCACAAATAATAATCTAATTATTTAATGATATGTAAATTTAGCAAATGTTGACACAAGCCTACTTAGAAAAAATATAGCAATATCAGCGCCTAAAAAAATCAACAAAATACATTGAACCTTTTAAATGCAATTGAGCGTTCCTTTAGATTCTCGATTGTTTTATTGTTTAATGCGTGGCTCAACAGATAAAAAAAATATGTTTTAATTTACCTAAATAATACGGCGAAACTAGCGCCCTCTAGGAGCAACGTCAAAATAAGCTTAAAATTCGTAATTCCCACACCAAAAACCACAAAACTACCAATTTTCAGATTTATACTATCAAAACTTTCTCAATTATTAAGAAATTTCAGAATAAAATTTAAACTTTGAACACGCTGTACCTTTTTAACCAGCGACATTGGTATGGAGGCATGTTGAGCTCAATCATAATATTTTGATGTCTAGTATCTCCAGTTTAGTGTTAGCCCCTTATTTCTGACTCACCTTGTATATGAATACTGTGACATTTTGTCCAATGGTGTTGATGTACCAATGTTTGAGCCTACTACTAGACAGTAGACCGAGAAACTTGCTTTTCACAAGTATTACGACGTTGTCCGCTTAGTTATATGTGTAAAACCCTATCTCATTTAGTTGGTTTAAGAGACTGTCTCACCACTATGAGGTTCCACAGGAGAGCAATTTTTAGAGTTATTCGACCTTTTGAAGAAAAAATAGCATGCTTATTCAAAGTAAAGAGATATTTATTCTGCCGCGTCTATAACTGCTTAACTCACTTAATTCATCCGGCTACAACTACAGACTTGTTACCTGTGTAAGCAGCGTCATTCTTGTTTGTTATGACAACTACGTTCGTGTCAAAAAAATTTTTTGTGACAGTATCAACGTCAGTTGCACGCGTAGTGGACTCTTAAATGTTTTAGGTGAATTTACATACACGTACTATAAAGATGGTTACACATATCAAACATAAGGGCGATTTGGAAACGAAACTGAACGATGCGGGGGATCAACTGGTGATCATAGATTTCTCGGCCAGCTGGTGCGGTCCATGTCAGATGATTTCCCCAAAACTCGAGGAACTGGCCCAGGAATACGGAGACATCCACATTTTGAAGGTCGACGTGGATGAATGTGAAGAACTCGCCATGGAGTACAACATCTCGGCGATGCCTACATTTGTCATCATTAGAAAGAAGGCAATAATCACCACATTCAGTGGCGCAGATTACGAGAAACTGAAGCATGTAATTCGGGTTAACAGATAATCACACTACGTGTTAGCCTTGTTCTTATTTTTATGATACACGATTTAGATAAAATAAATTTTCTACTATTTTGACAATCATTTTTTTCTTTCGCATGCATTTACGATATACAAGGAGAGTCAGATTTAAGAGAATTTTTTTTCGCCTGTTTGTAATAAAGGAAAATATGTCATATCAGGATTGAATTTATTCCAAAAGTCCTGAAAGGGTTCTTTATCCTTATAAGCGAACTGATAAATTACAGGTAATCATAGTGATAAGTAGATTGGAAATAAGGTCAGTTCCAGATGGCAGGCCTTTTTTATATTTCTGTGTTCTCTGGTTTTTATCGTACACGATTCTACAGTCTGTTTTGTCCCAGCACATACAATTTTTGAGGCACATTTGATTGTAACATCGTCGTAGAACTAATATGGAAAGCCACATATAAACATATGTACTTTGTTAACGAAGGGTTATTTTTTAGCCTTGCGCACATTACACATTTTTAATTCATTTTTAATGATTATATGAGGTGTGTGTAGAGACTGGCAACGTAGCGCCCGATCTAGCAACACTGGGGAGACGGGACTTGGAAGGGCAGTAGGTTTACATGTAATGCACCTTGAGTAAAAGTCTGAATTTGCCAGTCATTTATTTGTTCTTTGTGACTATTTTCGTAAACCGGTTTCTTCCAGTGCGTTTTTAAAATGCATGACATTAATTTTGAGCAACGGTGTGCTGTCCGGTTTTGCTTCAGGCTTGGACACAGTGCAACGGATACTTTTGCAAAACTTCAACACGCCTACGGAATGATTTTTCAAGAGTTCAGGTTTTTCGGTGGTTTAAGGCATTCTCATAAGGAAGAGAGTCAACGAATATTGAAGATGAACCACGCAGCGGAAGGCCTTCATCTTCAAGAACCGATGAAAATGTCTAAATAATACGGGATCTTGTGCGTTCAGATCGTTGGTTCACGACAGGAATGATCGGGGAAGAGCTAAATTTGAATCACACCACTGTTCATCAGATTTTGACTAACGAATTGGGATGAGAAAAATCTGCGCAATAATGGTTACAAAAACCTTCGGCAGGAACAAAAGGACATCAAGAGAGAAAGGTGTCTTGACATTTTTTAATGGATTGAATAGGAATGGATGATCCCCATTTTAAGGAACATGTCATTAGTGATGATGAGACTTGGGTGTTTAAGTACGACCCGGAGACTAAGCGCCAAAGCATCGAATGGCACACTTCAAGCTCTCCAAGACCCAAAAAAGCAAGAATGAGCAAGTCGAATATCAAATTCATGCTGATTGTCTTTTTTGAGAGCCAGGGAATTGTCCACAAAGGGTTTGTGCCTCCAGGCCAACAGTAAATGAACACTTTTACAGAGAGGTTCTTGAAGAACTTCAAGAACAACTGGACGGTGCATCACGACAATGCGCTTTATCACACAACCATTTCAGTTTTTAGCCAGTAAAAACATTCCTGTGGCTTTTCAGCCATCTTATTCGCCTGACCTGAGTCCTTGTGACTTTTTTTCTCTTCCCGAGATTGAAAAATCACATCAAGGGATGTCATTTTCGGACCATAGAAAACATTCAAATGGCTGTAACCGACCAACTGAAGGCTATTCCAATATAAGAGTTCCAGCACTGCTATGAGGAATGGAAGAACCGTCTCCAGCGCTGTGTGGCTTCCCAAGGAAGTTATTTTGAAGGAGACATTACTGAATTGTAATTCTATTCGAATAAAAAAAAAATAAAAAAAAACCGTCTCATTTCTTAATTTATACACCTCGTGTATGTATATATATATATATAACGACTAACACGTACCACATAGCAAAACGCAGGCTTTCCTTTCCAAAATTGAACTATGTTGAAACAAATTTGTAATATACGATAATACGAATTACAAACAGTGTTTCTTTAATATCTTTTATTTTTCTATTTTTCTTTCAATAAATAATGATATTTTATGTTTGAAATTAACAACAATGATGAATGGTGAAATTTTGAAAAATATGTATTCTTTCAATAATCCCACGAAACGCGCCACAGAGGCGTACGCATCATAATCATATGAAATTAACTAGTAGTTTTTCATACGTTTGCCATATTTTATTATGAAATTGTATCACACTATTTAACGTAGTGCATTCAGCGGAGGTTGTACAGCAACACCAACTGACATGGGACTCCTGCAATTAAATCAAACTGAGGCAACCCCTATCACATGCTACACGAGTTGCCTAAGTGTCGTGTTGCCGTAAGCCGACTTTAGTGGTAACCAAACGTTGCTACTCGGCGGTATTACTTTTATTTAAATAAAATGGGTTGCAATAGGCCGCTTAATAAATATTGTTGAAATTAAACTTCAAGCTTAATAAATATTGTTGAAACTTATTATTCATATTACTAATATACTTATAGTAAATTATTTATTAATCAGAATGGTAATAAGTATACTAATTAAGAGAAATTTATTTACTTTTCTATAATCCACTGGGGTATTTTTCTTGCATATTAACTAAGCTTAATAATGCATATCAGTACTTTCTCTAGACAAATCTGCAGCGGTTTTGCACAGGCAATATTAATCTTAAATAATATGGTTACTTTTTATATACCATAACTTTTATATGCTAGTTGTAAATTTTTAATTGACAAATTAATTTACTGCTAATCGGATTAGCGGTCATAGTGACAGCAATTAATAACTAGTAGAAAAGCAGTATTCGTAAAAATAATATGGCCCTCTCATATTTAATTGCTGTAAATAATTTAGTCCAATTAAATTTTTGCCAATACTAACTAGAAAGTCTAATAATATTAAATCAAAATCATGAAGTTAATGAATATCAAAAATTATTAAATATAATGTTATGCATTTAATATCTAAATATAATGATTACTGATTTATTAAATGGTTGCAAATATTCGAGACTAAATTAGTGTATCGAGAAAAATTTTGCATGTAATAATGGTTGTTTAATGCAAATTACGATCCAAATAATTACAAAAACAGTTTAGAGTTTATATACGAACATACAATGGTGAGTATGGGATGAAATGGTGAAATTGATAATGATAAATAACATTGGCAGACAAAATTCAAAATTGTCGTGTCTTTTGGATATAACCCTTCAAGTTCTATATATTTTTGCATGCTGAAACTGAATTTGATATAAAGAAACACGTCCACCATGTAGATTTTGTGTAAAAGGCGATTTTGATTGACAAAAAGGAATTATTCTACCTATATCCACTGGAGACGATTCTGTGACATGGTGGAAGGGTAATAGTAATGCGTCATCAAATTGAGACGTTTTTCCCATTTTTTTTTTTTATATTTTGAGTCCAAATTAAATAAAAAAGTCACAGAAGCAGAGGAAAATGGACTACGAGTGGCAAAAATTCGTTTCGTGTCATCGTTTCGTGTCATTTCTGGCAATATGTCTGTCTGTCTGTCTATCTGTTTTTGTTTTAATTTTCAATCAATTTTTCCAAGATTAAGCCCCGAGACCACAACAAGGTGGACACCTTGTTTGGACACCTTGGGTAGACTCCCAGTACCTTGACCTGCAACTCCGAGGAGTTGCAGGTCGAGAAACTGGGAGACAATCTTTTTATTTACTCATACCATACACGTCACATTCACAATCCCTTGGATATCAGAATCTATAAAGAATAATAGGTCGGATCTAAAACACGGAAACATTATTTTTTTCTTTATAGGCAGTGCAGTAATAACATAGCGTCAAATTTAAGACTCAGCTGCGAAACAACTCTGATTCTGAGCATCTCATCTCAGCTGCTAAGCGGTCTACTTCGGAATCCTACGCAGATATACGTTATAACTTGAATATATTTCTTGCTGCGGAATCTGGATACAACATGTCATGTATTATTGCAGCGGACACATTGGGAGATAGATACCTCATGAATATATCACTAACACAACTAAAATTTTGAGGTAGAATCCGGTTTTAACATATTGTTACGAACGCTGGGCCAGTCCGCCCCTGCCTGCTTCGATGATCCAGCCAACTGAACGTCGATGACGTACGCGGGCAGCGCCCGCTCGAAAGATCGCGGCTTTTGCCCGATGGTTCGGGAATCGGCCCGAAGCTTCGAATATCTCCGCAAGGAGATATAACGCGGGGTTTCGACGCGGGACGGGGCAGTTCCTATTTTGAATATCGGCGGGCTTCGTGCAACGCTCTAATATAAATTGTATACAAATAAATTAGTATAGTTAAATAGTGTTAGTCAGTAGTTGTAGTAATTAAATAAATAGTGTTAGTTTAAAAGTGCGAGTTTAATTTTTTCACACCTCACGAACCCGAAATAAAGAAAACGTTACATTGGTGTCAGGTTTCTGTGAAACAAAACAATAATAAAAACATTTAAATAAATAATCGCGATAAATAAATTAAGTGAAATGGCTTCAAGACAGATGTTTTTGAAGGACCTTAAAGTGGCGATTTGAAAAGAGAACTCGAAGAACGGGAGTGTGAAACGACAGGGAAAAAGGCCGATCTGCAAAATAGACTTAAAGAAGCTCTGGAAAATGAAGGTGAAAATCCCGACATATTTTTATTTGAAATTGCTGGCGATATAATCGGCGTTGCAAAGTTTAATAGAAAATGGTAGTAAAATGCAACAGAAATTGGAGGAAACGTCTGGAAACTTAAGAGGATGGAACAGAAACTAATAGAAAATGGTAGTAACCTGCAACAGAAGCTAGAGGAGACATCTGGAAAATTAGAAAACTTAGATAAAAAACTACTCGAAAATTATACAACTTTAGAAAAGAAAATTATGGAAAATTCTAGTTGCCTCCAGAAACAAATAGGCGAATATGTGGACGGAAAATTTGAGGAGATTGAAAATAAGTTAGTTACCGTAGAAGAATTCCAGAATAAATTTCTAGAAGTAGAGAGAAAAATTGCAATGCTGAATTTAGAAAGTGGGGAACAACAACGAGTGGTCAATACCGCTCTGAAGTCACCTGGTAGCGACATCGACAGGTTGAGTAAACCCGAGTTAAGCAGTCACGGGAAATTTCGAAAATTCGTATGAAACCACCAAGTTTGATGGTAAGAGCTCCTATCAATTACCTACGGCAATTTGAGGTTGCAGCGAAGGCAAATGGTTGTCGTTGGCAGAGAAGGCTACAGCGCTGACATTAGCACTACGTGGAGATGCCACGGATATATTACAGACGCTTTCGCTTGAAGAACAAGAGGACTACCATCAACTTGTCCGACATCTGGAAATGGTTATGGTCAGTCTCACTCGGGCATGTCTACCACTCGCAGTTGAAGAACCGCTATCAGAAAAGTAACGAATCACTGCAGGAATTTGAAGCGGACATAGCGCGGTTAGTTCGTTTGGCATATTCATCTACGCCGGAGAACGTCATGGAACGACTAGCCGTGCAGGCATTTTTAGATGGTCTGGTGATACTGAGACCCGTCAAGCTCTGACTCGCCGTCCCAGCAAGCTGGTGGATGCTTGGCGCGACTTTAATTCGAAGCCGCTAAAGAAAGTTGCAGACGTCAAGCTACGATCCCCAAGATGGAGGAAGATCTTGAAGAAGGAACATGTAATGAAGCAGAGATTAGGCGAGTCGCCAAGGAGATATTGGATAAGAGGCCAATTCGGCGTTGGAATGGTGTTAAGGTACGTCACATTCGTGGTCGCCGTATTGAAAAGAAGAAAGCACCGCCATCATCTGAAAAGGATGTCGTAATACGCAGACTAACGGTGGTGAAGATGGCAGCGGGAACTTTGAGAGATCAAGAGAATGACCCGAATCTGAAACCAATTGTGAATTGGAAGAAAGAAGGTCGGAAACCCACTTGGGAAGAAGTATCACGGTACTCGCCAACAGTAAAGTTGTACTGGGCTCAGTGGAATTCCCGTTTTAAGCGACGGACTCTTAGCCGGAGAAATCAGAGGTACCGAAGACGAAAACAACTGATAGTCCCCAGAAACAGAGTGCCCGAGGTATTGAGGATATCCACAATGGAAGCACTGGCGGACACCTAGGAGTAACGAAGACGTTGGGAAAAGTTAGGGAGCGTTTCTACTGGGTGAACTGCACTACTGACGTGAAGGAGTGGTCAAGAAATGTTTAAGTAAGGTCCGCACGGCACCCGAAGGCTCCAATCGTCAATATACGTGGGTAGTCCGTTTGAAAGAATTCCACATTACTTTGAAACAATAATGGAAATAAATACATCTCGTTATGGAATTTCAGCAATGGAGAACTACTTTCCAAACCAAGAGGCTTCTACTGTACCATCAAGGACTGTTTTTTTGGTGTACCTCTGGAATTACATTCGGACCAGGGGAGAAATTTCGAGTCGATTCTGTTTCAGAATGTTGCGTACACTCGACATCGTAAGACGAGGACAACTGCACTGCATCCAGTCAGATGGAATGGTGGAGCGAATGAATAGGACCATCAACCGGTACTTATCCAAAGTAGTCTCTGACCACCAGAGGGACTGGACCAGTTCTCCACCTGTTCCTACTAGCCTACCGGTCGTCAGTCCACGAAACAACTGGGCAAACACCCAAGCACGTCATGGGCCGTGAACTGGTCTACCCTGTGACCTGAAGTTCGGCTGTACACCAGGGGACACGTGGCTGGAGAGGACTACGTCAGTACTCTACGCAGAGAATGGACGAATCCACGAACGAGTCCGTTCAAATATCCAGGGCGCCAGCGACCGCATGAAGGAGACCTACGACATCAACGCCAACGATGGAAGGTACCAGCCCGGCAACCAAGTCTGGTTATATAACCCACAACGTCGCGTGGGCTATCTCCAAAACTTCAAAGCTCCTGGGAAGGTCCGTATGAGGTCGTCACCGGATTAAAGTAGTCTACCGAATCCAGAAGTTGCCAAGAGGAAAACCTAGGGTGGTCCATTTCAACCGTTTAGCCCCTTTCGCCGGAAGCAATGACGAACAAGCTGAAGCCAGAGTTCGACACGAGTCCACCAGACGGCGAGCTCTCCTTCGAGGAATTAGTCCTTCATCGGCCAGAAAGCTCGCTACGGTGGAACGCGAGAAGAACCACGTGACCTGTTCCAGACTCCTGCTACTTCGTCTTCACTGTGCACGACCTCCGAATGTCCCGAGGGATTACTTACCTTCAAGAAGCGTTTGGACAGTTGGAGGAGTTACGCAGACAAAGACCAGAGGTTGGACGAGTCCTTCAAATCACGGCGGCCGAGCAGGAGAAAGAGAGGCGTTTTTTGGTGACCAAGCAGCTATCGCACCATAAACCAACTTATCAAACGTCTGGGACACACGCGTGAGGACTCTTCCCAGAGCATAACAGTTTGCGATACCGAAGATAGCCAGCGGACTAGAGCCTGGATTGAGGGTAAGGAGTATCTAGAAGTCCTTCGGTTTACTGAATTGAATGTACTGTTACACCCCAGGAGACCTCGAGAAACTGTGGACTCTTCTCAGACCTTAAGATGGTATATCACCGACAGAGGACGATACATCGAGACGAAATTCTTTAAGGAGGGGCAGTGTTCGAACGCTGGGCCAGCCGCCCCTGCCGCTTCGATATCCAGCCAACTGACGTCGATACGTAGAGCGCCCCCGAAACGCGGCTTTTGCCCATGTTGGGAATCGGCCCGAACTTAATATTCGCAAGGAGATTACGCGGGTTTGACGCGGGACGGGGCAGTTCCTATTTTGAATATGGCGCGGCTCCGTGCAACGCTCTAATATAAATTGTATACAAATAAATTAGTAGTTAATTGTCATAGTTTAGTAATTAAATAATAGGTTGTTTAAAAGTCAGTTTAATTTTTCACACCTCACGACCCGAAATAAATAAAACGTTACAATATCAAGGAACATCAAAAATGATACCCTATGTCAGGAATTTCTCATGGATATATCACAATACCGACAGCTTCCAGAGACATGAGGCCTAATAAAATGACATGAAACCGAATTCTTGGTAATCTGCCTGTTTTTCTCTGCACATGTGACTGAGATTCACTTTTCATTTGAACTTCGGATTCAACTTATCAAAAAAACATTGGAACTTATATCTCAAGACACGGATGCCTCATAGATATGATCATAGCGTCAGCTTTTTGAGCCATGAGGCCCGATAAAATGACATGAAACGTGATTTTTGCCACTTGTAGATTACAAGTGGCGATAATTTTCCTCTGTATCGGTGGCTTAGATACATTTTCTTGTATGAAATTCGGATTCAACATAAACAATGGGAAAAACTTCTCAATTTGCATGACGCATTACTATTACCCTACCATCATGTCCCAGAATCATCTCCAGTGGATATAGGTAGACTAATCCCTTGTTGTCACACAAAATCGTCTTTTACGCAAAATCTACACGGTGAGCGTGTTTCCTAATATCAAATTCAGTTTCAACATGCAAAAATACGTGGGTATTGAAGGGTCCTATCCAAAAGACACGAAATTTTTCAATTTTGTCGGCCAGTGTAATTTGCTGAATTTGGTATACTCAGAAAAGCATCCTCCCTCTCATCCAGTTAATAACTGCGTAAGAAGATGTATACATATTTGATACATGTTCATGGCAGAGTGTGTGCCAAAGATATGACCACAGTGTAATAGGAATCAGAAAGGAAACATGATGACGTTGTGCTATTTTTTAACAATTTTTTTACGAACGATTATTGTAAAGTTGTGATTGATTGTTACAAATGTTTGCACTACAAATTGCATTCCTCTTTTCACAGACAATTTATCATTTATCGCACATCGCAGTAAGTACTTACCCGTCCCAGTTGGACAAGAAAATTAATTAAATCTGATAAGTAGACCACATAGCTTAGTTTAATTGCAGATTAATTTAAGAATATCCAGTGTGTGACGTAACAGTAAAACAGCCATTGTTTACAAAGTTAATGCGGTTATCTCGTTTGACATTAAGAAAATTACAGGATTATCCTAGTATTTATTAATAATGTGATTAAATCTTCTACTAAATCCTACATCTCTGTAAGCGAATACAGAATCTTATTTCACTATGAATTAATCTTTTAAGTTTATGTCAAGTATTTGAGGAATTGACCGTTCAAGTAGAAGTTTAATGCAATGCTATTAGTTCCTTCACAGCAGTTTGTACCTTTGTTCCTTGACAGCTATTAACTGTAAAATATTGTTTCAGTTGATTTTGATATCAGGTAGGATAAATCAATTGTTTAGCCCTTGTATTTGGATTATGGATTTTTATTTTAATTAAAATTTGTCCATATACTAGCCATTTTTTAAATAATTTGAAGAAACCGCAATTTTTATAAGCAAATATGAAATCTACAGTTCGAATATTATAGACACGTACATTGATGACATATTCGCGATTTTTCATATAAAAAAATTTAGGTAATTTTATATCCTAATTAAATGACCATTTCCTAACTGACAATTTTACACATGATGTAGAAAACATAAAATATTATAACCCAACATTATTTGGGCAACAATAACTATAGGCACCTCTGTAGTTACTTTGTAATAACTATAGAGGAAACTAAATAAAACTATATGACCATTTCCTTTGGATACTTATTTTAAATGATAAGCTTAGCAGCAGACCCGAAGTTGATATGTTGTATTACTTGGAATTTGTGTACAGTTTGAAATTATATGAACCTTACATTGACTTGAATAGTGGTTTATGTCTTTTTTGAGCTTCAAACTTTTGTCTTGTATTGAAAAACTGTTATTTTCAGAACAATCAAAGTGTTATAATTATTACTGTTCTTATAGACCGTCTGCGAAATGTCAAAACAGTTAAGCAGCTGCTGACAAGAGTTAGTAGCATCTTTGATATGCTATTTTGAAAAAGAACGAGACAATAATGGTTCATTGCTACCCTTTAGCAGCTTTTAAAAAATGTAAATTAAATATGAAATTTAAATAGTAATTGAAAATACAATCCAATATATTGTTTTAGTGGTAGCAGCAGCACTAAACTTGAATGTTACTATTTCACAAAAAGTAAAAAATAATGAACTTTTAAAATCACCTAGAAAGCATAATCCTACCAAGAGGGTTAAAAATACTGCATCATTGAATACAAGTGACATTCGTAACATTTATAATAATTTATATTTATGTAGAAAGAAACTACATTGCACACCTTGTAATCGAATGGCGTTTTTAAGAAAATCTTTATTTTTTTTAGTGTTTTTTAAAAATTCCAAAATTTTCGTGTGCCGTTTTCTATTATTATTTCCTCCCATTCCCAATTTTTACTGTCTTTTAATATAGATAAATTTTTAAAATTATTTCTCTTCTGAATATTGAACAAATAAGTATTTTAACAATAAACAAACACCTATAAGAGCCCATCCATATGCTAGTTAGTCATAATTATTTCTAAATACTGAATAATTTCTGCAATAATAATAATCTGGCATCAGTGCGCTCTAAAACTTAAACACGTGTTTGATGACATGTATCGGTTTTTATTTAGTATACCTAGTATTTTTTGTGCATATTCTTGTACATTCTAAGGTATACTAGAATCCTTTCTTAAATTCTGATTTATATTTTTCATTGGAGATAAGCAAAGACGCGTTCAGTGTTTATTAAATTCCTCACAACTCAAAATTTAATATTGATTTCTCATATTTAAATATTCGAGTATATATGAAAAATACAAAAATACCATACCTCCTGAAAAAAACTATTGAAAGCTCATTAAACTTTCTTGAAGGAAATACACTTAGCAAGATTCCCATTTAATTTAGCACAATTCTAAATTTTAAAAAATTTCTAAATTTCTAAATTTTAAGAATTTGACTGATCAAACGATATTTTTTTGTCTCTCAAAAGTGTGCACATTTCACAAAAACCTCCTTTCTTAATAAGCTTTCCAACGGTATACTCATTTTTTTAAAAATTCCTAATCAGGTAGAAGAAATCGCATTTCAAACGTAAATCGTGGGCTTACTGCAAAAACCCGTTAAGCCCATATTTGACCCAACTAAAAGTATCTGAACTATTAAGCCGAAAATTAATAGAATAATTAGAATAACTACAATGAAATTTGTACTGCCCTTTAAATGAGCTTTGTAATTTTTCCTAAACTACATTGTTTGATGAAAAAAGCAGATTTTTCGTTTGAAAAAAAAAATGTTAATGTTAGATATCTCGACAATTACTTTTTTCGAACTTAACGGATTTTTGCAGTAAGCTCACGGAATGAACATAACCTAGATAATAGGGGAAGAGGGCGCATAAGAGGGCAAAAGAAAGCATAACAAAACATTATTCAATATTCACGTTTTTAATTTAACTTTTTTTTATCAAGTACGAATTTATTGCTTCTAAAGTTCAGGAGAATAAACTCTTTTTTAAGAACAAACTTGCAAATAAACAGTCTTTTAGTTGAGAAGGTGCTCAAAATGACGACTATTTTCTTTTACACACGCTCGCGCTCTCCGTTTCACTTCCGTTCCAGTGACTCTCGCCGTCATTGCTTGTGTAGCTCGTGTGTAGTTGCCTGTATTATTTGTGTGAGTTCTTCAACTGAGTCCACTTCTGTCTGGTATACACGAGTCTTGTAGAAGCCCCGCACGAATAAATCCAAGGGTGTTAGATCTGGAGATCGAGCTGGCCATGGAACAGTACATCCTCTTCCTATCTACCAGAGGCGCTACGGTTTGACCTCTCCTTCCGTCACTCAGAGTGTGCTTCACTGTGGATCTAAATTTCAGCTGCACTTGAGTGCAGGCAGCTCTGCTATGTCTTGTCCCCTGGTAAATGCTTTTTTCATCAAACTATGTAGTTTGGGAAAGACTACAAAGCTCATTTAAAGGGCAGTACAAATTTCATTGTAATTATTCTAATTATTCTATTTTCGGCTCAATAGTTCAGATACTTTTAATTGGGTCAAATATGGGCTTAACGGGTTTTTGCAGTAAGCCCACGATTTACATTTGAAATGCGATTTCTTTTACCTGATACGGAATTTTTCAAAAAATGAGTATACCGTTGGAAAGCTTATTAAGAAAGGAAGTTTTTGTGAAATATCCACACTTTTGAGAGACAAAAAATATCGTTTGATCAAAGTCAAATTCTGTAAAATTTAGAAATTCAGAAATTATTAAAATTTAGGATTGTGTCTGTGCTTACAAAAATTAAATGGGAATCTTGCTAAGTGTGTTTCTTTCAAGAAAATTTAATGAGTTTTCAATGTTTTTTTTTTTTAATTTGATGTGGGACTAATAGTTCAGAAGATATGGTAAGTTTTAGTCGAAAAATCGCGTTTTTCCGAAAAAAAAAAACAAATCCTGAAATTTCTCCCTTATGCTTGAGATTCGGACCATGGTCAAGAGGAACTTGTTTGTTGCATTTGAGGTGTACAATCACGATGTGTACGGTTGTACACTTTATCACCAGTCACTCTGTATATCTATGCTTCTTTGGAATCTAATTCATACCTAATGCATATTTTGAGATTTTTCGCTACATAATATGATTACTGGTGATTGCTATTCCTTTAGCGTACATTGTCCGGTTTTTAACCATGACGTTACTCCGTACATCCGTATATTCCTTTATATTCCGGTTATCACAACCATAACAATGATTAGAAGCCGGAAGTATAGTTTTATTAACGTAACGTTTCTTTTTCGGACCATTGCCATTTGGTTTTCAATTAGGAACAACAGGTGCTCATAAAACAGTCCTCGGGGAATAAATCAAGCGCAAATTGCTAATATATGTGCGGACAGGACGGATGTTCTACTATCTATGGTATAATAAACACTATACTTAAAATACAATTATCATAATTACAATGAATGAAAATGGTCAAGTCATGAAATATTGAGAAAAATATGCAAGTACTTTTTGCTCAAGGTAAACGTTATTTCATACGCAGTGTAATACGCATAATTTAGTTTTAAAAAGTAGATATATAAGGCGTGTTCCTGGATCAAAGTAATGTCGATGTAATACAATTTACTCTGCTGAACTAAAACCCTTCAAAGTTTTCATTTTTAATTTCATAGAATCATTCATAGGATCATTCATAGGATCAAATAAGCAGCTAGATTCTTATCTATCTCACTTAAAATTTAAGGCTAGTTAACGTGAAACCTGATACGTTTTTGGGTCGTACTTCATAGACCAGATACAATATCTTAAATAAACTTCTCGTCAAAATTAGCATAACACTCTTTCTTAGCGCCATTTGCGTTCTATTCGAGTTAGAGACTTGCGGTTTTTAAATTTCGGTAGCCTATAGGGTTGGTTCTAATGCTTCGAAGTCGCTGCGCTGTGACTTAAACGGTTCGCCGTCCACACCCCAAAAAGCAACCCCATGTCGAAATTTGATTCGCAAGATTTTGACGGCAACTTGTCAGAGACAAGGACGCTGTTGGATAAAAACTATCTCGGCACACATAAGATCTCCTCAATAAGATCTGTGTATTTAGTTGCTGTCCCATCTCTTCAACCCATCTCCAGATCCCCCAAAGCCACCCCTTTGCATTTACGCAGGGTTTTGCGTGGTTTGACCTCTGTTGGGCGAATCCATTGATCATAATGCTGCTTAATAAATTGGTGCAGGGTGCCACAACTCACTTTCACCTTTTGACAACTCAAGCACCGCTCCAGGCCACATCTACACCGACCTTCCACTCACCTCCTCTGATTTCGGCCCTGTAGAAGGCTGCCTGGAATGTCGTTTTGTCTCGAATTCATGTCACGGCATTACATGAAGGCTCTCGAAGTTGACGGGATACACTGCGGACGGCCGATTGAGCGCCAAAAGTGATATTCCAACTCCAACCCACCCTCTGAAAATGTATCACCCTTAAGGGTTGTTAGCAGGTCTTGATGAGTGGGGTGACTCAGAAAGCTTTCCTGAGGATGTATGAACTCTTTCAGACACATCCCGAGTCGTCCGTCTCCTTCAAGCCCTCTTTTGCATCCCATCACCCTCTTTTTTTTGACTCACTCAAAACATTTTTGAGTAGATGAAAATTCCTGAAAATAAAGTAAAGGTTAAAATTGTTTTAAATCGACGTAATTTTGATCCAGGAACACGCTACTAAATTTATGACATACCTTTTAGGAACACTCTGGATATTATGTATATACAGTGCCAGTCCATTAAACCACAAATAAATTTATTTGTAGCTAAACATTTTTACATAATTTACCGAGACAGGTCGATTTTTAATGTTTCTTTACTGTATTTCCACATACATAATAATTGAATATATAGGGCGAACCATCTACGAATGATGGTGTTATCGGTAATATTTGTTTAACTGGAATACCCTGTTTTTGTCACGTTTTAGAATCTAAGTATTACCTATATTCTAGAAATGTATAATATATACCGCTTAAATTTATAATCGTTGGCCAAAAATGCTATAATTCATGGGCGTTTTGTAAGTAAGTAAAAACTGTTTTTTATTACCATGTACTTACATTTTCTGATAAATACTTTGGTCCCCGAATGATCCGTCTTTTTTGAGACAGTTAGTTTCCAAATACTTTAGATCGCACAATCTGGTTCCAACAGGATGATGTGCCATCCATATCACGATGTTAGTGTAAGGGATTTTAATATAAGGATAAATAAGGCCAGCCAGTACAATGGCCTGCTGGTGCACCAGATCTTACTTCAGTAGATTTCTTTTTCTGGGGATATTTACTGTGAAAGGGTTACGTTAATCAACTAGATAATATCCAGGACTTAAAGGAGATATTTTGAAAATGAATTCGGCAAATAACAACTTAAATGCTACAAAATGTTAGAGACGAGTTTAATAATTGATTGATTGAAGGCTACTGCCAAATTGTTAATGGAGAACATTTTTAAAATTTGCTTTTATTTTTTTTATTACTGCTCCTCTCTTTTTTACTAAAAAAAAAAAAACATCTAGCACACAGATGGGTCCAAAACGGAACAAAGCACTGGAGCGGGTGTAACTAACAGGAACCCAGGGTGCGAAATCAGCATAAACCTGGGGAATTCAACAACCGTATTTCAGGCAGAAATAATAACTGCAATATCCTCTTGTGCGCAGGAGATGATCAGGAAGTCTTACACAAATAAGAGTACCTAGATTATCACTGATAGCCAAGCAGCACTAAAGCCCTGGGAGCAGTAGAAATACATTCCCAGGTAGTTAAAGACTGCATGGATTCGCTAATACAACTAATGGGACACAGGTGGGTCAGAGGACACCAAGGCCACGAAGGGAACCAAAGAGCGGACTTTCTTGCTAAGAAAGGGGCTGAGGTTCCACTGATAAAGCCGGAACCCACTTGCGGTCTGGCCTACCGGACCAGTCAGGAGAGCCATAAAGGACCTATTAAGACAAAACCATATCTCTCACTGGGCGGAAGTCCCCGGGTTGAGGATTTCGCCGATGTTCATTGACGAACGATCCTGGAATAAGACAGAATATTTTATAAAACTTGGTAGAAACTAGCTGAGATGGATAGTGGATCTGTTCACAGGATACTGCCCACTCATGCGACATCTCACCACAATTGGGGTGAAAAATGATCCCGATTGTAGGAGGTGTGGAGAGGAGGAAGAAACCCCCTTTAACATATTGTGCGAATGCCCAGCACTGGCATTCGAACTTGGGGCTACAAAAATAGAACCAAAAGAAATAACAGACGCTCTACTAGAAACTGGCATTAATTTCTTACGGGGGAGCCTCATATAAAAAAAATTTTTTTAATTTTTTTTTATAACTTAAAACATTCATTTAATATCTGAAGAATATATTCCCAAAGTTTTAGATAAAAAAAAAACATGTTAAAGGTGATGCCATCAGTCATGCTCTTGAAACGCGCTGAGCGGAGGTAAACGTGCGGGAAAACATACCTTTTGATTTTTTTAAGCAAATAAGTTTACTAGTTTAGTGACTTTTTTTGAATTAATAGATGGCGCTTTTGTCGATGGGAAAGAATACCTTACGGTCCTGGAATAGCAGACTAAACTTGGGTAAGGACAATATTCGTAAAAAGCCCTGTAAACTGAACTTTTTAAGTCCGAAAACTTTAAACGCGTTTTTCACGAAACGAGAAATTTCGCGCGTAATTCAAAAAGTTATGGGCCGATTTACTTGAAATTTTACACAGATATTCGTTATCATATTGATCTCAACATATACCTAAAAACTCGTTAAAAAAAACTATTGTAAATATGTTTTTTTAACAATTTGTTTATAAAAAAAGTGAGTTTTTTCTTCAAAACGTCCTCAATTTTTTATTCTTTCGTATTTTTTTTGCTACAATTAGGTATATGCTGAGCGGAAAAGCTTGTATTAACTAATTTTTCTTTTGTATTTTGATTTTATACAACACCAACGACCTGGGTGTTGCACGGCGCAAATCGAAGACGTCAAGTTCGAGCAGCTTCAGCGCCGCCATTTTGTTTTTTTTTTTTAATAATGAAAAATATGTTCTACTACTCTTTAACGTCAAAAATATGTACTTAACAGTAAGTCAATCAATGTTTTAGTTTTTTTATAATTAAATCTTGAAAAAAACAGTGGTCTCTATGATGCTCCCCTTTAATCCGTTAACGGCCAAGAGAACGTGATTTTTAGCTCTTTTTCGAGCTCTGTTTTCAATAGTAAAAAGGAAGGATATTCCCACTAAACCTATGTACCCCAGTATTTTTGGGTGGGTTCTTTTGATTTACGGGGTAAAATTTTGGTTTCCGTTCCTTAGAAAAAAAAAATATGGCGGCTTTAAAATTGAAAAGTACCGAAATTTCGAGGAATATTTTTTTTCCATCATTGTTTTTTCGAGCCAATAGAGCTTTAGAATTACATGCTCATTGTGATCAGTGGTGATCTAGATAGTTAAAATAAGATAAAACAATCTTTTTCCGTACCTCGAGTACACATTCCAAAACGACGAAATAACGTGAAATTTTGTGAAATACGGATTTCTCTTGGATTTTTTCGGGGCGGATCAAATAATATCGAACTATATTCCATTCGATACGGAACTTTATGTTGAAATGAATATACTTGAATGTATTTATCAATATCAATATTCACAATAACGATGCATCTTATATGGCGTTCAGGTAACTGAACTGATGATGACTTTTTTCGTAAAAATAAGAAAGAACGGCTTTGAAATTCTTCATTTCTGATGTTTTCCCATATCTCGATCACCTGTGGATTCAAACCCGGTAATGAGTGATTAAAATTCAAGATGGCGGATTCACTATGGCGGGTACGATATCAAAAATATCAAAATTAGTTGATGCAAAAAATACTGTGGTATTCTGTATAAATTTGTGAATGAAGTCTTCCCAGCAGTTTTTATGCTGAGTAAGTTGTTTCTGAGGACAATATTTAGAAAAGCTGTCTCTGAGTCACGCTAAGAGTAAAATAGAAAAAAAATAGTTTCTAGAGGCATGAACATGCCTGTTCCTACAGCCGATGTTCAGTATTTGCAATAAAGGATAGTTGAATGAATGATAGAAAGATGGTACTCTGAGGGCCGACATTTCATTAATTTTTTTCCTCAAAAACAACTCACTCAGCGTAAAAATTGCTGGGAATACTTTTATTCACAAATTTATGCAGAATGGGTTTCACAAAATTTCGCTTTATTTCGTCATTTTGGAAAGGTTAGGTTTACTCGAGGTGCGGAAAAACAATTTCTTATCTTATTTCAACTATCTAGAACAAAACTGTTGATCAACTATCTAGATCAAAACAAAAATGTTAAAGCTCTATTGGCTCGAAAAAAAAAAATTATGAATAAAAATGTCCTCGAATTTTCGGTACTTTTCAATTTTAAAGCCGATATATTTTTATTCTGAGGATTGGAAACCACTTTGACTCCGTAAATCGAAAGAGCACACCCAAAAATACTGAGGTACTTAGGTTTGGTGGGAATATTATTCCTTTTTACTATTGAAAACAGAGCTCGAAAAACAGCTAAAAAATTAGTTCTCTTGGGCATTAACGGGTTAAGGAAACAGGACGAATGGAATGACTAGCCTGTGGGGGCGCAATAAGCATCGGCTTAAGTGCACCTACCCCATACGTAATTGAGGAGCTCGCGCGCAAATCCCGCTAAATCCATTTTCAGACATTTTTTACTTTTTTTTGCGGATTCCTATAAAGGTAAAGGTTAAAAAAATTCTGCGAAAACTGTCAAAAATTGTCCTTAACGATCAGCAGAGTACAAAGTATAAATCAGTAAAACGGTAATAAAATTGTATTTATTGCAATACGTTTTTTGCGATTTTCCGCAAATTTAACTTTGGGGATTTAGCGGGGTTTGCTCGCGAGCTCCACAATTGTAATTCTAATTGTAGCTAAACCATAGAATACCTACCCATACAGAAGCTGGCCGATTTCGAGGGACCGGAATATTTGACCTTGGGACCAGCGGCGGCCATTATATAAATGGCAGTAACGTCACTGTAATATTCGGTAGACGTCTAAATGTTTACGTTTTGTTCTGTCAAAAAATAAGTTATTTTTTAAAGGTATTATGTAAAATCAGACATAATTTACATTTACAAATTGTTCTTTACTTTCATAAGTCCTATTTTTAATTGAAAATGATAAATACGCCTGGGGAACAAAAAAAGCGGTGCAACTTTATGATTCCATGGGCGTGCATATATCTTTTATAAATTCGAATATTTTGAAATAATTTTTTTCATTCAAATCAATATAGGAGATTAAAATTAGCCTGCATACAAAACTCTTAATATTTGTAATATAATTTGCTGTAAATAGTGCTCATTTAGCCAGACAATCTCAAAAATTTGTCTGTGTTAATAAACCTAGCTGAAACACACGTCACTGGCGTCTTAAACAAGTCGAATTACCAAAGTCGTAAATAATTTTAACGACGTCGTAAAAATTTTATGGCACAGTGGACCGAATAAATATTTAAGGAGTATTAAATACAAAGCAATCCAATAGTATACTGGGTCGGCATTCCCAGGGAATTCGCTGCCGCCGGCAGCCCAAGCGTTGCCGGCTCTTCAAAATTTTCTTAAGTATAGTAATATACATAAAGTTGTTATAATTTAGAATTATTTTTTCCAGCAATTTTAAACGCTTTATTTTAATGCTAACTAAAAAATTTATATCTATGTATTTTTTTTTAATATTTCCAAACTAGCTTTCTAAGAACGTCACGAACTAACAGTTTACTGAAGTATGAAGTATACTTGTATAGTGAGCTTAGCAATTTTAGAAAATATATCTGACAACCTTGCTTTTTTTCTACCTATTTTCAATTTAGAATGTAAATAGAGTAATATTATTAATTTGCTTTATTAATCCTAAATTAATTATGAAATTATGAAATTATTAAATATGAAGCAAAATATGTATACAGATACAATACCTGAAAGTACCTAATTACTCTATTGCCGTCTCAAAATAATTAAGTATAATAAAATAATTAAGTGTATTCTAGACAAAACTTGATATAGAAGAAAGACTTTTCTTCATGTTACAATTCACTTATTAAATGAACATTTTGGTTAGTGTACAAAAACAACTTTTTCTCTCAGTGTACTAATAACTGGCATAACTGTCAAAAAATATGTTCCCCAAGTTCAAAGGTGCCGACACGCTCTGTCGCTTCTGTATGGGTAGGTATTCTGTGGCTAAACTAATATATAACTACAGGGTTTGTCCGGAAAGTAATGTCAGTGAGCTTTGAAAAATGGTTTTTATTGGTTCTATGTGTACAAATCTTTAGAAACTTTCAAAATAAATTCCTCCTGCGTCCACACATCGGTTCCAGCGGGTCTTCCACGCATCAAAAGCCGCACGGTAGTCGTTTTCCGGAATCGCCTTTAAAGCGTCGGTGCAAGCCTTCTGAATGTTTTTCACCGACCCAAAATGCTGCCCTTTCATTGGGCGAAAATTCATTGCTGTGTAGGTTTTGAGGCGCGGAAACAGAAAAAAGTCTGGGGGGCCACATTGGGGCTGTAGGGAGGCTGGGGAACAACGGTGATGCCTGCCTTGACGAGGTAATCGGCCACGAGGAAGCAGGTGTGCGAAGGTGCATTGTCGTGGTGAAGCTTCCAGGATTTTGAGATGTCTGGGCGGACGCGATTCACCCTCCGTTCCAGCCGCTTCAGCACCTCGACGTTCCGGTTCCGGTTCCGGTTGTCCCCTGCGGAACGAACTCATGATGGACCAATCCCCGGCAATCAAAAAAGACTATCAGCATTGTCTTGATCTTTGACCTGGACATCCTGGCCTTCTTGGGGCGAGGGGAGTTCGACGTGTGCCATTCGGCATTTTGCCTCTTCGTCTCCAGATCGTATTCAAAGACCCAACTTTCGTCCCCGGTAATGACGTCATCAAGGAAAGCGGGGTTGTCTTCGCAGGTGTCCAAAAGTTCTTGGCAGGTTTGGACGCGCCTCGCTTTTTGATCGTCCGTTAGCACTTTTGGCACGAGCTTCGCGCACACCTTCCTCATTCCTAAAGACTCCGACACAATTTCGTGAACAATGGTTTTCGTAATGTCTAATGTTTCGGAAATTAAACGGACACTTAGACGACGGTCAGTGTTCAACAAGTCACGCACCCACATTGTTTCACATTGTTGTCGGAACTGGAGGTTGATGGCCGTCCAGCGCGGTTCTCGTCGTTGACATCTTCCCAACCTTCTGCGAAGGCCTTGTGCCACCGGAAAATTTGCCTGTCCGAAAGACAATCGACGCCGAAAGCCTTCTTCAACATTGGAATGGTTTCCGCTGTACTCTTCTCCAGTTTCACATAAAACTTGATCGCCATCCGTTGCTCAAGCGAACGTTGCATTTTTTCTTGCACTCTGTCACTGTAACGACTGTCAAAGGACGAGTGATGCGACCGCTACAACGACCGGTAGCCAACTGACCCTTGTTGGATCTTGTTGCCAGATCCCCCCCACCACAATCCCAGCACGTAAAGCGCGAGCTGGCGCGTGCAGTCTCGGGAAAAAAATTCACTGACATTACTTTCCGGACAAACCCTGTATTACAAGAGTACGCCCAATTTCTTCCCGGAATGTATCATCTACAACACGTTTTACATAACAGACATCTTACTAAAAAGAGCACGTCATTAAATACACCGACGCTGTCGAAACCAACTAGTCTCAGTTGAGATTTATCTCGGAAATTTGCATCATCCTTGCGATGTAGTGACCGAACATAATAGAGGCCGTTCATAATAATTTAATGCGGTAGGGCGTGTAATAATAACACTCGTGTCACTTATCGTGAACAATATGAACGCAGATGATGGTTGACTGCCATTCATTAGTGATTTCACACTGAGCCGTGTTAAGGTTAGAGATTAAATTCCTTTTTGACGCAAGAGTTGATTACAGTGTATTAACCAGGGTATTACTGGGATATCTTAACTGTCTCATCTTTGATTTTACAGTAAAACCAGGTTAAAAAATCGCGTTCTTGAAGCTACACTAATTGGACGGTTGTATTGAGGCCAGGTGGCAATTATTGGTTTAAAAAATGTGGTAAATATAAAGTAAATATAAGGTAAAACATTTTTTTTAATTTAGTATTAAGACTTGTAAAACTGTATTTATTTTGGAAAGTGATGGGTAATGATAAGCCGCGTAATAATATACAAATGTAAATATATGTACATGCATCTTGGACAATTAAAATGTCCAAGATACAAACAGTTACAAACTTGGTTAAATGGAAAACAAAATTGTGTGGTCACTCAATATATATTACAAATATCAAAAAACATTTTTCGTCTTTGAGTGGTATTAAAAAAGAGTTTTTTTTAATATATTAAATAATATTTATATAATACAGCCCCACAAAAAAAAATTTTTTTTTTGGAATTTCTATCGCGACATAAAAATTGTACCCCTGTATCCCTATGTAATTTTCGACGCTTTAACACTACTTTCCATTGAAAATCACCCCTATGAGTGGATGAAAACTACCCCTCACACAACAGATAAATTTAAAAAAACTGCAATGTTTGCAAAAAGCTTACGATGTCCAGTTATTGCAGAAACAGTATGTAACTGCATTAGTTTCGATGCGATGCTCAAAAACTACCTCCATAGAGTGGCGGAAATCACCCCTAAATTTAAATTGCAGTTGCTTAGATGACTCCTAAAAAATAATTCTCTGAAAATACTATTACTTATATTTATATGACCTCTAACAGAATCGTCTAAAAATTCAGAAAAAACATCTATATAATTTTCTGATTATATAGTTTTTTGAACAGCATACGAGTGTTGAAGGTCTGGGGATTAAGTATACGTCAAGTTGGGTTCTTTATTGGGGCATTCATTGTTTCTGTTATTACCTTTTTTTTCTCTGTTATATTGTTAAGTTTTTTTTATGATTGGCTGATTTTTTATGACTGCTGGTCGTCCTAGTGGATCTAATTGAATTAAGACTACGGGTAAATTTGTGCTACTTCATAATATCGGTACTCTTCAAGTACGTTGTCAAAGATTCTTCGTAAATAAGAAAATGCAGATGTTTTGTACTCTTCAAGTACGTTGTCAAAGATTCTTCGTAAATAAGAAAATGCAGATGTTTTGAGCTTTTCTAAGGTACTGCAACTATTTTTGAATTTCTCGTTATGTGAGGAGTAATTTTCACACTCTCATGGGGATGAATGTTTTGAAGTAATGAAGTATGAGTAAGATGAAGTAATTCACATTAAATAACTTTGGAGCAATGCAAGGATTCACCTCCAAACTGCAGTGGTGCATATCTATAACAAATTTTAGCATCGATTAAAATAGAAATCACGATGACAAATTTTTTCCCTCGATTTTACATGTAATTTAAATTTAGGGGTAGTTTCCGCCATTCTATGGGGGTAGATTTTGAGCATCGCATCGGAATTATTGCAGTTACCACTGTTTACAAAAAAACTTTCATCGTAAGCTTTTTTGCAATCACTGAATTTTTTTAAGTTTCCTGTTGAATGAGGAGTAGTTTTCACCCACTCATGGGGATTATTTTCGATGGAAAGTAGTGTTAACTCTGTATTTCTGCGTTATATACTTAAATTTTTATATTTAATTGGAATTATTGAGATTTAAGACTATTCGTGAAGCGTTAAGTCATTTTTACTCTGGTTTTTAGCGCTAGGGGTTGATTTTGGGGGTGTACGATTTTTTTTATTTCGGATTCGGATTCAGCGTCTAAAATTACAAAGGGATATAGTTGTCTCCAAAAATTTTTGTTGTTTTTTTTTTTGTGGGGCTGTGATTAATTCTTCGATGTTTCCCATTCGTAAAATTATCAGCAGCTTTTTTTTTCATGGATGTATTTTTTTGTTGAATTTAGAGCATTTTTTACTTTGAATTCGTACATGCATTTTATAGTATTACTGTTACTCCTACCTATAGTACTTATAATATTACTTATACCTTTTTTTTTCTGGATATGGCCATAAAGAGTAAAATATTTTAAAATTGTTGCATAAATGCATTAAAAATGCATAAAAAATGCAATTAACCACCAAATTGTCTATAATGGTCTTATAGATAATTTGAAAAATACCTTTTCGTGTATCAATTTCAAAGGGCTGCAAAGATCGATTTCAGGACTCACGTTTATAGGAAAAAAGTATGATAACGTTAGACGTAGAATACGCTACTAAAATATTGCAGGCTAACTTTAAGTCACCCTGTATATCATAAATTGAACAATTTTAAGTATTCATGTACCAACGAAAACAAATGATCAGATTCAGTTTTCAAATTGCAACTCTTCCACATCTTAATAAAAAATCATTCATGTCCGAAATGCTTCTAGAACTTTGTGAAGTACTACTAATGATATATCCCTCATTTAATCTGTATCCAAATCTTGAGGTTCTTAAGACAAGTAAAGTAAAATGTGGAGGGGCTACATTGTACTCAAACCAAATGGAATGATACATTTATGTGTACCACATGTATATCCTCTTGGTTGGGGCTAGTGCTGAACTAATTTAGAGATGCCTCTCTGTTGGTGGACCTACAAGACATACTTTCCACACATTTCGATTTTTAGGAGTTTGAGTATGACTTTCTGTCGTCCAGTAACGATTATCTCTATCTAACCCAGTCAAACATATGTATATAATTTAACATCAACTGGAATGGTGGTAAATAGGGTCCGGAAAGTGTGCTACAACGCAAGGTAGCACACTATACAACTCTACGATAATTAAATACCGTGCATACGTACGCTACTGACCGTGCCTGGTAACGCTCTGGGACTCTCCTGTGGCGGGTTCAAGGAAAGGCTATATGCAATTTATCTACATAACGTGGCGAGCGTTCCGCTGCCGAAATTTAGTATTGTAAGTTAGCTTGATGCGAGCGAACGAACGGTAAAACGCCGAGTTTAAAATAATTGTATGTGTCGTGAGTGATTCACTAATAAACGTGTGTACATACGTATATTGCACCGTGTACGTATTTCTTTTAGTGTTTACATTGATTTTTTTCAATAATCGCACGTTCGGTCATTGTATCACCATTTGTGATAGAATGAAAAATATGATGAAAATTGAACTGATCACATATTTTATGTATTCCTTGCAATCGTCGATATATATTTCGCAGACGCCGAGAGTGTGAAAGACATTTAGATTCGAATATCCAGCCTTTCGTGTAACGTGGTCGACAATATTCACTTTAGACGTTTTTTTGCCAATTGTATATCCGATTTTCCATTGTCTAGTAGCCATTTACAGAAGACATATCAATATATCATGCGGAATATCAAAGAAAACATTTTCTGTAGCTGACAGTGGACCAAACCTGTGGATTTTTGCGATAATAAGGTCATTACTATTCTGATACGAATATAATATATGAAACACCTAAAATTCGTATCAGACTAGGATTTTGCACAGTTGTTTGCATCAGATTGTTTGCATCAGTAACACTAGTTGTCTACTAGCTATCAGTATCGAAGGCGAAATAATACTCGCCTTCGATACTGATAGCTAGTAGACAACTAGTGTTACTGATGCAAACAATCTGATGCAAACAACTGTGCAAAATTCATGCAAAAAATGTGTGTGGTGTGTCATCCTCTGTCCATATAAACTATTTTTAATTTGTACATTTATCTTCAGTAGATGCTGGAAGGATAATTTTCCTTCTACAACCATAAGTATAGGCTAAATCGCTCACGTTTAACGAAAAGAAATGCAGAAAGACTACTGGTTATGACAACGTACGTACGTTCAAGCAATGAAGACAGTCAGTGTTTCTGAATGACACAAACGATAGGTTATTAACACATTTTTTTCTCCTGTATTTTTAGTTTCTAATACATCCTTCCTTCATTGACATGACAGATTACGAGTTTGACCCTGCGTTGTAGTACACTTTCCGAACCCTAGTGATAAAACTGTATTAATAAGAAAATTGAAAAAGTGCCAAAATAGAAAATCCTTTTGGGACCTCTTATTGGGTAACCTATAGTGTGAATAGAAAAATTTAATAAGTCGTATTTATGTTAGTTACATATTTAAGAAAGTATATTTTGCAGGCTATGGAAGTTCACCTTTTTTAGCGGGTTTTCAACGTTTTTGTTAATTTTTTTTCTGTTAATTTGGTTGTGTTTCACTAAAAACACAGTGCTACATTACGCGCCTCTAAGAGAAGCCTGACCAAATTAATGGAAAAATAACAAAAACAATGAAAAGTTGCTAAAACAGACTTCCCATGGGCTGCAAAATCAATTGCCACAAGTAAATATTTATCTAACGAAAATTACAGTAACGTGAACACAACATATTCAATTCTTAAAACCACGGTCAAACGTTTTTCGGCGATAAGTTCTATTTCAAGATCACACTGTAGGCGAAAAAGCCCCTCTTATTGACCCTCCTCCTTTCTGGAACCGCGAGTAAAATTCCACTACATATTTTCGTAACTTCAGCAATCTCTTTTGCAATAAATTCCAACGTTTTGTATTCATTTCAGAAGGCGGATATTTCTTCACAAATAATTTCTCAGCGGTAGCGTCTGCGGTATTGTAATCAAAACTTATGCCAGGTTAGTCGCAAGATCGTACCGCAATAAAATAATATTGCTCGCTTGGGTGCTAATATCGACAATATCATTTATGCAATCAAATAGGCACGTACTATCCGCAATGCAACGGTACAATATACGGCGCTGTGTCAGTATTTCTGACGGCACCTGTGCTGAAGAACCGTAATACGCGAACATTTACATTGTCTGCGAAGGAGTGTGCATAATGGTTTTTGTTAGCAAGCAATTTGTGGCGGATGACCCTTACTTATTATTATTTTTAATATATTTCGCCGACTTTATAGTCACACTTCTCAACTTAAACGCTGGGAAACATTCACCCCATTCCTGATGCAGACAGTAGTGGCTTGATATCTCATCCCTGCCTCCAGCAGAAATTAGTCTCAGGCGATGGGAAGAAATTCATCCTATCCCAAAACCTTTCTTACAATATGACATGTTTGTAATAATATTGCCTTCTGGTCATTTCTAATAATATTAAAAGATAGTCCTAACGCCGCGATGTTCTTGGCGAATCTCGTCGTCATCACTCCCTCTGCCGATATAACTAGGGCGTATGTCTCCATTTTCTCCATTTTCCATAGGCGCTTCAGCTCGATTGACAGATTTTCGTATTTCGCGATCTTCTCCCGTTCAGTCTTCTGAATATTGTGGGTAAGTGGCACTGCGATGTCTATGATGATCCCTCTTCGTTGTTCCTTGTTGATCAACACAATATCTGGTCGGTTGAAGTCCACTGTTCGATCGGTGATGATTAGCCTATCCCAGTACAACACGGCAACTTCCGTTTCCAGCACAGCTTCCGGGGTATATTTGTAATATGGCGGAGCCATCGATAACAGGCCATACTTGAGTGTCAGTTGTTGGTGGACCATCTTCGCAAGTTGGTTATGCCTGCCGAGACTATGCTAGCGCGGGACACCCACCTATTATGTGTTCTATAGTTTCGACTGCAGGTCCACATTTCCTACATATGTCTTTGACGTCGTCTCTCAGGATATGCTTTTGGTAATTTCTTGTTTTTATAACCCTATCCTGAATGCCAGTCAAGAAGCCTTCGGTTTCGGGGTACAGATAGCCGTCAGTAATCCATTTTATTGAATTTTCTTTGTTGATGTGGTCTGGCTGTAGCATTTTTAGAAAACGTCCATGTAAAGTATATTGCACCCACTTTGTCCAGAGCTCCTCTTCTGTTGGTATGTCGACCGGAAGAAGTTCACATTCTAGGCCCAAAGGCGCGTATCCAGCGTCTCTCTTGCTACTACTGTTATTAGCCTGTCCCTGTTGGTTAGAGCTGTAGGTTAATATATTTATTATTATTACTTAGGGGGTAATTACAAACCCTGTGCACTGAAGCTAATGCTTATCGTGCTCCAACTGATTGTTAATTTCATTAGTCCTGTTTACATAAGGAATTTAAGGACAATTTACTATGGAGCGTTACCTCTTTTGGTTATATAATTGCAGTTTCAACGATTGAATGCCTAGCAACTATTAGAGATGGACATTTGCATAGTATGTGAAAAGGGATTTCTTTCTCATTTCAACACCTCTTATCTCTCACATTTGGTGAATTCTCATGAATGGACGGTACCCTATGAATAGTCCCAATATTAATCTCAGCTGGTTTCTACCCAGCTGAATTAGATTTTTTTGTTTTATTCCAAGATGGTCCGTCAATGAATATCCGCAATAGCGTCAAGTCTCAAAAAAAAGTCTCTTAATAGCTCCTTCTAGATAACTTGACTGTCCGGTAGGCCCTATCAGTGGAACTTCTGTCCCTATCTATGCGAGAAAGTCTTTCGTTGCCTTCCTCAGCCTGGTGTCCTTGGACCCATTTCAAAGTGATGATGTCATGTTCCGCTAGTTGTACAAAATTCTTGATATATAATAGTCAATAGATTTCATAAAGTTTTGCTGTATTTTTTGTAGCATTCTTGCCTTGGAATATTTTGCCAGTGAAGTCTGTGTTGTTTCAATTCACCTTGTCAGATAGTTTCACACCAAGGTCTTTTGTATGCCGAAAACATTTCATTTCATTTCTTTAAGTTCTTGTCCTGTGAATTCGTTTTCATATCCTTTCCTTGCTAAGATGTGTAATTTTTCATTACCCTGAATTCCCTCGTGTTCTGGCATCTGGTTCAGTATTACCTCAGTATGTTCTGTTAGTATCTTTAGGCAATTCAAATCATTACGTTCTAATTTTGAATTAATTTTATTACATTCCAGAGTCTTGCCACCTGACTATCAGAGTGGATAGTAATCTTTTTGCCTTAATATTTTTCTTTCATAACAATCTTGACATGCTTGCGGCAACTCGTGTAGAAGTTATTTATATTATTATAGCTATATAGTTATATTTATTTATTATTACTTCTATGATTAACTAACTATAATATATTTTTGACTCAAGTTTTTTACCGTTTTAGATATTTTTTGAGTATCTTAAGTTTTTTTTTCTTAGATCACTTCCACATCTATTATCTATGAATTATTTGTACTAAAATCCATATTAATGCATCAAAGCATTCGAAAGTTACTTTTAGTGGCAACACTCATAATAGTTAAAAATTAACGTAAATGCTAAAATTTCGTTAGAACATTTTTTAAAATTCCCATCTTTTTCCAAAATGTGTATAACAAATTTGCAAATAATATTATGTGTTAAAGACTCAGACTAAGATTAACAGGTGGAAAATAAATATAGAAAAACTAGTTAGAAGCAGACAGTAGACACAAACAAATGACGAAATAGGTAGTATGAATATATGAGGTTCTCACTTGACGCAACATTTCATGTATGTATTGAGCTGCTTCTGTTTGAGGTTAACTTCAATTTGATTCAGAAGAAGAATTGGAACCTTGACTTGAACACTATCCATCACTTAACATCGAAACACAGATGTTTAAAACTGTTTTTAATCACCTCCTTATAAAGTTTCAATCACCTCCTGATGATGCCAACATGGTTAAAGAAACATGTGTTGAGTACAAAAATGTGTTTCTGTGTTAAGTGGTGAATAGTTTTCGAGTGTGGATTCCAATTTTATTTTCAGACTAAAGCCTAATATCCTGGAGTTGGGACTGGAACCTTCGGCGTAGAAACAAAAAACTGGACGTTTTCCACGAAACACCGAACTACAACACTTTTTCGCCGCGTTACGCCAACCAAGTTGGGATCTTCAGGAGAAGATTAAAACTAAATTCTAGCCTACACACTTGCACTATTTATACCTATTTTGTTGCCACTGTTCACTGAACCGTAACTGTCTTTGTTTATCAGAGCAAACAGTGGACTGGTGGGTATCAGACCATTGTCCTTATTCATACTATTGTTACACTTAATGATTTCTAAACTTTCAAAAGCATCCAACTGTCTACTGTTTGTTACATTTCCAATTAATTTTAAATTATTTATGTCTATCCTATGGTTGTTGTCAAAAGCGTGTTGGGCACAACAAGATTTTTCTGTTCTGCCATATTTCAAATGAGCCATGTGTTATTTAAATCTAGTCAATATAGATCTTTTTGTTTGCCCAATATACTTTTGATCACAATATTTACAACTTATTTCGTATATTCCTGACTTTTCGTTTTTCTCATTACCTTTTCCTCTGAAACTCGCACCATTGCTCGTATTCTATATTACCTAATCTAAAAGTTAGTTTTTTATACAATTCGTAAGCTTGAATTTCAAACATACTTCGTTTACTATATCCTAGATGTTTGATTTCTAAATCCAGCCATTTCTGTTTAGCAAAATTTTCAACTTTTTCAGTAATAAACGATGCTTTCGGCAAATTCACCCGAATAAAATTTGGAAAAATATGTTTTCGTTTGCATGTTTTTAGAAACCAAATATCTGCACATTTTTTTTAAAGCCTAATAAACTGCTCGTCAAAATTAGAGTAATACTTTTTAGATGAACGCCATGCGATGGGACAACGATTAAATGCTCAGGACTTCTTTGGGAGGTCGTAACGTGTGTAAGGTATAAAAATTCAAGTTTCTAGTGAAGAAACAATATATTGCGTTAACCAATAACCTGTCTGTTTACACATTGATGTACTCTATTTCCATTCTAAATTGAAAATAGGTAGAAAAAAGCAAGGTTGTCAGATATATTTTCTAAAATTTCTAACCTCACTATAGAAGTATACTTCATTCTTCAGTAAACTGTTAGTTCGTGACGTTCTTAGAAAGCTAGTTTGGAAATATTTAAAAAAATACATAGATATAAATTTATTAGTTATCATTAAAATAAAGCGTTTAAAATTGCTGGAAAAAATAATTATAAATTAAAATATCTTTATGTATGTTACTATACTTAAGAAAATTTTGAAGAGCCGGCAACGCGATGCCGGCAACCAGCAAATGCCGACCAGTATGCTATAGGATTGCTTTATATGTAATACATCCAAATACTTATTCGGTCCACTGTGCCATAAAATTTTTACGACGTCGTTAAAATGATTTACGACTTTAGAAATTCTATGTGTTTAAGGCGCCAGTGACGTGTATTTCAGCTAGGTTTATTAACACAGACAATTTTTTGAGATTGTCTGGCTAAATGAGCAACAAGTTATTTACAGCAAATTATATTACAAATATTAAGAGTTTTGTATGCAGGCTAATTTTAATCTCCTATATTGATTTGAATGAAAAACATTATTTCACAATTTTCGAATTTATAAAAGATATATGCACGCCCATGGAATCATAAAGTTGCACCGCTTTTTTTGTTCCCCAGGCGTACTTATCATTTTCAATTAAAATTAGAAAGAATTTAACTTTTATCAACTAAAAGTGTCTTACTGATTAAAAGTATACAATTGCTCGTTTTTCGTTACTTGCACATCAAGTATGTCGTACTGATGAAAATTATTAAAATTGAGATCAGGATATACGGCTCTGCGATTAATAAACAACGACGAGATTTTTTTTGTCATAAAATGATCCTGGTTTTTTCTCCTCGATTAGCTGGGGAAAACTTTCTTCTGTTCTCTTATCTAAATGTTCTACATTTATTTTAACTATCTATTATATAGTTATAAGTCTTACAAATTATCTGTTAACTGTTTACAAAGACTTTACCTTTATGTGATCTAAATCTGCTGACTTCAATGACCAATTAGTTGACCATTTCTATAGCTTATCCAGCGGTTTCAAAAATATTTAACGTCGACATTATCAGCTATAACGATCACAGTTATGCATGTGCCATAGAAACAGTAGGTCCTCCAAAGGGAATATTGTCTAAAAAATGTAATAACCGTGATTTTTACCCCTCAGCGTCCTTCTCAGCCCATCCCGTAGGTTTTTGAATAGCCGCCAGAATCTTGTAAATTTAAATTTCGACACGGCGTTGGTTTTTGAGCTGTAGACGGCAAACACTTTAATACACAGTGAAGCGACTTCGGCGTATGACCACCAATCCTTTAAGGTGCGGATAGACTGGCGAGCTACTTGCGACAAATTTCGCGCAAGTGACTTCCTTGGCTATTTACACTATTAGCAATATTTGTCGCAATTATCTGTCGGGCAAGTCCAGTGAGTTTTATCTTTCGCAAGTTCTCACATTGTCATTTACATTATCGGCAACTTTAATCGCGCCACCGCTCTTGGATGAGTGTCCCTAGAATTTTTCAGTATCCCATATAATATGGCGCCAGTAAGACGAATTCGTTTAGCAGCTGCTCTGTTAGTATTATGTAATAAATATAGTCAAAAAAGGAAGAAAATCCGGACCTGTTGGGTGAGAGACTGGATACTGAGGAGAGCAACTTATGGTGCTCACAATAATCTGCTTAACCGCTTAACGCGCGAATTATTTTGCAAAAGATGAGTAAAATATCATCGATTTATTTTACCTTATATTTGAAATCTACATACAGAGATATTATTTGTCTAATAAAATTTAACATAAACAACACATTATTTTACGAAAAAAAATAACATTTATTATCACCAATGCCTCACCCGAGTTAACTCGGGTTTAGAAAAAACAAAGGAAATAAAAATTATTATTCATAAAGGAATACAAAATGAGCATGAAAAATGTATAAAACGCAAAATAAATGCCTCAAAAACAAAGGTAAGTTTAAATAGTAGTGATTGTATGGTATACTCTAAAACAAGGAGTAACACAGAGTGGCATATCACAATTGGGCAGTAATAGCGGTTTCTCTGCGGATTTTTTCCCACGGGCATCACGAACTCTGCTACATATTCCATTGCCGTGTTGGGTTTTTTTCTTCTCGTGGCCGGAATATATTCGGGAAAATGGCGTCCTGTCGTCGAAGTGGTGTAAGGTTGGCTGAAGGACGTCCTCTTCTGAGAATTCGAAAATTCGTTTGATGGTACTTTTCCATTATTTGCTGGATGAGATCCATTCGGTACACCAATGCAGATTTATTTCCTCCACATTTTCGATATACTATGAAAGAGTTCCATAATGCCAGTCCAACAAGTGAAAGAATAGTTTTTTGTAATATTTCTTGCCTCTCTTTCGCGGAAGACTGTAATCTGCTAAATGCTGATCAACGCGATCAACTCCTCCCATAGTATCATTATAATCAACGACAACTTTAGGTTTCACCTTCTTTTTCCCCTCTTTTTTTATCTCCACCAAGTATTTGAATGAACAGTAGAAATCAACGCAATTTCTTTTTTTCTTTCCATTTTAGTATGGTTACTTTTCCCCTTTGATATGAAGCTGTTTCTCCTTTCTTTAGTTTCTTAGATTTTAGTTCGTTGGGAACTTCTTTTCGCGATAACTTCAATGTTCCTATACATCAGTCTTATGTGTGAGTAATAAGTCAGAAGTTGTGGTGAGTTATAAAAGTTATCCATTGTTAGAGTATAACCCAAATTTAAAAGTGGCTTCAATAATGTCTAACTTGCGATGAAACTGGTAAATCCCTTGTCTCGTCGGTTTTTCTTCAGTGTAGAAATAAAATCAAAGTATCACTTTTGGATTCATATAACATGTACGTCTTGATCCCTCGCTCTCTTCAAGGTATATATTGAATCCAGCCCATCTCCCTTATATAGTAGACTCTCTATAGCTATTTTTTGGTGTGTCGCCTCCGGAATTTAGTCCGTCATATCAGGCCATATTTTATTAGCTTTGGGTTGGGATGTGAAGCTTCATCAAATATCATGTTCGAAAAGTGGAGGTTTTGATGAATTGCTTCAAATCTTTTTATCTAGCATTGTGAAAAGAAAGGTGTTACAAGTAAAGGATTTTTGGACCAATATTGTCGTAGTTTTTTTTTCACAACACTTTGCAAAATAGTAAGTCAAGAAAAACCCTCATTTCCGGAAGTTATGGAACAATTTTACCCCTCTTCTTTTATCTCATACCTTTTCTCATCACAATATGGGTAATAAGGCCGTCTCCAAAAACCTTCAAAATATTGTAATATACTTCATCAGTGGTGTCAAATTACTGGTGTAAAGGAAAAGGGTGACGGGTTTTTTCCTCTAGGGTTATTTGGTAAAGAGCTTAAAATCGAAGATGCACAAGTTCAGAAATTTTATCCGTATGTCAGCGGTGGACTTTGAGGAACTCTTGTCGAAAGTGGGAAGTGTTATCGCAGTTAGATCACGTTAGATCACGCAGTTAGATCACGTCTGAGTGCAAGAGGGAGCGAGGACCTCAAATTAGCGGCAATGAGTGGACGCAGGCAGTCTCTTAGCCTTTAAATTTGTGTAAACTCTCTTTGTGCGGCTTGAAATTCGCCAGTTTGCTCGAACAAGGGCGATTCATTGTCCCATTTGTCTCTATCTGTCTAAGTTTATGAGACCGTTTTATGTGGAAACTTAACAATGGCACCTTTCGCTCGTAATGAGAGGTCTTGATTGCTGAAATACTCGCAGTTTTCTTCATACAGTGAAATCAATGTTTTTAGTTCCGTATGAGTCCACACCTTCTTCTCGTCCGACATATTAACTCGCACTGTTGCTGTCTAAATATCGAAACAAACTGGAAGTAAAGTAATAAATTGCGAATCCACAATTATGCGTGTTTAGACTGGCAAGAAAATGTGTGGCGCGAGATTTTCCAGAAGTTAGAGTGAGTCGACTCGCGACCCTATTTACATTAGCGACAGCAGTGTCGGACAGTAACTCGAGCGAGTTTTCTCGCATGTCTAAATGTGCCTTTAGGCTAAGCGCATACTGGAGCAGTGAGTAAAGCAGAGATGAGAGCGGAGAGCAATGCGGTAAAGTGCAACGCGACGATGAACGAGTTTGGGTGCACATACTGAGGAGTTTAGTAATCGATTTTACATCGTATTCAATGATGGATTTATTATTATTTGAAAATTCTTCGTTAAAAATTTGGTAGTTAATGAACAAAAAGAAGGCTACTAAATCCTGTCACATTCATAAAATCAATAAAAGTCGACACAGTCATGGAGAATTTCATCACTTGTATAGTCAGTTACGAGAACATCCTGAAAAGTTTCATTCATATTTTAGAATGAGTATTACCACATTCGATCATATTTTTGGAGGGAACAAAACATAAGTTATTGAAAAAATGGACAAAATGTAATCAGAATCCTATCGATCCTACAGAACGTGTTGCAGTTACATTACGGTAAGTTGTTGTGGGTCTTTTGGTCCCACAGAGCATTTTTTACAAAAATACTACCAATTAATTCTTCAATATTCATAATATATCAATCAATCAAAATCTTCAATAATCAAAACACACAACGATGAGAGCAGAGAAAACAAAAATGTTTGATCGCGTCGCTTTGCTCTAGTATACAAGCGTGCTTACATCTCCGACGCAAGCGTCAGTATGCGTGTTCAGACAGGAAAACATTGGTTTGTTTTCGTCGCGTTTCTCACTGCTCTCATCTCTGCTTTGCGCGCAGCTCCAGTATGCGCTCAGCTTTAGGCTACCGAAATTTAAAAACATCTAGTCTCTAGCCCGAATAGAACGCCAATGGCGTTCATCTAAGTGTTTAACGCTAATTTTGACGAGCAATTTATTTTTAGAAGATATACCAAATCTGCTAAAAAACTAAATATGTATATTAAAAAACTCATATTATTTAAAAATACCAAATGTAACATTTAGTGTTAACATTTAACTTTCTGGTTGACCTTCTACGTAATTTCTTTTGGTCGTTTTTTATTAATGAATGCTGGTGTCTCTATGTGATCATCATTCATTGACGTATTGTTTATGAGTTTCTACAGAATTGAAAAAAAATAATATATACTGTATAAACCGGCAGTAGGTCACTGCATGAATAAAATATGGCAATAAATTTTTAATTGTTAAAATTATTATTCATACTAAAAAAAAGTGACACGAACTATTGAGATTTTTTTGCAATACGCTCATAATACGCCCTTAGATAAATAAATGGTAAACTTAAATCAGATCTCTAAAAAATTTACATACAATCAATAAATTTAAATTGGCGATATTTTTTTACATAATTCAATAGACATTGTATGGGATATTACGCTTGACTGTGGTGAAACGGTAACTCCATTTCGAAATGTTTTGGAACACATACACAAAAGTAGGTTATTCTCGCATACATGGAGATATTTTAATCAGCTTGTCAGCACACATGCTGATAAAATAAAATCTTGTGGACAGATGGGATGGTAAATCTTTATTTCATCATCACGCAATGCAATATCAATAATGTGCAAACTTTGAAGAGTAATGACACCACACACACACACACACACACACAAAAAGCGGAAATTACAGCAGACTACACCACCAAACTCATTTCAGCCTATAAATATTATAGCAATTGATGTTTTTAAACCATTTTTTGAAGTTAGGGATGAACCGAATATATATAGGGTTGGCGACTATATGGGTATGCTGGTAGAGTCTACTTCCACTTCCTTTTTTTGTGCCGCACAGTGATTTCAAACTCCTGAAAGGCTGGTAAAAATTGAAAAAAGAAGTTTTTTTCTGTGTAATTTTGAATGTGATTTGATAGAGGACTACACCAAATGCCAAAAGTGTCGTAACCTGTTTTACCTAAGTGGGACAAAATTGCAGTGTTTCACCCAAATCACTCTAGAGATCGTAAGGATAATGATTTCAAGATTTTTTAAATGTTCGTTATGAATTTCTCCATAAATTCTTCTAGTTGGATTTTTGAGTTTCATTCCCAATATTTTATTATTTTAATCTAAAAGCATATTTTTATTCGAAAATATGGGTTTTTCTAGTGCAAATCAGTGGCAAGGTCTCAAATGTATAAATATTTTTGACTTTTTAATTTTAAAATTTCATTTTCCAAATAGCCAAATGATTTGTCAAATTGTATTATCCGATTTCTTTTTTTATTGATGAGAGCTGCCAAATTAACTGTCAAATATAATAAAATAAACATATGGAGACATCCAAAAAAAACGTCATCAAAGTTGGCCGAGAAAAAAAAGACGTATTTCTATTCTTGATCGAATTTATAACCTTATTTACTTGTCAAGACTGTCACATCATATGACAGCCATTGTTTATTTTACAAATTGTGACAGTCACTTCTCAAAAGTTTGACATTACCGAAAAGCTTAGACATGACCGCTATTTCCATTTCTCTCGTTCATAGCCAGAGTTGATGACCTTTTTTTTGGATGTCTCATATTTCTTAAGTTATACAGAAAAAAATGAATAATTTTAAAGAAAATACATATACACTGGAGTCTCCAAAATTTGGCCCTCCAAAATTCGTTTACCTCCACAATTTGGCGAAAAATCCCTCCGCAATTCGGCTTTGTTCTATCCCCACTATTACCACGAGCTCTTTGCTCCTGTGCGGCGCGCTATTTGAAATCCTTGCAACATTAGTTTATTGAATAGGAAGCAGAATTATATTTAAAAACGCGATATTCCTTTATATTATGGGATCCTTTATGTATATTTATAGAACCCTTACAATTTTTGGCTCCATTACTAAAAATTTACTAAACATTTGGTCCGCGCACTCCTACGTACATTTTTCACGCCGGCAAAACAACAAATAAGTACAGCCTCACTTGACAGTAAGCACCAATGCCGTGACTTTTCAGTGGCTGTGGTGGGGTACCCCTCTTGAAGCCAAATTCTGGAGACATTCTATTCCCGAGCTACGCCGAATTTTGGAGACTCCAGTGTAACATTGTTTACGTAATTTATACTAAAATTTAAATATGACAGCTGTCAAAATAACTGTCAAATTAAGATGCTTTTAAAAAGAAGAACTTAAGATGCCATTTCTTTATTATTTTCAATACTTAAAGTAGATAATAGTTCATTTTCTATGGATTTAGGGAACACTGGGCAAGGAATGAAAATCAAATATAATATTATGTTAGATGACAGCTATCAAAATATCTGTCAAAATAAAAAATAAGCATGTGTATCCTGCATTATTACAAAATATTCAAAGTTTACACACAAAAAAGGATACAGAACTTGATATAATATAAATTAGTTCCGTAATTGATATTTATTAAATCTTTATACTATTGGCAGTTGTCAATTTTTCTGTAAACTAAATGAAAAACTATTTATTAAGTATTTTTAAAATTTAAATACCCAACATATTAATTTTCTATATATACAGAGGATACTTGTTAAGAAATTAATAACAAATATACTATGTTAGTTGGCAGGTGTCAAAATTTTTTTCTTAAATCATAATAAAATTCTAACTTTTCTAAGGAGAAATATGTTTTAAGCAAATTTAAAATAATTTACAATTAATTAGTTTCGTAATTAGGAACAGTTTCGTTAATAATAATTTGTAATCATATGCTTTTGGCAACTATCAATTTCAATGAAATACATGAAAAATGTATATACAGTGCTTTAAAAATATACAATTTCGCAATCTATTTAAATCTGAATTCTGAGCTTTACGCAGCTGTTAAATCTTCAGTAAATCCAATGAAGATGCATTTTTTTAGATTTTTTTTTTCAAAAATAAAATACTAATTAATTATATATCAATGGATTTTGGATATTAATGTCAAATTATATTATGTTAGTTAACAACTGTCGATTTAAAAAAAATATTAGTTCCTCCATTAGCTTTTTAACCATAATTATAACTTAAAAATTAGACAATATTAATATAAAAACCCTTTTGGTATGTGTTGTATAATATTTTTTTTGTTGAGAATTGTTCAGTAAATTTTTTTCTCGAAAGTGAAATGTATGTTCCTCAAATCATTAGAAAATGAACTAATAAGCACTTTAAGTATTGAAAATAAATGGCATCTTAGTATAAATTACGTAAATAGAAAGTTTTAAAGTATGTTATAGGTATTTTGTTTAAAATTATATATTTTTTTTCTGTATAACTTAAGAAATATATTTATTTTATATTTGACAGTTAAATTTGACAGCTGTCGACAATAAAAAATAAGGAAATCGGATAATATTTCATAAATTATTTGGCTATTTGGAAAATGAAATTTTAAAATTAAAAAGTCAAAAATATACATTTCAGACCTTCATACTGATTTTCATTGGAAAAACCCATATTTTCCAATAAAATTAGATTTTTAGATTAAATTAATAAAATATTGGGAACGAAAATAAAAAATCCGGCTAGAGGAATTTATGGAGAAATTCATAAAGAACATTTAAAAAAGCATCTTAAAATCATTATCTTTTATCATTACACCACAGTTTTTTTCCACTGTGCGACACTTGGTAGAACGAGGAAATTGCCCTTATCACATACTTGTAACGTGAAAATATACGCTCTGTTAAAAGTGCGTTATCTTTTAATTCAAACGATTGTGTTTAGTGTTTTCATATGAAGGGTGTTCCTGGAATAAGTTTTTACAAACATTCTGTTTCTTGGTTTTTCATTATCACGGCCAATTTTGTTCACGTTTTTGAATGTCAATTGAGTTCTTAAAATATATTTTTGTGTTACTAATGTAAAATACTGCTTTATATTAAGGAAAAAATATCTTTATCTTTTCAGATTAAAAAAGTGTGCGTACCATTCCTTTTGTAAATAATTAGGAATAGTTTAAATTTAGAGACACGTTTAAAAATTTGCATACATTTAACAGTAACACGTGCTGAAAGTTATAATTGGCAATAAAGTTTCTAATAGAATAATTTAATGAACAGGATATTAGCGATACAATTTATGCTATGATTGGGAAATTATTCATTAAAATTTCCAAAAATTAGCATATTACAGCTACACCGTTTATGAGTATCAGGCGTAATTTTTGTAGTTATTGTGTAATTTATGCTACGCTTAGTCCTGTTTATACATATGTTCAGTTTGAAATACATTGAATTTGTATTAGTTGTTAACACTGTGCTTTCAAAAAAAAAAAACGAAGTCAAATAGTTTATAGAAATTTGAAGGCATAACGTTTCGTGTTGTAGCTGTTTTTGTACAATTGTTACTTTAAATGTCAACTGTCAGTCATCCATCATTCTGTCATTAGATCGTTTTCATTATTGTGCGTAGAAACTATAAATACACTTCAACAATGGAGAGATAGATATGCTTTTCAGTTTTCATTGTCAAGATGTTCAACCGTGTTTCAGATTCATTTTTCTGGATGGAAAATCTACATGGCCAGAAATGGCTTAGAAAATGAATTTGACTTTGAATTGATCTTATAAGGTTCATGGCCAATATAATACCTCTCAACAACTGTCTATAACTTTTGTTATTGAAAGATTTCTTGCAGACTACTAATTCTCCGAGTTTATGATCTGCAAAATATATTAGGCATTTTCAGTAATATAACCAAATAATCAACCTTCATCCATCTATATCATGAATCCTAATCATAGGATCTTTTTTGGTAACTGAGAACTTTTGTTCAGAAAATCAAGAACTATCATATAATCAATTTTTAGAGAAATCGACCGGGACCCACTTTCCATTTGTTTTGTGCGGGGTCCTTTTAGTATGTACAGTATGTGTCACTGTACTAAGAACGTTGGAGTATCAAGAAAGATTGATAAACGAATCTTCGTCTCTGATAAACGTAAACCAAATATGAGAATGAGGGGTAAACCAATCGCGAGCGAAATGATGTAAAAGGTAAATCAATTCAATTTTGCTATATGAATTCATTTTGCTTGATGAAGTCAAACGTCTAATGTTTTATTCAGACTTAAGGGAGAATATACCTTTGTGAGGGCATTTTTAACAAGTTATTTAATAAAGACAAATCAATAATTTTACAAGCGTAAATAGTAATGTAAATAATTAGGAATAGTTTAAATTTAGAGATACGTTTAAAAATTTGCATACATTTAACAGTACCACGTGCTGGAAGTTATAATTGGCAATAAAGTTTCTAATAGAATAATTTAGTGAACAGGATATTAGCGATACAATTTATGCTATGATTGGGAAATTATACATTACAATTTCCAAAAATTAGCATATTACAGCTACACCGTTTATGAGTATCAGGCGTAATTTTTTGTAGTTATCGTGTAATTTATGCTACGCTTAGTCCTGTTTATACATATTTTCAGTTTGAAATACATTGTATTTGTATTAGTTGTTAACTCTGTGCTTTCAAAAAAAAAAAAAAAAAAAAAAAAACGAAGTCAAATAGCTTATAGAAATTTGAAAGCATAACGTTTCGTGGTGTAGCTGTTTTTGTACAATTGTTACTTTAAATGTCAACTGTCAGTCATCCATCTTTCTGTCATTAGATCGTTTTCATTATTGTGCGTAGAAACTATAAATACACTTCAACAATGGAGAGATAGATATGCTTTTCAGTTTTCATTGTCAAGATGTTCAACCGTGTTTCAGATTCATTTTTCTGGATGGAAAATCTACATGGCCAGAAATGGCTTAGAAAATGAATTTGACTTTGAATTGACCTTATAAGGTTCATGGCCAATATAATACCTCTCAACAACTGTCTATAACTTTTTGTTATTTAAAGATTTCTTGCAGACTACTAATTCTCCGAGTTTATGATCTGCAAAATATATTAGGCATTTTCAGTAATATAACCAAATAATCAACCTTCATCCCTCTATATAATGAATCCTAATCATAGGATCTTTTTTGGTACATGAGAACTTTTGTCCAGAAAGTCAAGAACTATCATTTAATCAATTTTTAGAGAAATCGACCGGGACCCACTTTCCATTTGTTTTGTGCGGGGTCCTTTTAGTATGTACAGTATGTGTCACTGTACTAAGAACGCTAGAGTATCAAGAAAGATTGATAAACGAATCTCCGTCTCTGATAAACGTAAACCAAATATGAGAATGAGGGGTAAACCAATCGCGAGCGAAATGATGTAAAAAGGTAAATCAATTCAATTTTGCTGTATGAATTCATTTTGCTTGATGAATTCAAACGTCTAATGTTTTATTCAGACTTAAGGGAGAAAATACCTTTGTGAGGGCAAAATCTGGTGTCATTTTTAACAATTTATTTAAAAAGACAAATCAAGAATTTTTAAAACGGGTTTTCATACATGTTAATATAGGTATTGGAGTATAAAAAAAATTGTATCAATAATTTTAAAACAAAATGGCGGCGCAGTGATTGACAAAAAAACTCTTTTTTTAAGGTCCTCCGCGGGCGATACCACACAGGTCACAATTATCAACCTAGAACAAAAAAACGGAATATATTCTGAAAGTAGATATAAAAAACTAGTCCAGTACGTAGAATTTTTTTTAAAATATTGATTTTTAAAAAAATGGCGTCAATATTATGAAACTCTCAACTAATCGAAAAAATCCTACGTACTGGACTAGAAAATGTGTTTGTCAAGAAGTTACAGTTAAAAATTTCAAGTCAATCGGTTCAAAACTGTAGGCGCGGTGTTACCTACCTTCAAAATCATGGTTTTGATAAAAACGCGTTTAACTTTTAAAGTACTGCAAAATCATGGGCATTTTTTGTTTACCTTCAATCAGGTATACCCGGACCATACAATTGCCCTTCCAGATCAATGTACCTACTCCTGTTCTTCTTCTTTCCTAGCTTTTATTTACATACATTTAAAAAGCGAGCATTCAAAAAATTTTCTCGAAATACTGTAAGTGAACACTAAAACTTTCTTCGGAAAATCGAATTTTTTGCATCACTTAAAATAATTGTCCCCTCATAAAACCTTTTGTATATCATTTTTGGATAGTTAAGGGACCGTTTAAGCAAAAAAAAAATTTACAAAGGTATATTCACCCTTAAAATGAAAAATGTCGAAAATGTCGTGCAGTTTTTTTTTTAGAACATTAACACAAACGAGACGAACCCAAGACAAGTAACCACTGTATATACAAAATTAGTAACTATAATTATTAATGCAAGTGAGAGTACAACATATTGATTCTAAAACAAAGTATAAGGTAAAAAAAAAGACAATTAATAACATCAGTATCAAGTAAATGAGATTAAATAGAACAGAGTTGGTTAACGAAACAATGTTTAACATACATACGTATGTATGTGGAAGTGATTCATTAGATATCGATTTTGAAAATGAAATTCGTTATTGCTATTTATAATTGGATATGTTTGTTATCTGTAATACTACAAACTTATTATCGTTATATCGGCGGCATGTGTGATTAAACTGATAATCTTTAGATATATTTGCATGATCTTCAACTAAATCATTATTCATCATGTAGATAGCGGCATATGTGTCTTAGTTGTCCACTTTCCGATGTCCAGATTGCAATGTGCTCACATGACGTGCTTTATAATAAATTCACTTGTATTTTTTTCAGAATTACATATCTAAGCACAGCACATCTTAGACCTTAAAAAGACAGGTGTATAATTCCCTGCGGTTATAATGCTCCTCACATTCTAACTGCGGAATGAAGCAACGGTAACTGCTAGGACTAGTGTCATAGGTACAGGTATAATAATAAGACTCTGTATATTGCACGAATATAGATGATTCTAAAAAGGCTAAAAGAATAACAATTATGGACGTTGATATCATATGTGTTGACTTATACGAGGTGTGTAAATTAAGTAATGAGACTGGCAACATAGCGCCCGATCTAGCAACACCGCGGAGACGGGACTTGGAAGGGCGGTAGGTTACCATGTAATTCACGTCAAACTTGAACTTTCTGACTGAAGTCATTTGTTTGTTATTTGTGACTGTTCTCGTAAACCGGTTTTTTCTAGTGCGTTTTAAAAATGAGTGACATTAAATTTTTAAGCAACGGTGTGCTATCAGGTTTTGCTTCAGACTTGGACACAGCGCATCGGATACTTTTGCAAAACCTCAACATGCCCACGGAGACAGCGATTTTTCATGAGCCCAGGTTTTTCGGTTGTTTAAGGCATTCTCAGAAGAAAGAGAGTTGATTGAAGATGAATCACGCAGAGGAAGGCCTTCATCTTCGAGAACCGATGAAAATGTCGATAGAATACGGGATCTTGTGCGTTCAGATCGTCGGTTGACGACAAGAATGATCGGGGAAGAGTTAAATTTGAATCACACCACTGATCATCAGATTTTGACTAACGAATTGGGATTGAGAAAAATCTATGCAAAAATGGTTCCAAAAAAACCTTTCGTAGGAACAATCAGGAGAGAAAGGTGTCTTGACTTTTTGGAGTCGATTGAAAATGATCCCCATTTTATGGAACGTGTCACTACTGGTGATGAGACTTGGGTGTTTGAGTACGACCCGGAAACCAAGCGCCAAAGCATGAAATGGCACACTTCAAGCTCTCCAAGACCCAAACGCAAGAATGAGCAAGTCGAAGATCAAATGCATGCTGGTTTGCTTTTTTGATAACCTGGGAATTGTCCACAAAGAATTTGCGCCTCCAGGCCAAACAGTAAACAACACTTCTACAGAGAGATTATGTGAAAAACCTCGAAATTCCTGAGGCACCTCAGCCTCCTTATTAGCTTGACTTAAGTCCTTGTGACATTTTTCTATTCTCGAGTTTGAAAAACCAGCTCAAGGGACGTTATTTTGGAACCATAGAAAACATTCTAACGGCTGTAACCAATTACATGATGCTATTCCAGTGTATGAGTTCCAGTACTGCTACGAGGAATGAAAGAACCGTCTCCAGGTGTGTTGGCTCCCCAAGGAAGTTATTTTGAAGGATACAATACGAATTGTAATTCTATTCGAATAAAAACAAATTAAAAAAATTCAGTATCATTACTTAATTTACGCACCTCGTAAGTCTGAAGTGAATATCTTGACTAACTTGCAAAAGATAGTGTTCTATTATCCTTCAACCTCTTAATTCATTATACTCAAAATTGATAATTAACTGCAGATGTCGGCATGATATGCAAGTGGTACAGCGATTTTAAGTTATCTGTCATGTACACAAAGATTATCAGACAAACATGCAAAACATTAATTTAACTTAAACTCTTGCCGTGTCAAAATTCAAATTTTTTGACAATGAGTTAAAAAAGCATCATCAATATTAAAGTTCCACATCCATGTAGTTCATTCATGTTATTTTTCTATTTTGTAATAATCTTTCGAAAAAAATATACACATCCACTTACCACAGTAAAAAAAATAACAACCTTGTTTGGAATTCAAACTCTAGGTAATTCATGACAACATATCGACTACACGTTTCTACAACAATCACTCTAGATCATTTCACTACAAGCTATTCAATTAACTCCTTGGATAGGTAAGTCGTATGAAAGTTGCAGAAACGAAAAAGAAACGTCCGTTTTTAGAATCAGGTAGAGTTGTGTAAGGAATAAATCTAGTAAAGAAAATCAGAAATCGCAAGTGTCAATGTACTTGTTCTGAATCGTTTAGTTGCAATATGTTCTGGATAAGAAATAGTTTTTTGTCTATAAATGACCATGTATACATGGTCATGTTATATAAGTTATAAGTTATTTCCTAAAAGTAAAACTCGAAATCTTGAACATATCCGTTTTCTTGTGGAAATATGGTTATTAAGAAATGTTATTATTTTTAAGCCCTAGTAGAAAATTATAGTTCAGTGTTATATAAGAACTTACTTGTAAAGTATAAGTGTAAACTTAAAGGGAACCTAATCTTAAATATATTTTGAAAAAGATTTTCGTCACTTGAGTCTAGAGTGAATAAGAAGTGTTCTAGGAGTGTCCTAGGAGTTTCTCGTGCAACTCTAATTCTAGTAGCAATTAATAATTTTATAATAGATTAGATAGATTTGTAGGAATGTGTCATTCTGATATAAACTTATCTCAGACAAAATCTAATTCATATTTATAGTTGAAAATATTTGGTCACAAATAAAAGATTTAAATTTAACTCAAAATCATTTTTCATTTTCTTAGTTTTATATACATATCACGCTCTTCTTTGTATTCTGAGTGTCCTTTGTATAGTTAGGAAAAGTTTTTCAAGTCTTCCGTTGTTTCTGATTTATTTTTTTGATTCGTGTAATTTGTGAGGCAATAATGGATTCACTAACACTACGAAATGACTGTTGTTTGTTGCAGTATTCGGCAACTATGAACCAATTCCACGGAACTGCGTGTAAAATAATACTTATAATATAATATAATAATAATAAAATAATATCTTCGACCAGAGAAGGACTGATAACAAAATTTTCAGGACCAGAACTTGTATTAATTTATATATGTGATGCAACCTGTGAAAAGGTACCAGATGTCGGAAAAACTGTTTTCGGGTGGGCATCAGATTTCGATAGAGGATAAATTTCGCTTCATTTAAAAAAAAAGTCCCTAGCGTTAATATAGCTCGAACTGAAAGCAGGTAAAGTTTCAATATGTAAAATCGTAATTTTGAGAAAAACACATATCTCGTCTTGTACATGGTTGCCAGATATGTCTAGCACCTATATCCGTTGAAATCCCGACATCGTATTTTTCAACTTAAAACTGTGTTTTGGACCGTAGCGCAAAATTCACTTTCCCTACATCTGGTACCTTTTCACATAGCGTCACATATTATGTACTGATATATCAACCAGTTCAGCCAAAGCAATAATTCAAAACTGGGTCATGAGGAAGACTCCCGAACACTAGAATGAACTACCGAGAATAACCGATTCAAATGCATTTATCATACAACAAGAAGTAAAAAGTAGTAGGTAAAGCCCTGTAGATTGAACCTAAACCATATCTTGTGTTCCTGCTCGGTTGCAGCAAAAAAATTTTCTATATTTGGCAAAAAACAATCCTTGTCAAAAAGATCTGTATACTTATCGGTATCTTATATATCAACTCTTTTAACCTTAAAATAATTTTTTTGTAACCTTATACTAATTTATAACTGCATTCAGCATGATACTGAAACTTCCATAGCAGCTTTATTTTTCATAAAAAGCAACAGCATCAAGATCTTTTTTTCAAGTAACATTTGATATTAATTTTAATCTTGATATTGCAGTTCCAGTACGCAAGAGCAATCAGAAATATCAGTGGATTTTTTTGGTGCGAAATAGAGCCATCCAGTGAGCTGCAATATAAAAACATAATTCACAAAAACTATGATTATCCAAAATTATCTGTCTGTTATCAAGATTTGATAGAGATTTTGTTGCCAATTGATTGATCGACATTCATCTGCTCTGATCTCTTCTGAAAACAGACTACCATTAGTTTTTATAACTCCATAAGAGAAATCTTTGCCTGTTTCAAATACATTCGTGATGATGACATATGTAATGTATGCATATGTATGTACATGTGCATATGCTTGATACGTGTCAGTTAATATAACTCAGTTACACACGATTAACACTTGATTCGATAGACTTTATAAAATACTGACGTTTTTACTATGCAAAATGCGACTATTAGAGAGTATGCATGTATTACCAATAATTAAAAACAGCTATTCAGGCTGCAATAATTCTTACGATATTAATTGCACCTGCATTGAAGGTATGATTCATACGAAGAAAAAAATCATATTTAAATATGAATCAATACAATTAAGTGGTATAAAAATGGGGATTATTGAGACAGTTCAATACTATTAAATGTTATAATATAGACATCCAAAAAAAACGTCATCAACTCTGGCCATGAACGAAAGAGATGGAAATAGCGGTCATGTCTAAGCTTTTCGATTATGTCAAACTTTTGACAAGTGGCTGTTACAATTTGTAAAATAAACAATGACTGTCATATGATGTGACAGTCTTGACAAGTAAATAAGGTTATAAATTCGATTAAGAATAGAAACACGTCTTTTTTTCTCGGCCAACTTTGATGACGTTTTTTTTTTGGATGTCTATATATATATGTATCTATAAACAGTAAAACAGATTTATGTATCCCACACCTGGAGTAATAAAATTTCTTTTTAATTTAACATCACCTGTCTATTCATCTAGGCATTGCCTGGTTTTAGTATTGCTGTGGATTTGCACCTAACCGAATTCCTTAAAATTCTGTAGGTACATTTAGTATTCCAACCATTTATTAATGGAATTGTTTGAGTTTTTTTTTCTAATTTCAACTTGTTTCAAAATGGCAAAATTAAGATGGTTGTGAAAGCTAATTAAGTGTTTTTATTTCAGGTAAGTTGTATTTCTGGAATCATCTACTTCAAACTGCTACCTGGTAAGGAAAAATTATGTCATATATTGGGTGTTTCTAAGTATTCAAAAATTTACAAGTTCTTGTAAATATGTAGTAAAAGATGTTTCCTTTCGGTTGGTGGTTATTTGTTAAAAAAGTTAAAAGATTCGGTGGTTAATTGTCACTTCTTTACATTTTATCCATAATATAGGTGTTTTTTTAAACTAATTTGTAAAATATTGTACATGTGCTACATTTTAAGATAACAGCAAGTATCATTAAAAGTTTAAATTTTATACAGGGTGTTGTCTTTTCAGGAGGCATGGTTCCTTTGGCCAACCCGATTTTTTACGACGGGATTGACTTTTTTTATTTTTGGAATTACGTTCCTTATACTCTTCTAAAACTTCTGTCATTTTTTCATATCTGTCTCCATTTTCGAAATATCTGTATATAGTAAAATACTAAAATACTAATTTTATCACTGATGTGAAAACATCAAATTGAAGTTGACTAAGAGTTGATTAAGAGATTGATAGATGACAACATTGCAAATTGAAATAAAATAAATCTTCAAAATAATATGATAACAACACTCTTTGCAATTTTGGAGCAACAAATCAGAAAAATCTCTCTCACAAAACAATAATGAAAAATGACGGATAAAAATAATTGTTTAGTCTCAGTTTAGAGTTTCATGATGCTACCCTCTTGCGTTTAGTATATATATACAGGGTGAGTTAGAAAGAATGGGACAATACTAAACTGGAGATACTAGACACCAAAATATTATGATAGAGCTCAACATGCCTTATAGCAATGTCGCTAGTTTAATACAAGTTTAAATTTTATTCTGAAATTTCCCAATAATTTAGAAAGTTTCGATAGTATAAATTTGAAAATTGGTAGTTTTATGTTTTTTGGTGCGAGACTTACGAATTTTAAGCTTATTTTGACGTTGCTCCTAGAGGGCGCTAGTTTCACCGTTTTATCATATTTTTTTTATCTGTTGAGTCATGCGTAAAACAAGTTCAGAATCCAAAAGAACGATTAATTCCTCAGAGAAAGGGTACTCTTGTTTAGGTCGTCTAAATCTATCGGTTTTTAAGTTGTTTGCGTTAGACGGTTCAATGTATTTTGTTAAGGCGCTGATATTGCTATATATTTAGTAGCAATTTGTAGCAAGTAGGCTTGTGTCAACATTTGCTAAATTTACATATCATTAAATTATTAGATTATTATTTGTGCAAGAGATATATTAATTTTTATAACAGTGAGATGCGTTATATGATTTGTATTTTTGCTCAGGCAAATTTTAACGGACATGATGGGCCCGCAGGATCTACAATTATTACCCAAAAAGAAGGCAACCTAATCATAAACTTTGCCGAAATCTTTACCATCACTTAGTCGAAACGGGATCTTTTTCCCCAAAAAGTAACCATGGTACTCGAAAACTATCACAGTGGATGAAGATGGAATTTTAATTCGTGTTTCGAAAAATCCAGGTGTGAGTACTCGTCGATTAATTGCGACAACGGGGCTAAGTCGATCGTCCATTTGAAGAATTTTGAAAAAGAAATGCTCGATCCCATTATACTCCGGTTCAGCAGTTAGATATTGCCTCAAGATTTATCAGCTCGCCTGCAATTTACTCAGTTTCTACAAAATATGCAAACCCAAAACCCAGATTTTCGATTTCGATACGATTTTATTTACCGATGAGGCGTCATTTTCTAGACGGGGAGTTTTTACTTGGAGGAACAATCATCTGTGGGATTCCGAGAATCCACATCCTGTAAAAGAAATTTTCAACGTAAGCTTAAGGTAAACATTTGCTGTGGTATAATTTCTAATTTTATCATTGGACCTTTTGAATTGTCATCCAATCTAACTGGACCTCGGTACTTAAACTGTCCTCAACATCATTTAAACGAGCTCCTAGAAGATATACCACTCGCATTAAGAGCGAACGTGGTTTATGCACGACGGAGCGCCACCACATTTTGCCTTGCCAGTACGTCAATATATATATATATATATATATATATATATATATATATATATATATATATATATATATATATATATATTTTTTATTTAAAAGATACTCATTACAAGATCCCTTAAGATTATTACAATCTGATCTTTTATGCAGATCAATGAGTAATTTTTTGCTAACCTACATTATTACATTTTGAAAATTCTTAAAACTAAGGCCTTACTCATTAGTTGCCTTGTATTCTATTCGTAGTAACTTTACTACACTAAATTTAACATGTAGCACTGATACCGCACTATACTCTGCTTTGTATTGTCACTATTTCACTAACTCAAAAGGCTTCGTCCTCTTGAGTCTTCTTAACTGGTTTGTGTTGTCCAGGAGCTGGATGGCCTCGACGTTCACGTGGCGGAGCAATCTTTGTTCATGGCTGCTGGCAAATTTGGTGATGGTTTGATCAACAGTATCCATTTGAAGGTCTCGATGGATGTCTCTGTTTCGACAGTACCAGGGTGCATCAACAATGTTCCTTAGTACTTTGTTCTGGAAACGGTGGATCATTTGGATGTTGCTTTTGCTGGCACAACCCCAGAGTTGGATGCCATGAGGTCCAAACGGGTTTCAGTATTTGCTTATACAGAAGCAATTTATTATATGTAGACAACTTGGAGTTTCGTCCCAGTAACCAATACATTTTTTTCAGTTTGAGGCCCAACTCTTCACGTTTCTTTTCGACATGAACTCTCCAACTCATCTAGCGTCTAAGGTCATTCCCAGATATTTAGCTGAATCAGCATAAGGAATCTGGGTATCGTTTATTCTAATTGGTAACGCTCAATATTTGTATGAGTATTTTCGTCATCGGTGGATGGCCATGGAAGTGAATTTATTTGGCCACCGAGAAGTCCAAACCTAAATCCTCTGGACTTCTCTTTATGGTCAAATTTTAGGATTTAGTTTATCAGAAGAAGTTAATTCTCTTCAGGAGTTGCGGCAGAGAATACAACAAGCCGCGATTTACATTTAAATGTAAACGATAAATACATTTAAAAATAATAGAACAAAAAAATGTTTAACATTCAGAGACATTTATGAAGGTGTATTTTAAAAATGTATTGAGTTAGGTGGTGGACACTTCCTACATTTGATTTGAAGTTTGTCATTATCACTATTACCAAAAATTGTTATTGTTATTTACTGTTGCTGTTAATGCAAATAACTTAAAACCGATAGATTTAGACGACCTAAACAAGAGTACCTTTTCTCTGTGGAATTCGGTGTTCTTTTAGATTCTCGATTATTTTATTGTTTTATGCGTGGCTCAACACATAAACCTAAATAATCAATCTAAATAATACGGCGAAACTAGCGCTCTCTAAATAAGCAGCGTCAAAATATGCCTCAAATTCGTAATTCTCATACCAAAAAACCTAAAGCTACCAATTTTCAGATTTACACTATCAAAACTTTCTTAATTATTAAGAAATTTCAGAATAAAATTTAAATTTTGAACAAGCTGTATCTCTTACACCAGCGACATTAGTAAAGGCATATTGAGCTCAATCATAATATTTTGGTGTCTAGTATCTCCAGTTTAGTTTTGGCCCATTCTTTCTAACTCACCCTGTATATACATACATACATACATGTAATTATAATTTTCTACAATACAATACCCTGTGCAACAAATTTAGTGCAGGCTAGTATTGTTTTGTTTGTCGTTAAATAGTAACAACTTCTTTTCACATGATTTACTTTAATTTGCACAATGGCATGAATCCTCATTTTTACGTAAGTCTGTGAGAATGCTATGCTAATAACAGATGATCCACATTTGGTTAGTGCAATAAAGATCGCGGAATTACACATACAGTTACGGCGTGTGTTATAATGCCTTCGCTTTCTAGCGATTATTTGTAATGCTTTAGTTTAAAAGAAAATCGTCGCTTTTACCTTTGTTACATTAAACGTAAGTATGTGAAGACTGTGGCGCACTAAATTGGGGTTTTAGTCCAGTAGGCAGAGGGATAAACTCATCAAAAACTGTTCTTAAAACTTATAGGGTGAGTTTCGACGGTTTCCTATGTTTTTTTTTTGCGTAGAACACAATGCGCGGGATCCGTAGAGCCTGAAACCGTCCGCTACATTTTTTGAATTAACAATTTCAGTGAAAAAAAAACGTATTTTTTTCACATTTCCCCTTATATCTCCGTTCTTTGGCATTATTTTAAATAGCATATGCATGTAAGATGTGTAGCCTACTGCAATTTCCAAAATTTTAAGTCCAACCCGAAGTCTTCAAGTGCTGTTGTTAACTTGCAAATGACTGCTGAATTTGAAAAATGCTACTTTTTACCATTATTTATACTTTTGAAATTAGGGCCGACTATGATCATGAAATTTCTTGGGGATCACCTTTCGAGTAATTAACTAATCGATGTTTTTTGCAAGTCTTATTAACAATGACGCCATTTCTTTGTTTGTATTGTACGATATTGTCCGGGTTGGGCTTTAGAAAAATCATATACACTCTCTTCAAGTTTGCGGATGTTGAATGCATTTTGAAAAATCTTAATTTGGGCCAGTTTTGTATAACGTTTTTCTACGCCGATTACCTTTTTGACGCGACGTATATATTAGTTTTAGACGTTGCCGCTTCGATAATTCTCGGAATTTTGACTATAATATTTTGACGCCCATTTTTAGTTTAAAATTACGTGTCTTGAAGCGTACTTTCAAGATATTATAAAAAAAGCATCAAAAAAGGTAGTCGCGTAGAAAACGTTATGAAACTGGCCCAAATTAATATTCTTCAAAATCTCAAAAAAGTCTCGCAAACTTGAAGAGATTTATGAATTTTCTAGCCCAACCCGGTCAATATCGTACAATAAACAAAGAAATGGCGTCTTGTTAATTAAGGCTTGCAAAAAAATGGGATCGTTAATTACTCGAAAAGTGATTAACGGATCGAACTGATTTTTTTTTTAACTTCATACTACAAATAGCAGTCCCTCCAAAAAATTTAATGATCATAGTCTCCCTACTTTCGAAGTAAAAAAATGGTGAAAAAACGCAGCTTTTTTCAGCAGTCATTTGCAAGTTAACAAGAGCACTTATTGATTTCGGGTTGGACTTGAAATTTTGGAAATTCAATCTGTGCCTACTAAACCGTTTACCATTGACTACATACGTATTCTCCATGTTCTGTACAAAGTACGAATTTAATTTATTGTTGAACTTTTTGAGTACTGAATTAGATCTAGTGGTATAAATACAAATTTAAAAAATATATGGTTGTTTAGTGTATTACGATTTAATTTTTTTGAAAAATGAATGTCTTTCTACATGGCAACTGGGATTATTCTATCTAATGATATTTAAAAAATATATAAAACCATATATACATTAGGCGCAGAAATTAAGGGATATAGAAAAATCCTAAATTTGTAAGTGATTTTCAAAGAGCTGTAACTTGGGGAAAAATGGTCAAGGGAAAATAAAAAAAAATTAAATTGAAGCGCTGAAAAGTTTCTAATTTTTGGATCTTGAGTTTAAATTTTTTTAGTGTCAGCAGTTTTTGAGTAATCATAAGACCATCGAAAATTTTTTTTTAGAAATGCTTGCTTGTGTTTCCAAAAGGTCCACGACTTCAATAATTTTTTTTGATAGTAATTAATATAATAATTTCTTCTTAAATGTCTTTTTTTATAAATTAATTAGACCTATTTTTGAGCGCTGTACGATGATATTTCGATGAGTTGACGCCGTTCAAAGCAAAAGAGTCCTTTTTGACTTTGGTAAATAATCAATTATTCGGTAAATAATGAACATATAAAATTATTCGATACTAGTTTCATGCTTTTGTCTGATGAAGGGGCCAAAAAACCAATTTTTCTGTTTCTCCCTTGAAACCGGATGTGATGTTTATATGTTTCGCAAGATGTTTTGTATGAGTTTTGGAAGTGACATCGACGTTTTGCTAAAAATCGAAATTAACATCGATTTTCTTTCAAAGCAATTAAATATTTCTAAAATTCTAACAAGTTCCGTTTAATTTTTCAATATAAAAAAATTTTTAGTTTTAATTCTGTAACGAAAAGTAATTTATAACTGAATCTAAAATGACTAGTTAGATACTCGTTTTTATATAATTATTCAATCTAGTATACAAATAATTAATTTCCCAAAATACAAACAAACCCCATTTATCCCTTTTTCACACCCATACAGAAGTTGGTTAGAGGTTGTTCCCGTCATTTTTTGGGCTAAACAAATAAATTATTCGTATTCAGACATCTTCAAAAATTAGTATAAACATACTCGTTTCATTCTTTTTTCTTGAGGAGCAAAAAGCCTAATTTTTTAACATTATTTTTTCCGGTGAAGCCGGAATGTGATGCTTTTTATATGTTTCGCAAGATGTTTAGATGTTTCACAGACAAAAGCCCATTTATGTTAAATAGTACAGAGATATGTACGTTCGAAAATTCAAAATTTTCTTCCCATAAACAGACACTAATCAATTAATGTTGATAGTATTTGACCACCATTGTTAGTTTTAGTTTTTTTTTCCATAAAAATGGACGGACAATTCCTTGAATCATGTTGCTGTTGTCATACTAAATAGCTTTGCCAATCTAGTATAATTTTCGTTTCATCGCAAAATTTCTTTAATTAGTGATGCTAGAAACGAACATTGGAAATTTTCGGAAATTTCATATATGGGGAAATTTTCAACCTCTTCTGCATCCCACACAAATAATTACGAGCAAATGGAAACAATAGACGATTAATCATGATCAAACAACCTACGTCGAAAAAATCGCAAATTTCAAAAATGGGGTGGCTAAACAAATCGTTAATCAGCATAACTAAGAGAGCATATAGAGTTAATATAATGCGTATGCGGGTTATTTTTTATATAAAGGTCGATACGAACATATGAGGTGATGTCACAATATTAATAATTTCGTTTTCGTACGATAAGCGTTAAGCTCTTTCCCACTAGAGCAGTTTTTTCAAGCAATTTCATATCTTATGGGCATATGTTTTTCTGCAGGGTTTTAACGTCGTCCATATCAGGACATTGATTAATTATTTATAATAGCTAATAATAGCTAAAATAATTAAAATTTAAGAATTTTTTTAAGCATAAGCTTGTTTTACCCGCCATACAAATTACTAAAATTATGTTATATGGTTTCATTCACGTTTAATGGACCCATTAAATTTTAATAAGTACCTACCCACTTATTAATACGTATTTAAAAAGTAGGTTAATTTGCATGTCTCAATTTTACATCCAGAAAAAATGTAAATAAATCGTAACTAGTGTCATATTGCTTTCAATAAAATACGAGGTTAAGTCAATTACTTATAAGCGTAGTTAATGTATGGGTATGATAATAATTTATGTGAAAATATTGTTTGCTAATATAGGATAGGGTGCCTCTGGATTTCATTCACGACCTTATCCATAGATGAAAAATTAATGTCAGTTTTTAACATATTTTTCTTCATATTGTCTTTCGTTACAGAGCCCTAATATTACATGTTGGATTTTTTTTTTTGTAAATAATTTGATAAACTAGAATTCAACCAAATATTGACAATATCGATGGAGTGAATTAACATAATTTGATATGTCAAATGAAAAAGCCGTAGCCAAGTAAAGAGAAGAAAAAGTGCTTTTACATTAAATTCGCTCAGTTTTTTCAAACTGAGCTAAATATTGATTTACAAAGGTTTATACTTTTTGAGAAAAACATTTTTTGTCAGAATTCTGTTGTTACGAACTAAACAATCGTTGTCCAGTATTAGAGTGGCACCAAAGAAGTCATCAGCGACATTTTTTTTAATAAATAATGATTGGTGCATGATAAGTAGGTGTAAACATAAAAAATGCAATAATGATAATTTTTTGTCAAACATTTCTTATATGTATATACTTATACAACATATATGTATCGCTTTAATATCGTATTATTTGATAGTTGTCCCCATTCTCTTATCTAATAGTTATATTAATGTTATAATTATTAGTATCATTTTTAACAAATACGAGGTGAGCAAATTAAATAATGAGACTGGAAACGTAGGGCCCAATCTAGCAACACTGCGGAGACGATACTTGGAAGAGGTAGGTTAACATATAATGCACCTCCAGTACAAGTTTAAACTTGTTAGAGTCACTTGTTTGTTCTTTGTGTTTGACTGTTTTCGTGAACCGTTTTTAAAATGAATGACATTAGTTTTGAGCAACGTTGCTATCAGGTTTTGCTTCAGACTTGGACACAGCGTAACGGATACTTTTGCAAAACTTCAACACTCATACGGAGACAGTGTTTTTCAAGAGCCCAGGATTTTCGGTGGTTTAAGGCATTCTCAGAAGGAAGAGAGTCGATTGAAGATGAACCACGCAGCGGAAGGCCTTCATCTTCAAGAACCGATGAAAAGGTCGGTAGAATACGGGATCTTGTGTGTTTAGATCGTCGGACGACAAGAATGATCGGGGACGAGTTAAACTTGAACAACACAACTGTTCATCAGATTTTGACTAACGAATTGGGGATGAGATAAATCTGCGCAAAAATGGTTCCAGAAAACCTTTCGTAAGAACAAAAGGACATCAAGAGACTTTCTGGAATCGATTGAAAATGATCCCCATTTTATGGAACGCGTCATTACTGGTGATGAGACTTGGGTGTTTGAGTATGACCCGGAAACCAAGCGCCAAATATGGAATGGCACACATCAAGCTCTCCAAGACCCAAAAAAGCAATAATGAGTAAGTCGAAGATCAAATGCACGCTGATTTACTTTTTTTGATAGTCAGGGAATTGTCCACAAAGAATTTGCGGACAAGTAAATACTGTCTAAGTTTATTTACTGTTTCCTCTAGGCCAAACAGTAAATAAACAATTTTACAGAAAGGTTCTTTAAAAACTTCGAAACGGGGTCATGCGTGTGAGAACAACAAGAACAAGTGGATGTTCCATCACGACAATGCGCCTTGTCACACAGTCATTTCAGTAAAAGAGTTTTTAGCCAGCAAAAACATTCCTGTGACGCCTCAGCCTCCTTATTCGTCTGATTTTAGTCCTTGTGACTTTTTTCCCTTCTAGAGATTGAAAAATTACCTCAAGGACGTCATTTGGGACCATAGAAAACATGCAAACAGCAGAAGCCGACCAGCTGAAGGCTATTCCAGAGTTGCTATGAGGAATGCAAATACACATTTCTCCTCCTAACCCGACTACTGCTTTTTCTTTTTGACTTTGAAAATGTTTTCGTATTATAAACTGTTTTCAAATAAATCACTGATAGTATGACCTATGTTCCTTTACAACCATTTTCTAAATAACAAAAAACAAATTGTTTTTGTAATCTCTTTATAGGCTACATACATTATACTTGTCGGTTACATAAATAACTAATAAAAATGTCGGTTATAAAAATAACGGATAAATATATTATATTTATCGGTCCCACATTTTAAATAGCTGAACCATATTACTTTATTATTAATTACTGTACGGTTTTTATTACTTTTTAATTCGTAACGAATTACATATGTATTTTAATTGTACCTAAATTAGAAACTAACGCAACAGATCAATATTATAAATATTCATAGTCACGTTAAACTAGGTCGTCTGTGTAGACGTTCACGTAAAATATGAATACATAATAGAGTCTTAAATCAATACAAGGATATGTCTGGCATAAAAGTTTAGCACGATTCTATGTCTGGGCGTATCAGCGAGAAGAGAAAATGTTAATTAATTAAGTGATTCTAATTTCCACTTGTCCATTTTTTATTAGTCTGCGATATTGTAAAAAAAAAGATTGGTCTTCAGTTGATAACAATCTGCCAATAACGGATATGCGAGGATGATTAATTCGCCTTAGAACTGACTCAGCAGAGAAATCTTTCAAATTTACCGACACTGATGCCATCAAGGTGATTAAATATTTAACTGGAACAACAGAAACTTAACATAATGGCCTGAAATGTGTTCCGTAGGTTACAACGTTTATACTTGAGAGCGCATAAAGCCATAATAATATAAAATATTTCCATTACGTTAGGAATTCTTAAAACTGGTTGGCTTTGGAACCGTCTGTTACCGGTAATTTTCAGTGACTATAGAAACTAAAAAACTCAGTTTAATTTTGAAACATAATAGAAAGATCCATAATAAACGATCCAACATAAAAGATCCAACATAAAAGAAAGCCAATCCAACAGGGTAAGGAAGAACTGCCTGAAGATAAAAAAACAATGACTTTTGTAACTTCACTCTTTTTGTCGTTGTCTTTTTCTTTACGGCTTAAGTCTTTTTCTTTCATATGTCTTTCGTACCTTTTCAAAAGACTTTGTTTTTCTTCCTCAGTAGAATTTTTGAATTGTAGACAAAGCTCTCACTGGTCTTTTTTTGGTAAGTAAAAAGCTATATTAAATTCTTCTTCAAATATTTTTCTGCACATGTGATAGTTTCCAGCAGGTAACTTTTTCTTCACAACTCTGTATATAGTCATGATGCAAGTCCGCAAGTGTTTTACCTCCTTCAATATACTCTTTCGAAGTCTGTGACCTACAACAGTGGCTATCTATTCGAGGTACTGATTTTATGTGCTCTCTTATTTCATTTTTTTATTTCTTCATCTACATTGTAATGAGTATTATGTTTATCCCGCTGATCAGCTTCGACAAATTTTTCACTCAGACAAACCCTCTGCTTTTTTCAAAACAGTTTGGATAACTCTGCTGTTGATAGCTAAAGTTGTCATAAAAAATTGTATGCAAACACGTATAATTTTGTCATCTATAATAAGATAATATGCATTGTTAGGATTTCTTGGAATAGCCAAGTTACTGTATTTATATCTAGGATTAACAGACTGCATATTCGATTCATCAATTCGACGCATCAATATTTTTTTCTGAATGTTTCAATTTACACTTTTCAGCACATGGAGACAGTAGTGTTCTTGATGGGCGTTTTCTTTTTGTTTTTAATTGGTTGCCGTATTCAATTTTAACAGTACTTAGACCAATGTAACTTTCGCCACTATTTCTTAATCTCTTTGCGACATTCTTTTGCCACATTTCAGAATTTCTACATCTCTTTTTACATTTTTTCTCTATTAGACACTTATCTATTACCTTCCTTTTTCTGTTATTTTTTCTATTTACTATACTTTTTATCCTATTTTCGTTTTCGTCGCATAATATCTCATCATCTGATGATGGTGTAGTAGGCTGTTGTAGGACGGATCTTTGACGCTGTCGTCAGATCCAAGAGGATCATTTTCAGAATCTGTTGAAGAGGCATAGCTTGATGAACTGGATGAACCGTTTGATGAAAACGAATAACTAGCAGCTGAAGACGATGATGAACTTTTTCGACTTCTTAACGGCAACGCAAAGTAAAGTTATTAAAATGCCATCTAAAAAAGTAATTTTTTGATTTTACAAAAATATATATTAAATTAATATAAGAATTTATATTTATATTAATTTATTATATAGAATTAACAAAAATATATAAAATCTACTTTACCTGCAAATAACTTTTCTTCAGCATCATGCACCTCATTACTGGGTAATATTTCGGGCATATCGGGCTTTTTCCAGTTATAGTAGTTGGCAAGTTTAGGTTAGCGAGTATTCTTTGGGTTCGGTTTTTTGTAAGACATTTTGACAAGGAATAGTTTCAGGCTTCCCTATGCTGAAAAATACAGTTTTACAAATCATCAATAAATTCACAAGTTGTAAGACAACAATTTTGGAATTATTTTATAGGAAAATAGTTTCATGTATTAATAAAACACTAAAGTTGTGTATAAGATATCAAGAAGTGATACATTTCAAAATAAAACGAAACAGGTAAAAAAAGTATCTTAGAAAATTAATTCAAAAGTGTTACAAAAACGAATGTTCTGTTTTTACTCTAAAAGGTGATCAGAAAATTATTTTATATTTTAAAGCAATAGTGTTACATTTTTGGATATATCTGTATTTACGTAAAATGGTCGTAAATTTAATGCTTACCCTAAAATATAATGCACTAAATCGAAATGTAACTTTTTAGACGCCTAAAAATGCCTATTTTTTTAGAAAATAGGCATATTTTTTAGTGGTAATATGGAAAAAAGAGAAAAAACAATTTTTTTTGAGATATAACCCTTTTCTTCCGAACCGACAATATTATTCGTTATTCGTTATCATAATATTATTGTTTTCACGGTATGTATATTGACCGTTAAGGTCATACTTTCAGCAGGGTTGCCAGCTTAAAATTAAAGTTAAGATTAAAGGTATGGAAAGTAGAAATCGTCGTTTAAGATCCAGCATGACACAACACAGTTTTTGGCCAAACTGAGTTTATAATTTATTTCCATTCAAATTTTCGCGTCTGCCCGATTGGAGGACTTAGTTGAGGAGTACATAGACATAATTGGAGGAGGTAAAGAAAGGCCTACATATACAGGGTTTGTCCGGAAAATAATGTCAGTGAGCTCTGAAAAATGGTTTTTATTGGTTCTATGTGTACAAATCTTTATAAACTTTCAAAATACATTCCTCCTGCGTCCACACATCGGTTCCAGCGGGTCTTCCACGCATCAAAAGCCGCACGGTAGTCGTTTTCCGGAAACGCCTTTAAAGTGTCGGTGCAAGCCTTCTGAATGTTTTTCACAGATCCAAAATGTTGTCCTTTCATTGGGGTTTTGAGGTGCGGAAACAGAAAAAAGTCTGGGGGGGGGGGCACATTGGGGTTGTAGGGAGGCTGGGGAACAACGGTGATGCCTGCCTTGACGAGGCAATCGGCCACGAGGAAGCAGGTGTGCGAAGGCGCATTGTCGTGGTGAAGCTTCCAGGATTTTGAGATGTCTGGGCGGACGCGATTTACCCTGCGTTTCAGCCGCTTCAGCACCTCGACGTAAAACTTTCCGGTTACGGTTGTCCCCTGTGGAACGAACTCATAATGGACCAATCCCCCGGCAATCAAAAAAGACAATCAGCATTGTCTTGATCTTTCACCTGGACATTCTGGCCTTTTTGGGGCGAGGGGAGTTCGACGTGTGCCATTCCGCACTTTGCCTCTTCGTCTCCGGATCGTATTCAAAGACCCAACTTTCGTCCCCGGTAATGACGTCATCAAGGAAAGCGGGGTTGTCTTCGCAGGTGTCCAAAAGTTCTTGGCAGGTTTCGACGCGCCTCCTTTGATTCCGTTAGCAATTTGCCGAGTTGCGCTTCCTATTCTAAAGAACAATGGATTTTTCGTAATGTCTAATGTTTCGGAAATTAAACGGACACTTAGACGACGGTCAGTGTTCAACAAGTCACGCACACGTTTCACATTGTCGTCGGAACTGGAGGTTGATGGTCGTCCAGCGCGGTTCTCGTCGTTGACATCTTCCCGACCTTCTGCGAAGGCCTTGTGCCACCGGAAAATTTGCCTGTCCGAAAGACAATCGACGCCGAAAGCCTTCTTCAACATTGGAATGGTTTCCGCAGCAGTCTTCTCCAGTTTCACACAAAACTTGATCGCCATCCGTTGTTCAAGCGAACGTTGCATTTTTTCTTGCACCGGGTCACTGTAACGACTCTCAAAGAATGAGTGATGCGACCGCTACAACGACCGGTAGCCAACTGACGCTTGTTGGATCTTGTTGCCAGATCCCCCCACCACAATCCCAGCACGTAAAGCGTGGGCTGGCGCGTACAGTCTCGGGAAAAAAATTCACTGACATTACTTTCCGGACAAACTGGTCCTATCAAAAGAGTCACCTTTTTTCATTACATGTTCGACTGTAGCTTTTGGAATGTCGTTATCTAACACTGTCTATTTTACCAAAAATGACGGTGAACCTCTATAAACATATATGACAGTTCTTTTGTAGTTATTTATTTCATTAGTCAGTTAATATTTCATCAAATATTATGCAAAATGGAAGATGTTAAGATGCTGTTAAAACCGAAGCCTTAAACAACAAACCCCACAACTTACCACCGTTACAGATATTCATACAAGGGGGAGCTCGGACAGTACTGCACGGCTGATCCAAGGCCCAATGCGAATAAGTCAGTAGTATGGAATAGAGAATAAAAAGCTACATCAGGCAAAAAACAGACGAAAGGGTCTGGGATGATGGAGTCTCAATCCAAGCTCTGAGAAACTGTGACACAGACGTTTACATAACACAACATACATAAGAGTCGATATACTATGTTGGAACAAGATCTAATACAAACATCTCATTCAATATCAGAAAATATGCAACAGTAGTTTAAATCGAAATTAAATGAAAAACTCTGTGCTTAGCTTAGCCCTTTTAGTCAGACTTCACAGCCTCGATGGCGTCTCTTTTTTACGTACATGATACCTTTGGTTTTCTTCTTTCTTGAGAATTTAGAATTTCTTTTTAGGCTTTCGAATTGATAATATGTCTTATACATATTGTATATTGTCTTGGTTCAGCTGTCTTTGTTTGTTGCGTTAATAGACAGTATTATCCTGACTACCATCGATTTTCTCTCCTATAGCCGTTTCATTTGTTATGGTTTGTTCACCATTCTAGCGACATTTCATTCAATTACCACGGATGTTTTTATGCATGATTTTGCCACGCCATAGAAAGATTTTTGTTTTTTTTTCCTTTTCGTCTTATATCCTGATATGCCCACGCCAATATTATTTTGTTTTGATTTCACAGCTGTTTTAATATCTCCACACCATCCTCTACTAATTTTGACGTAATCTACATGAAGCTGACTGCTCTTAGTGCTGCTTGGCTATCTGAAGAAATATCAAAGTTCTCAATTGTCTGCCTAATTATTTCCATGGCACAGAGTACTCCATTTAATTTCAATTTAAACTACTGTTGCATATTTTCCTTGATTTAATGAGATATTTGTGTTAGGTCTTGTTCCATATATAGCGACTCTTATGTATGCTCTGTTATGGAAACTTATGTGTATTAGTTTCTCAGAGCTTGGATTGAGACACCATCAGTCCAGTTCCTTTCGTCTGATTTTGGTCTGATGTTCTATTCAATGCTACTGCCTTACTGACACTGGGCCTTGGATCAGCCTGTGCAGTACTCCTACCTGTACAGGTACTCCCCCTTTTATGAGTACGAGTATCTCTAATGGTGGTAAGTTTAGTAGGACTTATATTGCGGTTGTGGGGGTGGTTGTTTAAAGCTTCAGTTTTAACAGCTACTTAATGTCTTACATTTTGCATAATTTTTGATAAAATGTTAACTGACTAATGAAACAAATTATAACGCTAAACTGTCATATTTTTATATATTTTCACAGTTATTTTTAGTAACATTATTAGTTCGTAAAATAATGCTACAGCCGAATATGTAATGTAAAAGGTGATTATTTTGATGACATACATGTATGTAGGTCTTTCTTTACCTCTTCTACTTATGAATTCTTCATCCTACATATTCATGTGGATATATTATTCTTCTTTTGTATTTGCCTTTTATAACCGTCATCCGTGGACGACCCTGCATCATTACTGAACTCCTACAAAGAACAAAAATGTATTATATTTAATATTTTGTCGAATGTGATGCTATAAAGATGGGTTAATGATACTGAATATACGTTAATAATTCAGGCAACGTTTCATACTAATGAAAATGAGTAAATGTCCTTATGCACATACCTGTAAATAACAACCTCAGTTTCAACCTTAACTTAATTATCGTGGCATTCAAATAGGTAGCAGATACTAAAATTATTTTGTATTAACATCACGCTTTGGTCATCGTGTTATATAGCAAAACTTAAACCAGAAGATTGCTTTCGCAAAATTTGGCACAAATTATTTTACAGTTAAAATAGAGCAGCTTACAATTCGCTTATTGTTTGGTAAATAAACAAAAGAAAATTTGTTATTCAGATCGCGGGTACCGTCAAATTAGGCATAAATTCACCACCATGATGGCCAAATACCTGCACGATTCGCATTTATTATGCAAAAAGATGATATCATAGGAATAAGAATAAATAATGGATACTTGAGCATTACCTGTTGCACATAACAATGAAGAATTTTTCGCGACTATCTAAACGCGTCGGCAGAAGAAATGTGTGGTGGATTTTGCATTAAACGAGTATACCTACTACATCGTGATTTGTACTATGTATATTTAAATTGATCCCGTTTATCTTTAATTATTGCTTTTAGAACTGTGCTTATCAAAAGGCTACTGCACACATCGCCGGCATCGTTAATTTATCACTATATACAGTGCGAAATATTACTAACCTTTAGAGGGCGGGCATTTGGGGCTTATGTCACCTGTGAAGTTGGCCCCTGAATTGGAAAATAAAGACTTTCGTTATCTATATCGTTTGCCAAACGTATTTCCATGTTTGCCCAGTAGACATTTTTTTTGCCCACCAACTGAAACGGAAAAATCAAAAAATAAAAAAAAAAACGAAAAACAAAACATTAAAAAAAAACGAGGTTTCCCTACACCATTCGTTTGCCCAGGGTTTTCCCACGTTTGCCCAGTGAATAGATTTATTTGCCCACCTTTAAAAAAAAAATCGAAAAATAAAAAAAATCCATCAATGAAAAAAATGAGAAAAAACGTATTTCCTTGGGACCATTCGTTTGCCCAGGGTTTGCCCACGTATGCCCAGAGAGTAGTTTTATTTGCCCACCTCTAAAAACAAAAAAAAAAATCGAAAAATAAAAAAAAATCCATCAATGAAAAAATGAGAAGAAATGTATTTCCTTGGGACCATTCGTTTGTTCAGGGTTTGCCCACGTATGCCCAGAGAGTAGTTTTATTTGCCCACCTCTCAAAACAAAAAAAAATCTAAAAATAAAAAAAAAATCCATCAATGCAAAAATGAGAAGAAACGCATTTGCTTGAGACGATTCGTTTGCCCAAACGCTGGGCAAACCAAATTCAGGTTGAACGAACGAAATTGAGGGTGGGCCAACGAAGTTCATGCTAAACAAACAGAAATTCAGGCTGGGCAAACGAGATTCAGGACGGGCAAACAAAAATATGGGCTAGGCAAACGAAATTTAGTGTGGGCAAACGAAAATAAGGGCTGCGTAAACGAAATTTTGGGTGGGCAAGCGATATTTAGGGTGGGCAAACAAAAATAAGGGCTGGGCAAATAAAATTTAGGGTGGGCAAACGAAATTTAGGGTGAGAAAACGAAAATAAGGGCTGGGCAAACGAAATTTAGGGTGGGCAAACAAAAATGGGGCTGGGCAAACGAAAATAAGGGCTGGGTAAACGAAAATTTGGGTGGGCAAACCATATTTAGGGTGGGCAAACAAAAATAAGGGCTGGGCAAACAAAATTTAAGGTGGGCAAACAAAAACAAGGGCTGGGCAAACGAAAATTAAGGCTGAGCAAACGAAATTTATGGTGGGCAAACGAAAATAAGGGCTGGGCAAATGAAATTTAGTGTGGCCAAACGAAATTTAGTGTGGGCAAACGAAAATAAGGGCTGGGTAAACGAAATTTTGGGTGAGCACGCGATATTTAGGGTGGGCAAACATAAATAAGGGCTAGGTAAACGAAAATTAAGGCTGGGCAAACGAAATGTATGGTGGGCAAACGAAAATAAGGGCTGGGCAAACGAAATTTATGGTGGGCAAACGAAACTAAGGCTGAGCAAACGAAATTGCTGATCACGTAACGATACTGCAAATATCACCAAAATGAGAAATATTCATCATATGAAGTCATGTGATACTAATACATTTTGATATTTCCAATTTATTTTGACACATTATTATATGAACATTTCTCAGTTCGGCAACAGAATGAAAACAATTCTCCTCCCAAGTAAATGCTCATATATATATTTTTTATCAACTGGTATCTTATTGCACCAGTTTCAATACAATCTGTAGGCCAAGGAAAAACCTTGGAACTCGGAAAGCAATGGAACTCATTTATATAGAGTGGTGAGGCTAGATTTGTGAAGTTTGCGTTGGTGATAGTCGAAGCCGAGTAGTAAAGTTGATCCGTTCTATATGAATAGAATATTTTAAGAGTTCTGGGACTTCCGCTTATACCGGAGGTAGCTGTCAAAGTTCTTATTTTAAATGAAACACCCTGTATATTATTATATTTGTTTGTTACTTGCATTTTTTTTGTATTGGTCACTCCACTTCTAGTTTCCGTGATGATTTGAAACACTTCTTACTGCCACTCCTTTATGAGTTTTTATTGCATATAGAAAATGTCGAAAAATTAGACAGAGAACTATAAAAGTTCATGCTATCTTTTTAGAGCTTGATATCTCGATAGGAGAGCATCGCACCAGGAAAAATTATACGAAGAACTAGTTTTATTTTTACGTCCTCTGTATGCTTTTAGAATACTGCCGTAAACTTACCACTCTGTATGTGTGTATATCCTATTTATTTGTAATATGTTATAGTAGGAATGTTGCAAGTACCTATTTGTTTTAATCATTTCAAATTAATGCGGTGAAATTAAATTAATAAAACTATGATTAATTATGAGCTACTATGTTCGCTTAGTTCACTAGTCATACGCTTTCAGTGATTAATTAAATTTAGTAAATGATTAAAAATATCAAACATCGAAATCTATCAAAGCAGGTCTACTTCATTTAAATGCCACTAATGATATTAAATTAATAAATTAATCTAATTCCTTGACGGTTATATAAGTAAATACTTGTAAGTAACGAATAACATTATTATACTTTTCCTTTAATCACTTTTAATTCTCTGCCATTTTATGTCCTAAAACTTTTGTAAAATTCTGTTATGATGTCAATATTTCTTATTGGTTGTATAATATTTGGTATATGTACAATATACAATGAGAGAAAAAAGTCTGGAATAAAATCTATAATTCCATTGTGGCTTATTTTTATATACCAAAAAATCCTGATAACAGTTTCGATATGTATCACCGGTAATGCATAGACATTGATTCCTTATTCTGGATTCTGGAAAGGGGAGGGCGGATCTGAAAAGATCGCAGCACTTAGGCTCCATCCATTAGGCCACCTCGCGCTTCCTCCCTTGGGAGTTCAATCCATCTAAACATTCAGTCATCCACGTATGCTAGCCAAGGATGGCTAACGTTCAACCCGTACGTTTCTCTTGTTGATTAGACAGTAGAACAGTCGCATAGCATATACCTATCGCACGGCCTTCTCTTCTTCCTGACATCTTCTACAAAGGGGTGTGAGGGTGGATTCTTAGATGACAACGCTCAATGAGAATGCCTGTTACAAAACGAAGATTCTTTTGGTCATCACCAGATATACCATTGCGGCTTCTTTGCTGGATTACCTTAAAAGCTCCCTAGCAAATTGGCAGCTATTTATTTATCATCTTATAGTTCATTAAATTTCACATGGGTGACTTCGTTAATTTGTTGAATTATTGCTGCCATATGTGGCGAGCTTGGAGTACTCGAGCCCTTATTGGTCCCTTATTTGCCATTAATATATGCACGTTACAGGGTTTTGTATTGGTTGTATGTGATTCCTTACCATGCCAAGACTATTATCGATGCATAAGTTCACTAAAAACCTATCCTCATCTTAATTACATTATTTTCTTGCTGTATCTGGAGGATTGTTAGTTGATTACCGGTAGTTCACACGGTACAGACATACGTGATTTATTATCCGTGTTTACACGTGCTACTTGAGCAGAAAACATGGACAGACTAGAGGCTTATGTTCTACAATTTTAAAATGGATAGTGACCTCTTAGATAAGATGACTTCTAATTTTTCGGTTCCACATCGCTCCATATGATGGTACCATAAATTTGCATTTGAATACATATTTGGTACGTCAGTTATTAATTCTTTGATAGTATACTAGCTTCTAAATACTAATTAAGTTCAGGTATCAGAAACTTGTAATGATTTGCTTGGATACATTTTAGAAATGGAGGGAAAACGTAAGAAACCAAAACATAATTTGGAAGAAACTATGGTAAGCAAACATGACAAGAAGGTACGACATGGTAAGGAAAAAAGAAAACGTTGTATTGCTTGTTATAATAACAGTAAGGAATCATGAAAACTCCAGTTGTCCTACAAAAAAGACCAAGCTGTTTTCCATCTTTTGTCGAGAATGTCCAACTAAATAGTCCTGCACTATGTTTGCAATGTTTTCAATATACATAGGCACTAATTTGAATATGTTAATCTGAAATTTATAATTCACATGAATCACTATGATTCCCACTCAGTATTTGTCATCTATAGTTTATTAATACATCACTGGGACGCTCTATTTGTCTTTCGCTCAATACCAATAATTTCATCCGTCGTTTAATATAAGCTTATGAAATATCATAGGTGATACGTATGTTCCGTTTATGAGCTAATCTTCTAATATATAAAAAACTCGTGTCACGGTATTTGTGGTCGCACTCGTCCGAAACGGCTCCACCGATTTTTATGAAATTTTTTATGTATATTTAGTAGGTAAGAGAATAGGTCGTAAAGTATATTTCATACCGCTAGGTGATTAGGGTGTCCCTATCCAGAATAATTTTTTCTTTTTTTTGACAATTTTTTTTTATTTTTTTTTATTTGGCATAAAAAATACCTATAACCCCAAATTCTGGCCGAACAACGTTTTCCGGGTCAGCTAGTGTCTATGTATATAACACCTGTAACACATATAGTCTCACAGGAAATACATTTTAGATTTTAGTATAACCTTGGTAACCAAAGTGTTTCTTATCTCTGCATATTTACTATGTAGTGTTTTTTTTTAGTAAGTAGTTTTCCTTCACCTTTATGAAGTCGATAAAAAAAAACATGCTCAAAAGCAAAAGACGATCTTTAATTGGCATTTATATAAAAACATTGAACAGAAAAAAAAACTGAACTGTCCAAGCATTATTTGTAAACATTTCCCAAAAAGTGATCTAGAATTTGTTACAGACTTTACGACTTCACTGTATAACTGCACGTCAGATTTGCTTACAAACAAAAATGTATCGGTGATCAATGGAGTTGTCAGTTTATGGGTCACATCCTTTCTACAAATTTAAAAGTTTTGTTCAAAGATAACAGACTGACAGTTACCCATTCTCACGAACACTCAGTAAAACGAATGGACCACCCATATAGATAAGTCAGTCTAAGCAGTCTTCATCAGGAGGCAGAATGAGAGTCATCATCTCTGTACTCATACATATAAACTTGCTTGGAAAAACCGGTCTACGCGTGTAATTCATACACGGAATATTCATTATTATTCTACACCTGCTAAATGACGTCAAACTAATTCTGCAAAGTGTCCGTCTTACATTTCCTTATCGTTCGTAAGAAAACGTAGATATTTCCCGAAATTAGTACCTAGGAAACTACCTGTTGACGCTCCCAGCATTAACAGAGGCGTACGCAGAAGTTATTTTTACAGTCTGAAACTGGTATGTTAACCAAAAAGAAAGCCGTCAAAAATTATGAGGGTTTCAAAAATTACACCTGCAAGAAAATACTGGTAATTAAAGTAGACTAGACCGTCATATGTTTTTTTGTATCGTTGAATTTGAATTTTGGAAACATAAAATATGAAATTTGAATAGCAGTCGTTTTAAACCCATCATGTGATAGTTCGTCCCAACATAAAAAAATGGTCTAAAACAGACAATTTTGCTTTTTATAATGTTGTATTGAAACTCAGCAGAAACCCAAAATGAACTCCACAACCCCATCACCTCATACCCTTATTAAACCCAATAACCTAGTAGCCTAGAGGTTTGTATCGTACATGTGAAACTGGAAACCATGTAGATATCTCCGAGGTTCGTGAGCACATAACCTCAAACCCGATAACTCCATATCCTTGAAGATCTGTGAGTCAGTGTCCTCATATGAAATCAAGACTCAATAACTCTATACGCCCGCGATACGTGGTGTTTAGTTGATACATACAGATCTCTGGGCTGTAGGGTTGTTAGGGTTAAAGGTATGGAGTTATAGGGTTGTGTTCGTTCTGGGTTTCAGCCGACCCCTAAATTAAATTTTATGACAAAAAATCTTTTATTCTTTCTCTCGTCCTATTCTATACCACGAGTCTCGATTCAAATTATGAATTGCGAAATTGACGATTTTTTAACCATTTTTTGAGGATAGGGACGAACGTGACTGGTTTAAATTGACTGCGGATTCGAATTTAGTGATACACATAACACGTGGATATGGTTGTGTAGTTTATTGCAATCTCCTGTATTTGTTTTGTGCCAGTGCTCATCTTTGAATATAGAATGTAAAAAAGAAAATGATGATTCCTTATTATAGAAAATTGAATGCTCTGCTAGTGCAAATCATTTTAGTACTTTGTAATAAACAATATATTACTTTTTCACTTTACATGCTTCTAATGGAACTAATTTTATAATAGGGTTATTCGATGAATGTTCAGCTTTCGGTGCATTTTTCTGCCGTAGTTGTTCGTTCATTCATTTAAGTTGCAACTTGTTGAATATTGTTAATTCTAATCGTAAACTATAATGCTTTATGAAAACATCTATACAATCATAAATCATTCTTTTATAAGGATATTATCACATAAACATTTGACTCACACCTGCTAATTTTAATTAAACTTGTTTATCAAATCGTCTTAACCAAAAACAATCGGTCTAGGAAGACAATGTTGAACTCTTCACTCGTCCACTTTTGTTCAATCGTTGTAATCGATTTTTTTCATATTTATACATATATTTTTAGTGCAGTCAAAGGTAATAATTTCACACAGGTACAAGCTGTTGCGGTTTTAATCTCACTTATTAGGTTCTTAATGATTTTAGAATGCAGAGCGAATCCTCTTTGTTCGCTATATAGGAAAACTTAGATAGCAGATATATAGGTTTTTAATGACTGCTAACAATAATAATTAATTTTTATTGACTTGTGGGTATTTTGATAAAAGAAGTTATTTAGATACAAAACATATTTTGCAAAATCTATAAATAAAATAAATCTTGTATCTACGAATTATACTTATGCTACGAAAGACATTTGAGGTGATAGTTCATAGACTTGTTGTGGAACCGAATAGACAGAAACAAAAATATTTTACATGTAGGTGCAAAAAACTGCCTCCAACTTTTTTTGAAAATTCAGTGGTATCGACCGAACTACTTAATACTTACGTAATAAATAATATTTTATTTCTGTTTTCATTGGCGTGTAAGCCAGGTGGATATTTTTTTTATACAATCTGTTTATTAAATTGTATTGAAATATGTAATTATTTGTACGAAGTAGAATATGAAAATAAAAAAAGGAAGAGAATCAGTTACCTATCTGTAAGAAGCTATCACTGATGGCCAGAACTAAGCAGTAATTATAGAAACATACATAGTTTGGTTATGTTCAGTTGCTGTTTAATCTATTACTTTTTAAGATGATTCTAATATTACGCAGTAACAATTATGGTTTTTAGCAAAATTTTGTATGACTCAGAAAACCAACTTCATATCTCATGGATCTTAAAAAAGTTTTTTTCCAAATTTTACATAAGTATATAAATCTGAATGTTCTAGTTTTTTTTCCACTTTTTAATACCTACCAAACTATGTAGGCATAAAAAAATAAACAAATGCCTCGAACTTCAAAAAAAAACGAAGAACCACCAAACATGTCGGATCCAATATGGCAGACAAAAATTTCTTAAAGTTTTTAATGATGGAGGTTTATGATTGTGAATGCTCGGTAAGATTGTTCAAGAATATCAAGGTCCTTTAAGTAACTTTTTACAAGAAATTCAATGGTGACCTTTGTTTTGACCTTGACGATGACCTTTAAGGTTATTTCAATGTCAACTTTTTTTTAAATGAAAATCTTCACGTCGATCGAAAGAAAATTTTTACGTTCAAAACTATACTCAGGTCATAGGTCAGATGTGACCTTGACGGTCACTCAAAAGGTTGGCTCACAAACTCTAAGCTCATAAAACCCAAGCCCATAAGACCAAAGCCTACAAATCCCAAGACCATCAAACCCAAGCCCACTAAATCTAAGTCCACAAAACCTAAGCTAACAGATCCCATGCCCACAACCACCAGACTTAGGGTTTGTAGACTTGGGTTTTGTGAGCCCATAGATCTCAAGGTCTATGGGCTTTGTGGGCTGAAAAAAAGTACCTCATAACTAAAGCCGGCAGATCCGAGCGGCGGGCCATTTCAACTGGCCATATCTCAACGTAAATAACAGGGTAAGTTTAATGCATCTCGTTCTAAATTGCAACAGTGTATTGTTTTCATGAATTTTGTTTTTGCACATACAAGTAGTAAGTAGTATGACGCGTATGGTTATGGCCCGCCACACCGATCTGCCGCCTTTACTCACAACGTTAACCCTAGAACGCTAAGCTTCGTAAATCTTACGACGCCGATTTTCCTTTTTGGCTATCATCGAGCAGATTCGATGAGTATCGAGCTAAGCTTCTATCTATTCTCTTAGGTAGTAATGCTGAATAGTTCGATGGTGTTAGCTTGTATTTTAGCGTGAATTATAATCAGTTATAACGTAACATTTTTAATCTTGCACAGAACAAAAAAAAAACTATATTTTTCAGATAAGTAGTGAACAGATCTAACTTGTTCTATTTGGAATCTTATAATAAAGAGTATGTCTCAACATTGGGAAGCCACCAGACCACTAACTCAAGCAGAAATTGAGAATATTGCAGAGAACTTTTAGAATCATATTATCATATTAGTTGTATAAATAAGTTATATTTTGTATAATGCCCATAAAGCAAAACGTGGCCAAAAAACTAAGCTCTAGAAAGTCATACATGTTAAAGGGTGATTCAAATTGAGTTTCCACATTACAATCTAAAATATTTTTGATACGCCAATGTATTTGTCAACGGTAACGTCAGATTTGTAAACTAGAAACATAAACAAAAATAGTCATCGAGCAATATACGACCGAACAACGTGTTAAAATTCTCCAAGCCTATTATGAAAATGACCGATCGAGGAAACGTGCATTTCGTGCTTTACGTGAATAATTTGACGCGCAAAATCGACCTTCTGAGAAGACAATTTGAAATGTGGCCAAAAAATTCGAGCAAACTGGATCCGTAGCTAACATCAAAACCCCTCGGCATGCTCGTAGAGGTCGTTCGGAACAAAATATTGACATTGTTCGCGAAAGTGTGGCCGAAAATCCAAACACATCGATTCGCCATCGATCGCAGCAAGTGGGCCTTACGTATTCCACTACACAGCGAATTTTAACAAAAGATTTGTAGTTACACCCATACAAACTCCAAATAACACAGGAAGCCTCAAAACCATCAACAGCGCCGTGTGTTTGCAGAATGGATACGAGAACAAGGTGTAAATTTTGGAATGAAAATCATCTTTAGCGATGAGGCACATTTTCACATTGGTGGCTTCGTAAACAAGCACAATTGCCGCATTTGGGAAGTGGAAAATCCAAGAGAGATTGTTCAAACGGCAATGCATCCTCAAAAGGTGACTGTTTGGTGTGCTTTTTTGGTCCGGAGGCATAATTGGCCCATTTTTTTTTCGAGGATCATGCGGAGAACGCTGTTACGATTACTGGCGTTCGCTATCGGAACATGATAACAGATTTTTTCTGGGAGCAGTTGGAAGTTATGGACATCGAAGATCTCTGGTTTCAACAGGACGGTGCCACCTGCCACACAGCAGGAGAAAAATACAATTACTGCGCGGCAAGTTTCCAGGTCGCATTATTTCACGTAACGGCGACATCAATTGGCCGCCGTGCTCATGTGATTTAACCCCCGCAGATTTTTTCCTTTGGGGGTATCTGAAAAGCAGAGTTTACAAGAATAAACCGAACACCATTGCAGATCTGAAACAGGAGATCAGACGCGAAATAGACGGCATAGAACCTGATTTGTGCCGCAGAGTAGTCGAAGATTATCAAAAACTGATTACGTCATGCCACATGAGCCGCGGCGGTCATTTACATGATATCTTTCATATATAATTGTAATGAACTAACCTCAAAGGGCAAATAAATATTGTTTATATTTTTCAACTTCTCCGTGTTCTTTTTAATACCTTTTATGTGGAAATCCAAATTGAATCACCTTTTATAATTGTATAAGTGTTTGGTGACGCCATGGCTAAAATAAATAATTAAAATACCCACTTTGCAGCGCACACTCCGTGAAAGTATTGGCAATATACTAGATGAGGAAGATCCAGAAGAAAAGAAAACAGCGCCTGATAAACCCAAGAGGACGATTTGTGCGAGTTGCCCTTCGAGAAAAAGACGCATGACCACCCACTTTTGTTCAAACTGTAATAAGCCATTTTGTAACGAACATCAAGGTGATATGTATAAAGCATGCACTTAGTGATATTTAGTTTGTATTGTTTTGATATCAAATAAAAAAAAAAAAAAAAAATGATAACATTATGCAAAATTTTATGACTCGTAAATTTTACGAATGTTTAGTCTTAAGTGGTGTTAGAAATATGTTTAGCGTTTTAGGGTTAAATAACCTCAAATATGTCGAAAAACAGTGTTAAGATACCTCAAAAATCTGACGTTATAGAGCAATTCTAAATCTGTCAAAGTTTGGATTAAAAACTTAATGAAATTTTTGTCCACCATATTGGATCTGCCATGTTGGATCCGACCCTTTGAATTTTTATATAACAGTGGATCTGTAATCAACGACCTTGAAAATGCTTATACAGTAATTTAACAGTATTTAGAAAAATTCGTTAAAAATTAGGTAACTTGTACTCTTCTTTTGGCTTGAATTTGAGTAGATTGGTAAGACACAAACTCCAAATTGTCATAGCTAAGGAACAAAAAAACAGATATCTGGACAATTCAAAATTGATTTTAAAGAAAAATAATCATACATTTAGATGTTATTTATTACTAGTTTTGTGAAAACAAAATACCTACTTTATGATGTTACATAACCTCAAATATATCAAAAAAACAGTGTCTTTGCACTTTTAGGTTACGATACCTCAAAAACCAGACATTGTGGAGCAATTATGAGGCCAGATTCGGATTTAGCGCACCGAAAACCTTCGGAAAAGTGTAGGCACCAGACTTTCTGCTTCTGAAAATCAATCAAATTTTGTTGGCCTGTGTGATTTTTTGTGAGGTAAATTTAAAGTCGTTAATAAAAATGTCTCCCATATGATGCGCACTTTATGAAGGACACTGTATATGCGGATCTAGACAGCTTTCCGAACGCGCTCTGCCACCTACGCCACTGCTTCCAGGTAAACACGAATCGCTGATGGTCGAGATTGCTCCTCGAAGGATGCACAAGGCCATGAACGTTCATTCACCCACCCACCTACCAGCACCTCTGCGTGCCGCTAGTCAGATGGCTAACGTAGCGAACAGCTTCTCGATAGGAACTTACATTAATTATATCTGTGTGTACCTATATTATTTCATACGAAAAGTATTCGCAGTCATTTGCTAGATAACCGGCTTGCAGAAATGCCGCAGATGGTTCCTAGTCCATGTTCAGTTACCTATGTAGCTAAAATTATGATGGCAGTACATGAGGTATCTCTACTATTTTGTTTTAGATTTTATGACGATTGGAACAGTTATAGTCCTTCTATTCTGAATTGAAAATGATAAATACGCCTGGGGAACAAAAAAGCGGTGCAACTTTATGATTCCATGGGCGTGCTCGAATAATAACTTTAGGGATAGGTAATAATAAGTAATTAAGGTCGCTTTTATATCACGACTTTTTTTATTTACATACATACATATATGTATGTTAGGGTGGACCTTAATATTATTTTTTCGTTTTTTCTCAGCGGGCCGGGTGAAAATCAGTTCTGGGTACCTAAAAACTTGTGCGGAAACCAAAACTGCCGCGATCGGAACCCGTGCCGCAAAGCGTCCGAAGTTTCTTATGGGATTTACATGTTAAAAATCACTGAAAACGTACGATACGCTCAAAAACTATGAAAATCATCAAATCTGATAGTCGCAAGGATATATTTCCATGTATTTTGTCCTCCTGAATCAGATGGAATCGTCAGATTTCGTTTATTCGTTGAGTGAAAAAAATTATGAGCGAAAAATTGCGAAAAAACACCAAATTAAACTAACAAAATTTGAAAAAAGACGAAACAATTTATTATGGTGATTGTACCTGACTCTGAGGAGTATTAAGCATATCATGATTCAAAAGTAGAGGTAAAAACCTACAATTTGACGTCAGGTTGAAGTCTGTAGGTGCCTCTGAACCGGAGTTACGATCATATCAAGTTGTACGCAAAATTCATTCAGGAGCGTATATGGCGGTAGACGATTTTTCTGTTTTTTCAATCCTGATTCTCAAACGATAGATTCTCCTGCATCAACTTGCATAATTTAACGGTAGTATGAAATGCTCCATATCATACGAATACTTCATCATCTTAATATAATATTACCTTTAACTTGAAGTCATTTTACATTGAATATAAGAAGGGTTATTCAAGTTTGAGCAAACGAAAGAACGGAATAATGCATTCTCGAAAAAAATACGGTTTTTCTCTTAAAGTTGGTAGCTTCATTCGCTCTGACATTAGCCGCGGACATTTCTTATTACTACCAACTTCAAGAGAAGTCGAGAGAGAAGTTTCGAAGAGAAGAATTGAAATTAGCGACGGTAAAGTGGTCGTTTGAATAGATTCGTTCGGGAATACGCCTCGGAGCGATCCGAGCAATCCGAGCAGTTCACCTGAACACGCGTTTTTGATCCGAGCACTCCGAGGTCTCCGAAGCGCTCCGAGCGCGCGCCAAATAGAAATAACCTGAAACTAATTTATTCCGTTCTTATTTGTGCAGTTTAATAAGTACATCGATTGAATTTTGTTGGATTTGACTTGATTAAGTCAATTCAATTGATTTAATTACTAAATTGTACAAATAAAAACGGTTTAGATTAATTTAGTGTTTGTTTACATTCGTGTGTTTACGTCCGAATCACTCGGATCGCTTGGAGCGCTCGAATCAAAAACGCGTGTTCGGGTGAACTGCTTAGATTGCTCGGATCGCTCCGAGGCGTATTTCTGAACGAATCTATTCAAACGACCACTTTACGACCGTCGCCAATTTCAATTCTTCTCTTCGAAACATATATCTCGACTTCTCTTGAAGTTGGTAGTAATACGAAGAAATTTCTGCGGCTAATGTCAGAACGAATGAAGCTACCAACTTTAAGAGAAAAACGGTATTTTTTTCGAGAATTCATTCTTCCGTTCTTTCGTGTGCTCAAGCTTGAATAACCCTTAAACTACTCGATTGTTGAGAAACAAGCACATAACATAGAGATTTGTATTACTACCCGATTATACCACGACGCAGCTCCCCAACTCCAAAGTATGATTCTAACGTTACAAGTACGTGTACGAACGTCGGACACTATAGTATGTTCCAATCCGAAATTCTCTTATAATCAATGTAAAATGACTTCAAGTTAAAGGTAATATTATATTAAGATGATGAATTATTCGTACGATATGGAGCATTTCATACTACCGTTAAATTATGCAAGTCGATGCAGAAGAATCTATCGTTTGAGAATCAGGATTGAAAAAAACAGAAAAATCGCCTTCCGCCATATACGCTCCTGAATTTTGCGTACAACTTGAAATGATCGATGATGAACTCCGGTTCAGAGGCACCTACAGACTTCAAACGGACATCAAATTGTAGGTTTTTACCTCTACTTTTGAATCATGATATGCTTAATACTCCTCAGTGTCAGGTACAATCACCATAATAAATTATTTCGTCTTTTTTCAAATTTTGTTAGTTTAATTTGGTGTTTTTTCGCAATTTTTCGCTCATATTTTTTTTCACTCAACGAATAAACGAAATCTGACGAATCCATCTGATGCAGGAGGACAAAATACATGGAAATATATCCTTGCGACTATCAGATTTGATGCTTTTTATAGTTTTTGAGCGTATCGAACGTTTTCAGTGATTTTTAACGTGTAAATCCCATAAGAAACTTTCGGCGCTTTGCGGCACGGGAAAAAAAGGTTCCGATCGCGGCAGTTTTGGTTTCCGCACAAGTTTTTAGGTACCCAGAACTGATTTTCACCCGGCCCGCTGAGAAAAAACGAAAAACAAATTAAGGTCCACCCTAATGTATGTATATAAAAAGTCAGGATAATACATGCATGTATTATTTATATTTATTTGTATATTATACTAATGTTCATTTGGCCAGTAATATGTTTTAATTTTTTGTACTTACAAACAAGTAATGTTAAAAATATTTAAAAATGCGTCAGAACAAAATTTTTTTTATTTAAACCCAGAGTTTACTAAGATGCCACGTAATGTTTCTAGAGATTTATGATTATAATCAGGGTAATAATGTAATTTTTGTTGAATGAATTCCAAAGTCGGGACTTTGTTTTCTTTACACGTATCTTAAATTATTCGCCTAATTACGTCCCCCGTCGCCTCGTCGACATTTTTTGAATTTTTGCTTTTTTCTGATTTCGTTATTCAGAGTGATCTATAACAGTCCCAGCTTTAACAACGCGATAAATTGTGGATATTGAAATTTTAGTTAATTTATCAATTCGATTAATAATTTCAGTATCAGTCATTTGTCAATATCAGTCAAATTGTTACTTACACAACATCATAAAATAAAAATAAAGTCTCTGAAAAATGAAAACCACAATCTCGAAAAATAATGGTTTTCATATTTGGAAACGCTGAAACTTAATTTGAAACAAAAAAATACACATTGTGTCTAAATTCTGACATAGAGAGTAAAATTTCATATGAAGCCCATAATCCTTAAATGACATAACCATACAATTCCACAATTTTAAATATTCCATTATTAGTTGAAACAACTAGAACAGAAACACCGTGGTAGCAATCTGTGGCAACATTTTTTTAGGTTTACTTATAATTAAATGTCATCGATATGTATACTCCAGGGTATGTATAATCAAGTCCAAAAGTTTGAGAGATCATAATTCTGAAGTGCAGAGTCGAATTGGGCATTTGATCGCCATTGCTTAAGCTGTGTGACCATAGTATTCCAAAAAGTTAAATATCTCAGTATGTGATGTTATTAGTTGGAATGACAATACCACAAATTTTCTGTACCATGCGGTTTGCTGACGATGGAATAGAGGACCTGGGTATACCCAACGGTAGATTCAGAGAATATTAGTTACACAAGACCACAAAATAAAAATGTAAACTTGGCATGTAAGCATGGTTTCCACATCTGCATATAATTCCACAATTTTTAGTATCCCACTAGGTGTTTTAATAGTTTTAAACAGTTTACCACGAATATTGCATTAACTTCATATTCACTTCGAATCATAACCCATTAACCTTTGGAGCGCCGGGGTTTTTGACACTTTTTTTGCCTTAAAAAATCCTAGTGATTTAGTCCGACTTTGTACATTCAACCCCCATGCAGTACAAACTTCAAATAGCGTCTTATATAAGACGTTCCGGCAGCTAACGATCCGGAAAATTTTTAATTTTTTAAAATTCCAAGTAAATGCTTCCATGAGGTTTTCGAGGATGAGGAATGCGATGATAATAGTAATTTTTGCGTTACCCTTCAAAAACCACCCCTTTCTGATTAGAAACTAGCCCTGTTATCATTTTTCTCGGACTCTGCCGTAAGTATCTACAATATTACTTTGTAATAAGTTTTTGATGATAAGTTTTGAACAACAATAAACTATATAATACTCTACCCTTTTCAGGGGAGCGTACGTATTGCTCCTTTTTTCTCTCACTGGGTAAGACAATTATTTTATCAAATTTTAAACGACGTTCACTATAAACTATTTATTGGCCATTCAAGGGTCAGTCAATAATTCAATTGAACTAAAAAAAAAAAATATTCCTGAAATAGATAATTTACAAGAATAGGTTGGAAAAAACATAGTAGGCTGTCACTAGCCAATCCGAATCGTAAACACATTTTCTCTCCGTCGATTCAAAATCGGATTGGTTTTTATGGTGATTTTGGAATCATTTTGCCGTTCAGTGTGTGACTGATTGATGGTCTCCCCTTCAGTATTACCCGAAGCCAACGACGAGGACGTAGAGAGACTTTGTGGCTTCATTTTGTCTCGTTTTTTATTATTTTTTTTTTTTGTTTTTAATATTTTGTTTTTTTTAGTTTTTGGTATTTTGTTTTTTTTTTAGAATTTCTATATATTTTTTTTGAGTTTTCAGTATTTTCAGTTGAATCTAAACGAGTAATTTATTACGCGTTGTAAACATATTTTCAAATATCGTCTAACTCAGAAATACCCCTGGAAATAGCAACAAGAATTGGTTTTCATTCGTTTACTATTAGAAACGTCCACGAGATATTCCCTCAGGGGTATCTGCCACCGTTCATAGTGCAAAGACACATATGAAATATAAAATGAAATTATATTTTTACACAAAACTCAATCTTACATTGATATCAGAATCGGGGGTACTTTTTTTAGGGGTGTTAACCCCAAAGCCTTTTTTTCGTGATCAACGACCTTCAAAAAGCAAAGACTGATAAGTTTCGTTGCAATTTAAGAATGATTGTATAGCCTTTGGAGAGCGTCTTATATAAGATTTTCCGGCGCTCCAAAGGTTAATCAGATAGCTATCAGATCAGATCACTTAATATACATAATACAGACATAACCAAGTGAATTATGAAATGACTTGGTCTCGTCTATTGATTACTGTGTTTTTGGCTAGTGGAGTTATGTGATTGTTAAATCATAAGTTTAAGTTTAAAGTAAATCGGGGTTGTGATTATTTTGGGTCTTGTGGAATTAGGGAGTTAGAGTTGTAGTGCTGCAGTTGTCCGCTAAGACAGGTTATTGAGTTTTGGAGTCGTCGGATGGTGGATATGAAATTAGCGTGATATTCTTGGAAATGTAATTTACATACTGAACTTATCTTTTTTGTGGATTTGAAACTATGGAATTATGTAGTTGTCTTGCTGTAGAGTTATGTGTGGAATTTAGGTGAGACATGTTTAAACGTTTGATCTGTACTTCAGATTCGGTTTAAGTGTGTCGCATTTTTTTTTAGTTTATTTAGAGTAGTGTTATAGTTTAAGAGTTAGCAACGTTTGAACTTACCTGATTTTAGTAAGGGTCATTGAGCGTATTCCCTCCGTTTCAAGTGTCAATCGTTAAAAAGGCAGTCTGGCTAGCGGAATATGTTGCTGTCCAAGAATTCTACGCATGGAAGTGAGTAAAAAATGTAAAAAAAATTAAGCGATATTATTCCATTTTTTGTAACATATTTCTCTATATTATCTACTTTTAATACCAGTATACATTTGCAAAACTAGTTCAGCATTGTTAACTTAGTATCGCAGTGCTATAATATTTGTTATCTCATTATTTATTAATTTTTCACGTTATATTATCGAAACTCATCGTTTACTATTGCGACACTTATTATGTTACATTAGTAACAGCAAATGACAGTTGTTAAATGTTACAGTTTGTGTATTAAGTGTATTTAGATTATGCACTACTAGTTAGTAAAGAGCTGTACATAATGATAACCACGTTTTTTAACTCTTTCCAACTCTCTGATTACATCTCTAACACGTTATTCACAACTGCTACTCCTAACTAAGCAATATGGCTACTTATACTTTTTACAGGGTCTAGAATGATCAATAATAATTTTATTATTGATCATTCAATATCAATCAATTCAAGTTAAATAATGATTATTAGCTGTCACTAATGTAAGACATAAAACATATTTTCAAGTTTTTATGGAAAAGTATAATTGGTACTGGACCTGTGTAACAATGTAATGTTTACTGGACTTTGTATTTACACATAAGTGTTGTCCATAAATCAAATATTTTCAGAATTTTGTATTTTTTAAATAATAACATCTCATAAATAATCTGTCAGATGAAAATATCAGTCTACAGAATTTAGGTATATTTAAAATTGTATATTATTATTTTTTTTTTTTTTTTAAATTATTCTCTGCCATGCAAAAATTTACAAGCTCGCTTTAAAAACCTAAAATATATAAAATTACATACATTTGCAAGATAATATTATGTTGAAAATGATTATTAGCTTCGATTTGTTATGAATTTATGGCCAAAAATAAAAAATCTGCTAAAAATGCTGATAACTAAATGTCGAGAAACCTGCCCTAAAAAATTTGTTGTTGCCGCGGTAACCATTAATTTCACAATTAGATATGTCAGTCACAGGCGATTTATAGTAGTTTTTGACGAATATTCCTTATTTTTAAATAAAAATGTTCCGTGGACGTGCGACGTGGAAAAATTGCGGTAGCTCGTTGTAGAAAATACTGCAGTGGCAAAAAAATCCACGAAATTGCGGAAGAATTATTATACTTTGCACAGTCTACTGTGGGGATATATTAAAATATTATCGCGAGACTGGAAATTTGGATGTAAAAGGTAAGTCCTGGAAGACCTAGACTTGTTACTGAAATGAGCCAAAGGTTGTTGGAGGAAATTTGCAAAAAAGTCGACGGAATACCTTAAGGGATATAAGAGCGCAATGGAACTCTGAAACAGGAGAAAGGCTATCCTGCGAATGTTGCAGAAAATACATTATGAGTATGGGCTCAGTTTTTATAAGGTATCACTATTTTATTTTTCAAATTTATAATTTTTCAGTTTTAGTTAATGATCGTAAGCTAAAGAAAAGCCTTTATTACCTGAGGCACACAAAAATCGACTGAATTGGGCCAAATCGAAGGTATCGTGGACTATAGAAGACTGGTCAAAAGTAATTTTCAGTGACGAGTCCAAATTTGATGTCTGCGCAGGCGATCATAGAAAAAGAGTAATAAGAACAAAAAGTGAAGCCTTTCATAAGGACTGCCTTAAACGAACTGTAAAATTCCCGAAGGGTGTCATGATTTGGGGATGTATGTCCGTTAAAGGTTTGGGACAGTATGATGTCATAGGCAACGCTGACAAATATATACAAATACTTACGAATAGCTTATTACCGAATGTTCAGGATATGTACCCAGACAATAATTTCATATTCCAACAAGACGGCGCAGCTTCCCATAATGCAAAAAAAGACGAAAAAGTGGTTCGGAGAAGAGCATATTAATGTCCTATCATAGCCATCAAACAGTCCCGACATAAATGTCATTGAAACACTGTGGCATAAGATAAAAAGTGTTTTGAGAGATGATCCTCAAAGAAGGGACTCTACTTTAAAGGAAAAAATCGGCGAAATTTGGGACACCTTTTTACCAGAACTCTGTCAAGGCTTGGTTGAAACAATGCCTGCAAGAATTCGAGCCGTAATTAAGGCAAAGGGTGAGGTAACGCCTTATTAATATTTCAAATATTTTTTTTTCGGACATTTAGTTGACAGTTATTTTGTTACATTTTATTTTATTTTGTTAAGTTGTGACATTGTTAATTTGGTTTTTTGAAAACATTAATTAAAATATACTTTTAAATTCTTTAAGTTCTTATGTACTGTCAGCTGCATGAGTCAATTTTTGCCTCATTACATTGTCCTTAATTTGTCCGAACATATAGTTGTTAGGGCTCGTATTATTTAGTAATAATGATAATAATAATAATAATATATTTTGATGTACATGTACAATAGTAGGTACATATTATTTTCCTAAACATGACGTTCACTCTACCGTCAACCAAAAAAAACACCCTGTAACTACCAGCGACGATAACAGTAATTACATATAGATATTGCATCAAATTTAGTAAATGCTTACATCTGTAACATTAAACAATTATCATATGTAGAGTCTAGTATAAAACCCAAAGGATTCCTTATTTATTGGTAATGACTTCAGCAAACTCACGTATTATATTAAAATTGAGTTTTTTGTGTAACGTCATTAAATTAATGCAATATTCTCTTCAGTGATTCCGAATAAACTACACTGTTGGTTAGACGTATGCTAGTTTACTTAAATTGATCTCGCCTACATAACAAAAAGAGGTCCTAATTTTAAATTAGGCTTGTGAATAGCCAGTTGAAATTTTGAAAATGTATGCTCGCAATTTGTATTCATATAGTTACCTACCGTACAATTATGTTCTGCTGCCACCTGTACTTGTGTAGACATAAATCACGCATTTAATTTTAATCTTCCTCATACCCTTTCACTCATATGCTCATACGATAATTTAGAAATCGGTAAATCATAGCTACGACTACAGTAATGGCAAATGAGAGGTGTGTTGAGCAACAACACCGTACAACATGTCTCATTTGCAATTCCAATTTAAATATAAATTTCCGCCATTTTTTGAGAGTGATCCAAAAAATATTTGTATTGTATCATTATTATTCCTTTGCCGTTGTAAAAAAAGATGTATATGTAGGTATATAAAATATTTTTAAATTGTAATTAAATAGTTAGACTTTTTTCATAACTGAGAGGTTTTCTGAGTTTGTTTATAGCATTATGAAAAGCAAATAATTTTGTTGATGATGCAAATAAACCTTTGGTACAAACAAATTGAAATTTTATTTTCATTATGCACATATGTATTAGAGGTGACCATATCAAAGGGTAAATAAATTTCTTTAGTATGCTACACTACTGTAGAAACCGGTGATGACATTTGAAACTTACCATGTAGGTAAAGTTCTTCTATCAGTAAATAATTACATAGCTATTCAAAAATGTTGCATATACGGAACCAGTTTTTGCGTATTGGACTGTAATCAGTGGCGGCTGGTGGAATTTGAGATTTTCGTATTTTCGTAAGGAAGCATGGGACCCCCATCATATTTTAGGGGATAAAGAAGGCTAGAATGGCAAAAAGAGTTTAAATTAAACTTGTGAAAACAAATTCAAAAAACCTCTCATCAGAAGGTCTTGGAAACGGCTTACAAAATAACTGCGAAATATGTTTTTTTTTTTCATAATTACCAAGTGAATTTAAAAACCTTTTATAGTAGTGTTTTTTTGCAAAATTTTCATTTTGGTTAAAGATACAGCTATTTTAAAATTCCAGATATTAAATGCTGGGATGAAATAAATATTAAAATTACCACAGCTTTTACAGATCTCGAAATTTCGAAAAAAATAAAATAAAGTATAAAAAACTATATTTAGTATAATTTTTATTCAAGCTACCTCATTATATTATATCATTTGTTCTACCCTGTTCTTCTGGTTTAAGTAATGCTAACTATAGACATTTTTAATATTTGAAGGGTATAGATGCAAAACTCACATTATCCACTTTTTTAATTTTTTTCAGGGAGAATAACTGATTTCTCACTTTTTAAGTGACTTAAGGCACTGAATTTTTTTTGGTATTTGTATTAGAACTTTAACTGTGCTTCTCAATTGGTGAAATAACAGCCAAACAATATATGACTCCAAGAAAGTGAATTAAAATTTACTACATAATTAATAATTACAAATTATTCTACATAATATTATTGTTTACACTAAAATTCATGAAATTAAGCCAAGGAAAGGAACTTGCAAACAAACTCAATGGTATATCAATAAAATTTGTATGTAATATGGTAGTTCATATTCAAAATAAAAAGCTGCACAAAATACTTAGAATACGGTTTTATTATCATCATTGACTGATGAAGTGAAATATTTTTATAATGAACCTAAAATTGCAAAGTACAAAAAAATGTTGATAGTAAAAAGTCCACATTCTCCTTGGGAGAATGTGAGTTTTGAAACAATTTACAGATTCCACAATTTAAAATAAATACGAAAATATGAGTTTTATACCACTTTTAAGACTTAAAATGGTGTAGTTCAACACGATGAACAAGATAGCACCACTAACTCTATTTCGAAAAATTATGGATAATGTGAGTTTTGCATCTGTACCCCTCATTTAATTGATATTAGTATTGGTGGAGTTCTTTTTAGAACTAACATATTTTCTTCACAAGTAAAGAAACTAAAATATAATTTTACTTACCATCATTTTATCCCACCAGTATATACAGGTGCATATGTACATATATCTAGGTGAAATAAACGCAATTGTTTGATGAAACATCGGCAGTTCTCTAGAAAACATTGCTAACAGCATTAGTGGCGCGACAATATTGATTTTATTGGAGCATAATTTTATAAGGTCTCTAATTCTACTCTTGTTCCACTTTTCTTTATGGAAATACAGTTAAACCAATAAACGATGCGACGAGAGCCAGAATCGATGACTAAGTAATGTATGCATATTTATGAATTGTCATCGTATTTACCGACTTTCTATGCATTTTTCGTAAGAATATTAACTGACAATATTCTCGGAAAGGAAATTAGTAACATGAAATTTACAGCGAATTTGTACTGTGGAATGTCGTTTGTACAATAAATTGTAAGATTCTATTTCTGTTATTCCCCGTTGCTTTAAGTATTAATAAATGCTATCTAATCTAAGATATTCTAGTCTACGAAATATAAGTACGAAATCTAAGATATTCTAGTTATAATATCCTCGGTTTCAGATGTAGGGTCATTATCAAACATATAAAAATTAAAATGAGTTACGTAGCTTCAATTATAGCGATTTTTACGATATTTTTTATAATCGAATTTCCTCAAACATGTAAAATAGTGTACATTAAATGTATTTCATAAAGGCATTAAAGCAGCTATAAATCTACAACAGAGTGACTTTTGTTTGAGTACCGGGACCTAAAGGACACAAAATAAACGAAAAGGCTGATAAACTGGAATGGTGGACATACTTTCCAGCAAAAAGACAGGCGAAATAGTTCAAAAAAGAACGATCTCCCAAATTCACAGACCTATTGAATCAAAATCGAAAGGTCTTCGATCATAGTGAGTCTACTGGCACGACATTGCTGACTAAATAGACACATGAGCCTAACTGGTCTGGTAGAGGCAAATTTTGTTTAGAAGTGGGTCTGATCGAGAGCCTTTAAGTGATGCCAGTACATAAATGCAAACGACACTCCACGAAGCCTCCAGCAGAGGTGGAACCAGTGGGGGGGGGGGGTAGGGGGATAGTCTGGAAGGGTGATTCAGTTGTCAGAGGATGAAAGCGAGTTTTGGCATCCCAGATTTGGTAGCAATTGGATCGCCCAACAGAGGCCAGGGCAAGCAAAATAAGTGTAATTGCAGAGGAGTGAAAAAACGCTTATGAATTGTTGAGGAGGTTCTAATATGTGTATGTGAACGGCGAACCCTTTAAGCCGCAAAGTAGAGACTTCAGTGAATTAAGACCAGTCTAATAGGCTACTGAAATTTTCTAACCTAAAATTTCTAGCCCGAATATAACCTAAAATTCACTCATCAAAAAAGTGTTACGCCAATTTTGACGATCAGTTTATTTTAAAGAGTCTTCTTCATAGAACCCTTTAAAACGTTCTTTTTTCGGAGGATAGTGGTTAAATATTACACATTTATTTCTTTTTTTGTCAGTATTTTAAAACATTTATAATTTAGTTTTCTGGAAACTGATTTCTATATTTGCTAATAAAATCCAGAAAAACAATATTTGCGTTTACACGGGTAGGTACGCATATAATTTGTGTACCTGCTAATAGATAACATTTTATTGTTGTAAATGTTTTTATTACCAGTACCTACCGATAATATAAACAAACTTTTAATACCTGTTTTGCGGATAATAAATGGAATGGTACTCTGAAAATTCCAAGTTTGGCGTTAATCTTATAAGATAATCTAAACGGCTTCTTCAAACATGATTAAAACTAGAATTGCTTGTATTACGAACGACTCCAATATCAACTAATACCTTTTCTAGTCACGTGTTAAGATTTTTACTTTCCATGAACTCTTGGTTTCAAGTGATACTTAATACGTCGACGTAGAAACCTGTATCTGTACCGATAAAAATGCCATTTGCTTCGACTTTTTCTTTTATAGTCGAACGAAAATAAATGGTGGTGTCTACATATCACGCATAGTTACTGTTCTGCTTGTTACTCAAACACATACCTATATACATTAATAACATTTATTAGCACGTATGAATTCAGCCAGTCCCTTATAAATTTTTATCTGAATTAATAAAAATTGTTGAAACCATAAAAAAAATCTTGTTATCTCCAAATTAGTGGCTTTTAGTGAAGTATGCTTTACACGAAACAAACTTGTTTAAACATACAATATAATGGAGTAGAATGTATTTTACGTAAAATACACAGTTACAGGGTGTACCATTAATTATGGGCTACCCTGTATATATTTTATAGTATTACAGAATGTGTAAGTAAAAGTAACTACGTCTATATTTTGTGTTGAATATATGTAGGTATGTACAGGGTGATCGATTTATCATAGGAAGTGAATTTTTCTCGGCTGAGATAAATTAATTTTTATGAACGGTAAATCACTTTTGCTCACCTTCACTCAAAATTAAGGCAAAAATAAAAAATATGTCTTTACGACGCTAAGCGTCGCGACGCCTCAAAAAATTTTTTTCGGCAACATACCTTTTTTACTCTACCATTACAAAGTCATATTAATTGTGTGTTCTTCTTTTATTTAACATATTTTTGGAATATTTAAAAAGTTACCTATGGTCGATTTATTATTTAGTGCTTTATCTGTTTTTCTGGTAAGCTGCTAGCTAAATGAATATAATTTCTGTATAAAAATGTGTCAGTTTATTTGCTTTAACTAAAAAATATGACGGAAATAAAAATATATAGCTTAATGAAACGCGACGCCGAAATTTTTTTTGAGCAAAATACCTTCCTGTTTTTTTTTTATACTTTATTTCAAAAACTATGACTGATTTCCCGATTAATTACTTTATAGTTAATATTGCAACATTTGGAATTGAATTTTCCGATGCTATTTTTCATTCAACATATATGTACTATAATGAGTAAATAAAATAACAAGAACCAGAAAAATTAAAAATGTATTGTTTAATAAATGTTCAATATGCACCATTGTTATTTAAGCACAACTGGTAACGTTTTGTTAATTCATTACACATTTAGTAGTATTTCTATCTAATTCAGCACAGGCAGCAGTAATCTTTTGCTACAAATCAAAACACAAATTGTTTTGTATATAGCTCCTTTGTTTGTATTCGAATTCAAAAATAATAACAATTGCTTTAATAAATAAGTATACATATACTTAGAGTTAAGTCAAAAACTGTTCTTTACACATATTTTCACATTTAAATCCTGGGAGTTGAATACGGTTTATTTCGCAGGTCTTATTGCATTAGATGTCCTCAATGGGGTAATATTTAGAAGTGGACTACTTAGTAGATTGAAAATATTTTTAAGCGGATGTTTTAGTAGATCAAATAAGATTATGGAGATCGGACATAATTTTGAAAATAAAATAAAAAGCATTACGAATTATAAAAAAAGGTTTATTGTTAAAAAAAATCGAAGCTTCGCCATGCTCAGCATCGTTTTCTATTACCATCGTTAGCAAGGTATATTTCTGATAATAAAATTGTGTCTTAAAAGGCAGAAGCTTTTGGCCTTATTTTTCTAAACTTTAAAATACAAAACAAACTTTTAAATACAAAAAAATGTTAAATAGAAAAATAACACACAATTAATATATATTTGTAATGATAAAGTAAAAATGGTATTTTGCTGAAAAAAAAGACATGTTTATTTTTTGCCTTGATTTTCAGCGAAGGTGAGTAAAAGTGATTTATCGTTCGCAAAAATTAATGTATCTCAGCCGTTTCCGAGAAAAACTCACTTCCTATGATAAATTGATCACCCTGTACATGCATCCTTCTAAATGGCAGAAATCTTAAAAAAAAAGTAATAAAAACTGGTAGGTAGAATTTGAATTCCAAGAGAAAATTTATTTTGAAAATTAAAATATTCAAGTATAGTAAAAAAAAACATTTAGAGAATATTAAAACACAGCACTTTTTGAATACAGCACACCAAGAGTAGCTTTGCCCGCGAATTGCTCACAACGAACGTAGTACGAGGTAGAAAGCCCATAACCGAGAGATATATGAGATACTCACAAACAAACATTAACGAACCGTACTTCTCGAAGCGCTCACAGCTGCAGCTACAAAAGAAATGAGCACAATTTCAGGTTTTGTCTACTGCGGCAAGGAGCAAAGCTACTTTTGATGACCAGTGGCGGTTGGTGATATTTCAGTTAGCCATATCTTGAAAACGATGCATGGGACCCACTTCACTTTTTAGGTGATGACTATACACCTCTTACAGAAAGAATTTATAGTGAAAAAAACCGTCAGCAAAGTTTGCGAAAAAATTTTCAAAAACACTGGATCACTCCCTGGGTTCTTAGTAACGCTCTGTGGAATATTTGCAGTATATTTTTTTTCATAATCTAGAAACAAATATAAAGAGACGTTTTTCGATTTGTTACAAAATATTTTTTTTTTTCAAAAAAGTTATGGCCATTTTAATTTTAATTTTATAGGAACATTTTGTTTCCCGAAATGCTGTAGACCTTAATTTTTTGGCATTATTTCTTAATTTACAGTCCTTCTCTTTATATTTTACCATAAAATGTAAGTAATTTTAATCAAGGGCACGTATATGCGTACTTACGAGTACACGGACTAAGGTCGATTACATTTCGTTTCAGCTTCAATTTAACCATTCTTGTTTTATTTTTCCTTATTAAGAAAACATTTCCGTAGATCTCTCGACTCCTTCTGTCTATGAGAAACCTTTTACTTTGCGTTTGTTTTTGCTTACAATGTTTATCTTTTCCCTATTAAGAGACAATCTTAAATTTAAGCATTTACTTACTACTTGGTTAGCGACTGCTTTCCCTTGATCTGTGTATTTACGATATCCACAGGCGATTTTCGTTTATATTTATTTTTCTTTATGGCTTTGCTTTTACAGTGAACAAAAGTCAGTTCTTCTTGGAATCACGATGACCCCGTTTTTCATGTACCCGAGACAAAAAAGAAACCTGCATCAGCCTCCTTTGAAACGTCTACTATTATTTTATTTTTCAGCCTTAACAAAAGCTCTAATAAAAAAAAAAAAAAAAAAAAAAAAAAAACTGGACGTTTTCCACGAAACACCGAACTACTACACTTTTCTCGACGCGCGTTTCGCCAACCAAGTTGGCATCTTCAGGGAGAAGATTAAAACTTCTCAGTTTTAATCTTCTCCCTGAAGATGCCAACTTGGTTGGCGAAACGCGCGTCGAGAAAAGTGTAGTAGTTCGGTGTTTCGTGGAAAACGTCCAGTTTTTTGTTTCTACGCCGAAGGTTCCAGTACCCACTCCAGGAAAAAGCTCTAATAAATATTTATTTCTGAAAATGTTGATATGCAAGCTACTAAACATAATTTAAAACCTCATTGGACTGCTGCTTTTGTGTTCTTTACGTAACCTTGCATATTTTATCGAAGAAAACACAAAAACGTAGATGGAAAAAAGCCTCTCTTTTATAACAGTCTCATTATATTAACAGTCGGCGTTGATCACTGGAGTGTTAAGAAATCCATTTACTTAGTTTTATTTCCTAAATTCTGCATTACGTGGATACCCACTTTCTACAATTTGTACACCGAAAAAAATATCGTTCGTGTTATTAATAAACGCTGTTCATTCTGTTCAAACGCAGAATATTTGTAAAATTATTTTCGTTGTTTGTTGCTGGTTAAAGCTTTTCGAGTTTGGTTGTTAGGGAGACCAACTTTATTTTTTCAAATGACAACCCGTAGGTTTTCTCTCGATATCTGAAAGAGAAGATCAAAAGAATAAAACACACTCAGTTCAGATCAGTTTTAATCTTCTCCTGAAGATGCCAACTTAGCTGGCGGAACGCGCGTCGAGAAAAGTATAGTAGTTCAGTGTTTTGTGGAAAACGTCCAGTTTTTTTTTCTCTTTACTGTTCGTTAAAAAATTTCTATGGTTGCATGAAGAAATTTTCGCAATAAACTCTTGGAAACTAATAAAAAACGGATAATCAAAGTACCTTTGAAGTTAAGACGTTCTCATGACGTTTAAGTCATAACAGGCGTCATTCTTTCTGTATTTGTGTTCAATAATTTCTTATTTTTTTTTTGTGTTTTTAAGATTTATAAGTATAGTCCAGGCTATAGAGTTTATTTTTTGAAAAGAGTCCTGAATAAGGTTTCTCGGCACGATAATTAGGTAAAAAATAGTAGAAATTGATTGTGTATGTTTTGGATAAAATCGGTATGTAGGAACCTTGGTAAAAAAATCGATACAAGTGCCGAAAACCGCTTTTTGCGGATTAAGGGACGAAAAATAATTTTTTTCGTAAAACAAAAAATAGCACGTTGTAGCGCATGAAAAAACGAAAAAAAATGTTCTTTTTTTTGTTTTTGGTGATCAAAATCGGTTCAGAAGTTTTTGCACAAAATAATAAAAACCGATGAAAAATGCCCATTTTTTGAAATTGAATAAGGGAATTGAATAATGAAGGGTTCTAATGGTCACAGAAACTTCTGCTTAATTGTAGTTTCTATTAGTTGTAATTCTGCTTAATTGTAGTTGGGCATAAATTGTAGTTTTTGGTCGTGCCCATCTGCCGTAAAAATTTCATGCAAAAATAATAAGAACTTTTTGCATAAATCGAAAAAAACCTAAAAAAAGGTATTTTCGAAAAACGGGTTGAACAAGCCGAAAAATGATCGTAGAGCCTGGCCTTAAATTAATCGTCATTAAATTCCCTACAAATTCATTATCGTGACTTGTGGGAGAGGTTCATTCAATCGGCCGAAAAACGCGTTTGAAAATCAAGCGTCACGTTGCTTCGAGCGCTCGTGTAAGCGAGTGGGCGCGTGGTGGGGGAAGCCTCTCCCGCCGCAGACTTCCGTCAGCGCTTCTGCGGCGGGAGAGGCGTCCACTTCCCCTTCACTCGCTTACCCGAGCACTCGAAGCAACGCGACACTTGATTTTCAAACGCGTTTTTCAGCCGATTGAATGAACCTCTCCCACAAGTCACGATAATGGATTTGTAGGGAATTTAATGACAAGTAATTTAAGCCCAGGAAAATTGCTCTACGAGCATTTTTCGGCTTGTTCAAGCCGTTTTTCTAAAAATCTTTTTTTTAGTTTTTTTCGATTTATGTAAGTTCTTATTATTTTTGCATGAAATTTTTACTGCGGATAGACACGACCAAAAGCTACAATTTACCAGCTTCTAAAGCAGAAGTAGTTGCGACCATTAGAACCCTTGTAATTCGATTTCAGAACAACAACAGGCATTTTTCATCGGTTTTAATTGTTTTATGCAAAAAACTTCTGAAACGATTTTGATCACCACTCATTTTTTTCGTTTTTTTCAAGCGCTACAACGTGCTATTTTTTTTCACGAAAAAAAATGATTTTTCGTCCCTTAATCCGCAAAAAACCGGTTTGCGGCATTGTTTATCGATTTTTTTTCCTCCGAGGTTCCTACATATCGATTTTATCCAAAACATACACAACCACTTTCTACTATTTTTTACCTAATTATCGCGCTGAGAAACCTTACTCAGGACTCTTTTTAAAAACTGAGCACATTTCTGCTATATTGCCTGGATTAGTATATACTGGACCGCTTGAGTGAGAAGCAAATAATTGAAATTTTTATAATGAGGGAGTATAGGTACATGTAGAGATCTCAATACCACGATTACGATTACGATTGGATATACTTCCGTTTACGACTTATCTCCAAATCGCTTGAAACTTGGTAAATGGGGTTTTTTCGGTGTGCTGAGCACGAATCTGCATATGAAAATACCCGCAAGTGCCCGAAAGTGGCCGTAAGTGCCTTGAAGTGCCCACAAGTAAGGTAGAAATGTGCACGATTACGATTTCGTGCCGCCAAATAAATATATATATATTATTCGTGTAGAACAGGCCAAAATAAACACTTTTTATTCTTGTAAAAAAAGTCGACATCTCGCTTGGTTTTCGAGATATCGAGGGTGGAAGTTTTAAATTGTAATATTGGTGTATACGCTTGTGTAGTGACTATAGTGGCGCCGCGTAGTGGTGAGAACGTGTCAAAAATTAAGTGGTAAACCACAGAATACCCTACCCATACAGAAGCGACAGAGCGTGTCGGCACCTTTGATCTTGGGGAACATATTTTTTGACAGTTCTGCCAGTTATTAGTACACTGAGAGAAAAAGTTGTTTTTGTACACTAATCAAAATGTTCAATTAATAAGTGAATTGTAACATGAAGTAAAAAGTCTATCGTCTATATCAAGTTTTGTTTAGAATACACTTAGGCTTAATTATTTTAGGGAAATACGGCAATAGAGTAATTACGTACTTTCAGGTATTTTATTTGTATAAATATTTTGCTTCATATTTAATAATTTCATAATATCATAATTAATTTAGGATTAATAAAGCAAATTAATATTACTACATGTAAAAGTAAAGAACAATTTGTAAATGTAAATTATGACATTTTTGAGGGTATTCTGTATAATATACATTTACCAAAAATATATAATCTATATGCTTCCACTGCTGGTTGTACTCGCCAATGGCACAGTCCCTGTATCCACAGGTATTTCTAAACTGTTGCTTGGACCTTAAAATTAAAAATAAATAAAGAATAATAGGTTACCAGTTTTCGATAATATTTTGAGCAGTATAAATGGCTAACGTCAATAATAATAGTAAATTAATAAACAATGAATAATAAATGAAAATTTAGTCTTGTTGGTCATTATTATTACTCAAAAGTTAAAATGAAAACTAAAAAAAATATTGCAATCTGAAGGACGAAATGCTACAATATTTTTTTTTTTTAGTTACAATGAAAGATTTACCTGCTAAGCTTCCACTGCTACAAATTCTAAAATTAAAAATAAGAAACCAAATAAAGTTTTTGTTTTAGACACAAAGATAAGCAAAAAAATTAAAAAATATGTATACGTACATATAATATGTCTATATCTCAAAAACCGAAGCATTCATAATTGTTGTTTTATGAAAACCAATTCTATTTAAAAATGTGTTTTAGAAAAGTATTTGTCGAAACCTAAATACCTATTGATATTAAATTAAAAATTCAAACATTTTGATACATAACGCATATCTACACAAGTAGGAAATTATTTTGTTTAAACGTATTCGTTACCTTGTACACATGTAGATGTTGGGACATGTAAAAATTTTGTAGGGAAAGCTTGCTCAAATATACGTTTACGAGTTGCACCTCTAGAAATATATTTCTCTTCGAAGTGTTCCTCGCACAAATGATAATTTGTATGTAATACGTCTAGATTTATATTACATAAATCATCCCTATTACACGCTTTAATCCAAACAGCAGCCTTAAAATATAAATTTCTTATAATTCATATATTCTTATAGGTAAATAAATTTTTGTAGTTTCCAACTTTACATACTTTTGGGGATCCATTGGAAACGAAAAAAAAAATTGTATTTCCATCACTTTGGGAAAAGCATGGACGATAGGCACACCTATTTCTTTTAGCTTTCTTGGCAGAATCCATTCTCATTAATAAGTTTTGTTGGATGTTGGATGAAGATACCCAATCGCGATCGTAAAAATGTCTCAATACTTTCACCGGCACTGGCTAAGTGGTTATAATATAAATAGTAGTCACTAATCTGAGTAATCACATAAACACAATCAGTAATACCACAAAAACTGTACTATATTTGAAAATAGTTCAAAATCAACACAAAAATAAAATTTAAAAGAACTTATTTTTTGACAGAACAAAACGTAAACATTTAGACGTCAACTGAAGATAAAATTACAATGACGTTACTGCCATTTATTAAATGGCCGCTACAGGTCCCGAGGTCAAATATTCCGGTCCCTCGAAATCGGCTAGCTGTCGCTTCTGTATGGGTAGGTATTCTGTGTGGTAAACAAACTTCATCACGCCGATAAACTACGATAATCAAAGACTCAAAAACATTATTTCATTTTCATAACACGTAAAATGCACAAAAGTGGTGTAAAAAATACTGGGCAAGCTTGTTGCGTCCCGGGTTGCACTAATCGCCGAAACACAAACCAGGAATTACACATTTATGCATTTCCAAATCGCCCATGGGAAGCTGAAAGAAAAAAGAAATGGATCATTTCTGTTCGACGTAAGGAGTAAGTAATATTCACAGGTTTTAAATAGAAAACTTTAATGTAGTTCATCTGTAATTCTGTAAGTTTAGGTTAGGTTTAATGCTTGTCAAAATAATTGTCAAAAAATTAGAAAAATTGTCTTATAGAATTAATAAGATACCATGTTTTTTTTTACAAAGCAAACTTATACAATGTGCAAAAAACATTAATATATTACGTAGAGTCCTCGTCTTCTTGATCTGACTATGTAGCTGCAGCATCTTGAATACAATCTTCGTAGTGAGAAGATTACTTTACTTGTTGACGCTCCGAATGCCTATAATAGCTAAGCAACCACAACACTGAAGCTATGTGAGCACAACATCCAACAACACCTGCTCCAACCTTGCACTGGCAATACCAAGATGTAACTCCAGTAAGATGATATTGTATCCATAAGTTATATATTATTACGTATTTCTCTAAATAATTCGCTTCTTCATTTTTAAACACTTTTATTAACAATCTACAACTCTGCGATCTTATCTCTTTAACATTCAAATCACAACTAACTTATTCTAGCAACAACATCACTATTTATAGTTTTTACATGTTCTAGAAAATTAACTTGACATCTAGAATATTAAATATGTCATTCCATACAATTCTTTACTAACAGTTAGTGTATAAACTAAATAGACTAAGTATGTAAAACTAAGTGAATAAACTGACTGACTGATCGAGCAACTGCATCGCTAACTCAGGGACGTCACGTCAGAACGTTCACCGATTCTCCGTCGCAACGTCTCGTCTATAAGTACTAAAAGAAAATCAAGGGCTAAGTTGAAGTTTTGGAAAGAAAATATAGTAAAATCAGTCAATTAATACATTATTAAATATTATCCGAAATCCAATTCATTTATTTTTTACCATGAGCGCAGTATAGTAACACGTCAGTGTTTATGTATGTAATAGCGCATGTATTTGTGCACCATATATATGAAATTCGCTAAGTTACTCGGTTGCGCTCTATATGAAATAACTAGATAAAGATTGCAAAAACTACAAAAATGACGTATTTTTGTAAAACAGTTCAAGGTAAGTAGTTCTTTTCATAAAGATCCTATTAAGGAACACAAAAAATATATGTATTTTTGAAAACTTTATATTTTTCACATTATAAAAAAAAAAGAATGATCTAGATAATAAACTTTAAAAAATATGATTTAGGGGGGCTGATAACGGGCCTTATCGAAACTCCTCCTTTAAGGACAGTTTCTAATGGAGCGTCTGTCACTTCTTTTGGTTCTGTTGTTATAGCCCCAAAGTTCGAATACCTAACAGCTGCCAGTGCTGGGCATTCGCATAACATATAGAAGGAGGTTTCTTCCTCCTATCCACACCTGTAATCGGGATCATTTTTCACCCCGATTGTCATGAGATGTCGCATGGATGGGCAGTGTCCTGTAAACAGTCCTACTATCCATCTCAGCTGGATTCTACCCAGTTTTTGAAGTCTATTGATTTGTCCCAGGATATACCTTTTTTGACGCTTTTTTTATAATATCTTGAAAGTACGCTTCAAGACGTGTATTTAAAAAACAAATGTGCGTCAAAACATTATAGTCACAATTCCGAGAATTTCGAAGCGGCAACGCTAAAACAATATATACGTCATGTCAAAAAAGGTAGTCGCGTAGAAAACGTTATAAAACTGGCCTAAATTAATATTTTTCAAAATCTCAAAAAGTCTCGCAAACTTGAAGAGATTTATTATTTTTCTAGCCTAACCCGGTGAATATCGTACAATAAACAAAGGAATGACGTCATTGTTAATTAAAGCTTGCAAAAAAAATTCGATCGTTAATTACTGGAAAAGTGATTAACGGATCGAGCTGAATTTTTTTTTGTAACTTCACACTACAAACAGCAGTCCCTCCAATTTCATGATCATAGTCGCCCTAATTTCGAAGTAAAAAAATAGTGAAAACATAGCACTCTTTCAACTTCAGCAGTAATTTCCAAGATAACAATAGCACTCGGAGACTTCGGGTTGGGCTTAAAATTTTGAAAATTCAATAAGCTATAGCTATATATAGGAGATATAAGCGGAAATGTGAAAAAAATAGTTTTTTTTTCCACAAATTGTTAATTTAAAAAATTAGCGGACGGTTTCAGCTCTACGGACGCCGCGCGTTGTGTTCTACGCAAAAAAATACATAGGGAACCGTCAAAACTAGCCCTATATGGTTCAAGAACAGTTTTTGATGATTTTAGCTCCCTGCCTACTGGACCAATGGTGTAATCGGCACAATATACATTTTTATTGTATTGTATTGAACCAAAATTTAGGTTCAATGTAGAGAATAATAAGATCCTGACTGCGCTTCTCAGCGTCTGCAAACCAGGAAAAATGTATCTCGGTACTGCAAAAAAAGAAACAATGTCGCATACATGAATATATTAGCGGTGCACACACGGTCTTGAAGGTTGGTTTTCTCTTTTCCTTTTTCGACTGCGATAGCTTATCTTTCTCTGTTTAAGTTGCTGCACAATGCGCCTCCGATGTTAATGCACTTTGCAGGTCTTCCAGTTGCCACACTAATGAAGTTAACTGTACGGTGAGAGTTTTTCAGTCTCGAGGTAAAACTGATTGAATGTTACAATTAAATAAAGGAATATTTCAGCCGGATTGTGTGTTGCAAGCAATGCTATTCTGCCGCCTTTAATCACTATGCCTTATGTACATGTTTTTATAATGTTTTTGTTTTTTTTTTTGGAAGTACTTGATCTTCAGCATGTTCACAATTTATTTGGTAAGCTAGCAAAAATAGCCTATCTACATTTAATAATGCCTGTCAGGGCATTTACATACAATGGTGATCAAAAGAGGAGGGCCAGACTCAAAATAACTGAAAGAAAAATTTTTTTTGGATTCCAGTGAACCAAGGGGTAATATTTGAAGATAAAAAAAGATATTTGAGCAAACTCGACGGCATTTTAAAGAGGACGATTTGTACTTTAAGATACCATACACGGTTTTTCGAGAAAAAAAAATCGCAAAGCTACAACTTCAAATATGTCAAAAAAACGTGTTTTCTTTTGCACTTTTAGGTTAGCATATCTCAAAATCCTGACATGATAGAGCAAAACTAAAGATAGATTCGAATTCAGCGGTGAAAAAAACATAAGAAACGTATGGTCTGACCCCCAGATCCAGAAAACTTTTTTCACAGGTTTACAAAAAAAAGTTGTCTGGATCTGGGGTCAGACCATACGTTTCGTTTTAGTTGTAAAAAGCTAAAAGAACCACCTTGTGCACTGTGTCCCATTTGGATGTTGTTTTAAGGTTCTTAGTTTTAGATGAGATATAAATATGCCATTTTCACGAACCTACACTTTTTTTGAGGGAAATGCACAACGCCAACTAGATTTTTTATACTATTTCTGGTTTGTGAGTTACAAAGGATTTTTGAAAAACGAACAATTTCTAGCCGTCTCTGTATCTTTATGTATACCAAAATTTGAATAAACTCGACATTGTTTCAATGGCTTTTTCCGTTGATTTTTTTCATGTAAAATTCAGTAACGTAACTATTTTTTTGCTGTGGTTAACGGTTTTTCAACTATGGACCACATCATTTTTTAAGTGAAATCCATAATTGGCCATGACATGTTTGAAGCATTTTTAACGCTTTCCAGAAATATATAATTTGATATCACGCCTATATAATTTGCGATGAGTCTGTTTAACGTTTCCTGAGAGAAGGCATTCTCACAAAATTAAAGAAACAGCAAGAGAGATTCGGATTTAATATTTCTTATTTTATGTTTGGAGGGGAATTGAAACATCATACTTTTGAAGACAACAAACACTTTACATGGAACTTTGAATAGATGCATTCCAGATATTTTAGAGAACATTCCCCTTCCTAAGTTAAGAAAAATATTTTTTTTTATACAAAATGAACATAACGCTGCCTTAATAAATAAGTATTTGACCTAGCAATTTAAAAATCGATGGACAGGAATTAATGGTCCAAATAATTGTCCAGCAAGGTGCGGATCTTTCTCTGTTAGATTTATTTGTACGGGTTTCTTAAAAAATAAAGCGTACCAAAGAACACATCAAAATTAAGAACGATTACTAAATTGAATAAAGACAATAGAAAGTATTTCTCAGGGATGTGAACCATTGTATTCAATATAATGTAAATTTCAACCAATTCCGACAATATGTAAAATAATTGAATATTTATTTCAAAGGACCACGCACAATTTTTATTGGAAATACCTCTTGAATGACTTATTTTTGAAAAGTGTAAAAAATCTTATCAAGCACGTCTTGGCCAGTTATGGTTTCCATTTTAAAAAAATGTAAGTTTGATTATTCATAGCAAAAAACTACGCCATTGATTTCTGCATGAAAAATTCAATGGGAAACCATATCAACAATGTCAAAATTATTCAAAATGTGGCCACTACAGAGATTATTAGAAATGGCCGTTTTTTTTCAAAAATCCACTATAACTCAAAAACTAGAAATGATATGCGATAAACGATAAACGATATAAAAAATCTAGTTGGCTCTGTGAATTTCCCTCAAAAAAGTAGCTTGAGTTTGCGAAAACGACATCTTTCTATCTCCTGCAATAACCAAAATACCTTAGAAAACCATCGAAAATGGAACACTGTACACGCGTCTTATTTAGGTACTATCTAAAAATGTTTATTATTACTACAGAGTGAATTTGTTGATAATGATTAATTTAATTTGATAGGATGATAAATAATACTCCTATAATGATACATGCTACGAGGTGTGTAAATTAAGTAATGAGACTAGCAACGTAGCGCCCGATCTAGCAACACTGCGGAGACGGGACTTGGAAGGGTGGTAGGATAACATGTAATGCACCTTCAGTACAAGTTTGAACTAACGAATTGGTGATGATAAAAATTTGCGCAAAAATGGTTCCAAAAACCTTTCGCAGGAACAAAAGGACATCAGGAGAGAAAGGTGTCTTGACATTTTGGAATCGATTTACAATGATACCCGTTTTATGGAACGTGTCATTAGTGGTGATAAGACTTGGGTGTTTGAGTACGACCCGAAAACCAAGTGTCAGAGCATGGAATGGCGCACTGCAAGCTCTCTAAGACCCAAAAAAGCACGAATGAGCAAGTCGAAAATCAAATGCATACTGATTTACTTTTTTGATTGACAGGGAATTGTCCACAAAGAGTTTGTGCCTCCAGGCCAAGCAGTAAATCAAAACATTTATAGCGAGGTTCTTGAAAAACCTCAAAAAAGGGTCATGCGTGTGAGACCGAACATCAAGAACAACTGGAACAATTGTTGCATCACGACACGGCGCCTTGTCACACAGCCATTTCAGTGACTTTTTCTCTTCCCGAGATTGCAAAATCACCTCAAGGGACGTCATTTTGGGACCATAGGAAACATTCAAACTGCTGTAACCGACCAGCTGAAGGCTATCCCTGTATATGAGTTCCAGCACTGCTATGAGGAATGGGAGAACCGCTGTGTGGCTTCCCAAGCAAGTTATTTTGAAGGAGACAATACTGAATTCTATTCGAATAAAAAGATTTAAAAAACCAGTTTCATTACTTAATTTACACACCTCGTATTTATCATTATATGATTCTTTATTTCATTAACAATACTACTAATTAAGTGTTTAATTGGTAAAATTATATTTATTTTCCTTGTATGATTTCAAAGGTTTTTAAGTTTTCCGTTACAGTTGCATTAAGCACGATTTTACAGCAGACACATATGAGTTGGTGGTATTACTTTTTGTTAGTTAATCAAATTATTATTATTTTTCTCAGGAAGTAAAAGGAGATTGTGTGTTGCTACTTTGGTTGTTACTTAGGATACTGCTTATTATATTACGTAAATAATAATAATTAGTAGTAGCATAACTTTCATTATTTTTTAAGTTCGCGTGTTAAAAATATCCTATGATTTTACGACTCTGCAAGTTATTGTAACAAGTGTCGATAATACGCAACTTGTTGCAATGACTTGTTTTCGACAATTATTTTATATTATTTCACTCTAAGGCATAGATCCGATGTTGTTACTAGGTAATGAAACGATCACATATGTATGTCGTTTCCATTCCTACTGTAATTACGCTTTCTTAGATGTTAAATTATCTGTGTAAAATTTAATAGTTTTTATGGTTTTATCTAAATTGGTTAAGTAGATTGGTAAAAGTTAATGATCTATGCGTTAAATAACGATCGCGATTGCATTTCTGTTAAATTATACTGAATAAGAATTTTTGCAAATTATACTTAATACTTTCAATTCGGTACACCTATTTCAGACGTAAGTATTTTTATGGAGTAAGTAGATTAAGGTGAGGCAATTTTATCATATTGTAAAAGTCTTTAAATATTCCTTTGTTTTTTAGGTGACATAGGACCTATTGAAACTTTATTTTTTCTATATTCGGTGATATAGGGCAATCCAAATGTAGGAAAGTAGATACGGATTTAATGGTGTATGCATATCTCTTACATCTCTCATCCCTGTAATATACAGGGTGTCCCAGAATGGTTCATACAAACTAATTAATAAAGACATCGGGTGCACCAAAACGACGTCAATGTATTGAAGGAGAATTGTCAACCAGTATTATAAATGTCGCACCTGGTGTCGTTTTCGCAAACCCAATCTACTTTTTTAAGGGAAATTCACAGATACAACTAGATTTATATTTCAAGATTTATATTTATTTTAATTTATATTTTTGAGTTTCTACGGCCATTTCTAACAACCTCTGTAGCGACCACAATTTGAATAATTTTGACATTGTTGATATGGTTTCCCATTTTTTTCATGTAGAAATCAATGGTGTGGTATTTGCTGTGATTGATGATTTTTCAATTATGGACCAAACTTACATTTTTTTAAATGGAAACCATAGTTGGCCATGACTTCTTTGATAAGAGCATTTTTTACACTTTGATACAGGGCAACCCAAATGTAGGAAATTTGATACAGATTTGATGGTCTATGTAATATATCTCTTATGTAATATACAGGGTGTCCCAGAATGGTTCATATAAGCTAATTAATAGACATCGGAGTGCACCAAAACGACGTCAATGTATTGAAGAAGAATTGTCAAACCAGCGTTATAAATGCCGCATCTGGTGTCGTTTTCGCAAACTCAGGCTACTTTTTTAAGGGAAATTCACAGATTCAACTAGATCTATGTTTCTAGTTTTTGAGTTTCTACGGCCATTTCTAACAACCTCTGTAGCGACCACAATTTGAATAATTTTGACATTGTTGATATGGTTTCTCATTTTTTCATGTAGTAATCAATGGTGTAGTATTTGCTGTGATTTATGATTTTTCAATTATGGACCAAACTTACATTTTTTTAAATGGAAACCATAGTTGGCCATGACCTCTTTGATAAGAGCATTTTTTACACTTTGATACAGGGCAACCCAAATGTAGGAAAGTAGATACGGATGTAATGGTCTATGCATATCTCTTATGTAATATACAGGGTGCCCCAGAATGGTTCATACAACTAATTAATAAAGACATCGGAGTGCACCAAAACGACGTCAATGTATTCAAGAAGAATTGTCAAACCATCGATATAAATGCCGCACAAGGCGTCATTTTCTCAAACTGAGGCTACTTTTTTGAGGGAAATTCACAGATACAACTAGATTTATGTTTCTAGTTTTTGAGTTTCTCTGGCCATTTCTAACAATCTCTGTAGTGGCAACAATTTGAATCATTTTGACATTGTTGATATGGTTTCCCATTGATTTTTTTTCATGTAGAAATCAGTGGTATAGTTTTTTGTTGTGATTGATTTAGTTGTTTTTCAATTATGAACCAAGCTTATATTTTATTTTAAATGGAAAGCATAGTTAGCCACGATATTGATAAGAGCATGTTTTACACTTTGATACAGGTCAACCCACATATTGGAAAGTTGATACGGATTCAATGGTCTATGTAATATATTACTTATGTAATATACAGGGTGCCCCAGAATGGTTCATACAAGCTAATTAATAAAGACGTCGGAGTGCATCAAAACGACGCCAATCTATTGAAGGAGAAATGTCAATCAGCATTATAAATGCCGCACCCGATAGAACCGTCCCTGCAAAGCCATCCCCAGATAGCCCGTATAATTTTTTGTCCTAACTTATACATATATTTATTCTCCTCCATAACGTATACACTCTCATGATGGTTCTCTAATGTGCTGGCTAACACTCCCTTTTGTTGCATAATATCGTTGCATCAGTTTTGTTACACTCCGACATCTTTATTAATATGGGAGTTACAGATTTTATAAATCATTCTGGGATATCTTTTATACGATCTAAGAACGATGTACGAATATAAGGGTTATCCTTATAAAAAAGTTAAAAAGAAAACTGGTTTTCAAAACTTAAAGCATGGTACAGATTCCACACTAGTTACGATGTTATTTCACAATTTTATCTATTTCACGTTCTTTGTTTTTTTTTTTCACATAAACGCAAGCGTTGGAAACGTTGATCATTTCATTTTCTAAATTATCTGTTGCCAATACTATTTTCTCCGAGTAAATAGTTAATTAAGATAATTACAATGATCTGAGTCTTAACCAGTGCTGTCAAGCAACTATTTAATATACATATGTACATAGGTATTCATTTCTAAGATTTAAAAACCTCCTTTGCTTGAGAATAACAATTTGAAGAACAAATCGTTAAAACTTATAATTTTGTAAAGACAAAGACCTAGTTTACAATGTCTTTAAAAAGTGAGACGTTAATAGAACATTTTAATTCCTTGACCACACAGATGTGTCATCAATATGGATCGTTAATTTGATAAACTAGGTATACTCTGATACGTAACTTATTTCTTTAACACTTCATCTGATAGTTGACATAACTTATGATAATGATGAAAACAACACTGTTCTGCATTTTGAAATTTGTTATCGGTCCCTGATTCATTTTTTTTTAATTTTTTGTGTCTACTGTACTGTGCTGAATTCAAATGTAAGCTTATGATCACCAAAAGTTTTTATAGAATGGAAGAAGAATATAAAATATGAGAAACCCAAACCATAAGCAATCTAGTGAATTTTCGAAGATTTACAAAAAAAACAAAAAACAAAATCACTTTTCAACAACAACAAAAAGTATTCAGTATAGTTTCTCGTTTGAGGGCCCAACAGTAGTCCGCTAATATATTTGGGGTCCATTTTCCACTATACCGCTTCTCCATTTGTGCCTATCGTTTCTCATGTAAGCCCTAGTTTTATATATAGAGGAGGTATAAACATTTTTGTTGCTCTACTAAGGGTTCATTAAGGACGTTTTTCAGACCGGGCACAATGTTTTCACGTAACTGCCATTCTTTAACGATATCATGTAGGTTTCTGGCTCTGTTATCCCATTCGCATAAAAAACAAAAAAATTTGGTGTAGCCACTCTGCAGTCTTGTAATTAGTGCAACAATTATTTTTAGATCGGCACAGATATTCCATTTATGATCTTCGTATTTTGTGCTTATTTTATACGCATGTTATCGTACGTTTCTTTCATGTTTACAGCATAACCCACAGGAACAGACGATTGTTCGTTTGCATTAAACAATAAAACAGTCTTCAGACTTGTCTTCAAATTTCAAACTTATACAGTGTCCGCCATAAGGTTGGAACCATATGGGATTTTTTTAATATTAGGGTTTAATAAAAACTTTTGGTACCAATCACTTCTGTTTCCGAAATAACTTAAAACGCGCCAATTCAAAGTTAACAGCTAACATCTGACAACTGTCTTTTCTTTTCCAAAAAAATCTTTAGAAAATGGCCTAAATAAAAGCCATATATACATGTAAGACTAATGAAGTTTTATGGTAAGGACTTAAAACGTGTACATTAAAATGAAAAAATATAGTGCGAAATTAAAGTTAAGCACACAGAGCCGACTGTTCATGAATATCTAGCCGACGCCAGTTCTCCTAAGTGATCACTTCACAGCAATTTTACTATTAAGTGGTGTTATGCAACAGTGATCCAACCCACGTTAATAAAATATGCAATTTTCTTTCTGTTATTTTCTAGGTATGAGTCATCTCATACCCTACACGTGTATTTTCTCGGATAAATGTAAAATATGTACATAAGCATACATATTATGTGTGTAAAATTTCTTACATAGATCGCGTGAGGAAATAAATCGTACCATTTAGTAGTTTGTGTTGATCGTCTGTTACACAGAGTTCTGTTGCATAGCACTTCTATTGTATACACTAATCAATTGTAGTAGGTACTATTTTTTGTGCTGAAATTTAAAAATTTTAGTAAAGAATTATACCTACATTTATATATATGCGAAATAGATTTCTAAATGTAGAACAACAAACAACAACATAAATTAACCCTTAGAGAACGGGCATTGGGGACTTATGATCTCTCTAAAAAAAATGGATAAAAAATGTATTACCCTAATAACTCTATTGTTATTTTTTTTTCTTTGAAAAAATTAAATATTTTGACTTGAGAAAAAAATTGTCCTAGTAAGTTTTGATATCGCTCGTCACGAATCTGTTATTAGATTTTTGAAAATCAAAATGGCGGATGCAGGTTAGCAGTTGCTGAAATTAAAAATGGATTATAATAATGAGAATATGTAGAGGAGTGATTTGGAGTTAAAAATTGTGAATCAGACTTCTACATAAAAATAGTAGATTCAAAAGGGTACATATAAAATGGCGGATTCAAGATAGCGGATTCAGGATGTCATAATATAAAAATGATAGAAATAATGGAAAAATATGTCACCGACTGTGGCTACGTATTTGATTTAATATTTTTATAATTCAAAATGGCGGATTCAACATGGCGATCTAAAAACAAAAAATCACGATAAACGAACTCTTGAGTACATATTTTTCATCAATATTATCAAATTTTCCACTCCTTTTTGGAAACCATCACTTGTTGTGATCGATTGAAATTGCTGATCACATAACGATACAGTAAATGTTACCGAAATGAAAAATATTGGTATCTTGATTGCATCAGTTTGAATCCAAAAATTCCAAAAATATGATGTTATATTTGTCATTAGCAATCCCCAAACCGTAATAAAAAAAAAAACAAATGGATAGAGATTTTGGTTTCATAATCAGCGATCTCAAAAAAACAAGTGTAGGTACCGTTTTCAGTCCGATTTCGAGAAAATTTGAGATTTGTATCCCTATTTTGGATACTCCATTTTGAATTTCTAAATTCTGATTTTAGATTCGTAATCAGCGACCTCAAAAACCGATGTATATAGTTTTCAGTCTAAATTGTAGAAAATTTAAAATTTTTGTCCCTCATATAGAACTTGTCCACCATATTAGATGCCCCATCCTGAATTTTTAAAATCTGATCCCAGACTCGTAATTGGCGACTTAAAACCACAAAATAATGATGTTTGAACAAAGATAAGGAACCTTTTCTTTGAGTCAGTTGACTGGATTTTCCGTCCTCTAAAGGTTAATACGACTCTCATTGTAATAATCTGTTTTGATATGCTAATTTTTAACTTTCACTTTTATTTGCTTTTTAAATATTTCCGTTTTTGTTTCAAATTGATTCTACGTACTTTCCTAAATGTTCGAATGTACGAATTACTACAAAAATTAAAAAAAATTCTCCTTAATAATGGAGGTAACAGAAATGCTACTCTTATTTCTGTACAAACTACATTGTTTAACTAAAATTTCTGCATCTACATAATTTATTTCTATCCAGTCCATGAACCACGAATGCGGTAAAAAAGTTGTTGAAACAAGTAGTAGTGATAATCAACATAATTATAGAAGACTAAACTATAAAAATCTCGACAAATTTTCTCTTCAACCTGTTACTTTGTTTATAGAATACTGTACTCGGACAACAATTTCTAAATAAATATTCAAATTCATATGATGAATTTCTTAAGATATCAGGTTCATTGATCGTATCTTATTACATATTCCTTCTTTAATATCTCAAGAGTGGTTGTTCTGTGGTCGAATATATTTTGCTTAAATAGCCCCAAAGAAAAGTAGTCCAGAAGAGTCCATGTCTGATAATGTAGCTGGTCATTCGTAAGCTATTGTCAATTGTTTTATGATCCAAAATACAGCATACTGGAAATCCCAGGTTACATATCTGCTAACTACCCTTAGTCCGTGGACCCTACAAATATGTTGCAATATTCTGGAATGTCTAACTGTCGAAACTGCAGTCACAATTTTTTGTGTAAATATATTGATAAAAAAAAGTCACATGTCATTGTGATATTTTATCGTCATTGTCATCTTTCAATTTATTTTTCAATTCCTTTTATTTTTCGGGTTGGGAATCTTCCCTTGTTAAGCAGCACGAATTTGAAATTAAATGAAGTTGTAAAATATTGTTTGCTAAATAAGGAAAAAAATTGAGATATGAACTTTTTTTATTACCAATATTATGGTCGTAGGTTATTGTCTTCATAAACATACATATTTGCAATATCTTCGGTGTCTTTTATTATTCATTTTTTTATTTTGTGGTCGTTTTGAAGTACTGTAAACTAGGTTAATTTGTTCAAGTTTATGTTCACCAATTATTACTCTATTAACTATTTCAATTCCATTTATTGCGGTCTTTGTTTATTTAGCCGTAAATATCTTAACGAGTGTTGAACTTTCACCTAAATAAAAAACCATAATTCGCACTTGTTTCATTAACCTCTCATTGTTAAGTCGTTTTTTTGTCCATCACATGATGCGATGGAGTTGTCCATACCTAATATGATGGGTTTATGTTAATCTCTCAGACAATAGCAATCTACATAACGCTTTCAACCTTGAGAGACGAATGAATTAAGTTTTCTTTTTTTTAATTAGACGGTGAACAAAAAAAACTTGATTGCGATTACCACATTTTAAATTAAGACAAATGAAATAATGGTTTAATCCTCAGGAATATACATCATTCATTTTCTGTCCGTTATACCTACAATTTGAAAATATAAAATGTTAGCATTTGTGTTTGGTTCTTCTGGATTTAGTACCTCATAGATAACATATATTGATAAAATTAAACCATTATTTTATATATAAATACAGAGAGGTCATAAATATTGAAATATAAACTGTATATATGTTTTCAAGAATACTTTACAAAAAAAAAAATGCTTGGAAAAAGTCTCCTCCAGTGTTAATTTAGATTAACAGAGTAAAAATATTTGTTTCGAATTAATACAAACGTCCTTTTTTATTTCTTTACAAATGTGACTGCAAAATCTTTACTACTGCAAGAACATAAAAAACAAAAACATTAGTGTAAAAGTGTAAAACTAGAATTAAAATTTGTCCATGTACCTAAATACATAGATTAATAGTCCAAAGTTACACATACAGTGCAACAACTATAGCTTCGCCCTTGGACGAAGTAGACAAAACCTAAAATTGTGCACATTTCTTTTGTGCACAATTCAGCTGTGATTGCTCAAGAAGTTTTTTGTTCAGTCTGTTAGTGTTTGTTTGTGGGTATCTCACTGTCTGTTTGTGGGTATACCTCTCAGGTGTGGTCGTATTACATTGCACTACGTTCATTGTGCGCATTTGACAGGCAAAGCTATTCTGGATGTGTTGTAACTACATATAAAGTACAGAATATAAGAAGAATTAATACTTTTTTAAATTGGGAAACAATTTCTTGAATACAATTTAACTTTTTTAATTAACAGGTCTTTATATATATTTTTAAATAGTACAGTCATATACAGTGTGGGCCAAAGGGAAACATTTGTATTATTGAGATATTGAAAAAAACTTTTACGTACTAAAAACGTAGCCACCAATATGGTGGCAATTAAAAAAAACTAGTACGAGATCGCGAAAAGTGAGTTTAGAAGACGAGATGTTTGAATATTTTGTATTACTTAAATTGTACTAGAAAATATATTTGTCGCAAAATCTAACGAATTTTTCTATTTGACGACCAATAACAAGAACAAATTAAACTTTTTAAATAGTTTTTATGTATGACTCGCGTTGTTGCAATTACTTTTATATTAAATTAGATTCAAAATTTAATGTTAAAGAAAAAATTGATTTGTATGTGAATATGAGAACAAAAATGACTTTGAAATTTGAATACAGCTGTAGCAAAATGGATTGCAATAACGGAAGAATTAGTAAAAGTTATTTTTTAAAATTTAGTTGTGTTGTGGACATATAGAAAAATTCCTTCAATTTTGCGACAAATATTTTGGAAACAGTCTTCTAGTCTAGTCTGGAAATAGTCTTGAACGAAAAATTATATATATTTATGAAAAACTGCAGTTTACATTTTTTTTTTTGATAACTACTTGAACCTGGCGTGAGTGCTGGAAAGAAATAAACCGCGACTCTTAGATATATTCCCAACGATTCACACCACCCTTTTCAACATAAAATGGCAAGTTTTAATTTTCTAATTCACCGTTTGTTAAATTTCCCCCTCAGTAAAGAGAGGTTTGAACATGAGAAACAATTAATTAACAATATAGCTAAGAGTAACGGTTACTCAGTCCATTTAATAGATAAGTTAGTAAGGAAGCATAAATTTAAGAGAACCCTGTACAATTCCACGACTTTTCGTAGAGATACTGACCATTCGAAATTTGCTTCGTTACCATATGAACCTAAATTCACCCGCGGACTAGATAAGATTTTTAAAAATATCAATATCAATTTGGTTTATAATTCTAAAAATAAACTACAGACGCTTTTGGGTAACCCCAAAGACAAAATCAACAATAACGAAAAGTCAGGAATATACGAAATAAGTTGTAAAGATTGTGATCAAAAGTATATTGGGCAAACAAAAAAGATCTATATTGACTAGATTTAAAGAACACATGGCTCATTTGAAATATGGCAGAACTGAAAAATCTTGTGTTGCCCAACATGCTTTCGACAACAACCATAGGATAGATATAAATAATTTAAAATTAATTAGAAATGTAACAAACAGTAGACAGTTGGATGCTTTTGAAAGTTTAGAAATCATTAAGTGTAACAATAGTATGAATAAGGACAATGGTCCGATACCCACCAGTCCACTGTTTGCTCTGATAAACAAAGACAGTTACGGTTCAGTGAACCGTGGCAACAAATTTGGTATAAATAGTGCAAGTATGTAGGCTAGAATTTAGTTTTAATCTTCTCCTGAAGATGCCAACTTGGTTGGCGAAACGCGCGTCGAGAAAAGTGTAGTAGTTCGGTGTTTCGTCGAAAACGTCCAGTTTTTTAACTACTTGAAATTTTGTGTACCGATCTGAAATTGCATTCATAACAACTTTTTCAAACAACTTTTATTGATATTTCATCATGTAACCTCACTTTCCACGATCTTATGCTAGTTTTTTCAAAATTGCCACCATATTGGTGGCCACGTGATATGTGTTAAAATTGCTTTTTTGAGATAAAATTACTACTATTAAGATATTCGAAATTTTTTTTGAATATCTTAATAATAAAAATGTGTTCTATTTGTTACGAACTCTTTGGCCTACACCGTATACTATTATTTTCATAGCTTTACAGGAAAATGTTAAATTAATGACAATTTATATGTAATATTTAATTTATTTGTTTATCTGAATAAGTTTTATAAGTTTGAATTACAACGGATAATCCTGTTTTATAACCTAAACTTACTTTATAACAATTGAAAAAATTGTATCGTTTATTATATTTATAAAATCGTATATCGTATAAATAGCTCAGAAACTATATTACCGAATGATAAGCGTATTCTTTAGTAACAAGGTATTTTCAGTGATAATTTAGATTCAGATAGTTTTAATATTTTAATAGAATTGTTACTGAGAAATTAATATGATAAATAAAATCGTTCGTTTTTGGCACCTATGAATTATTTATTTTTAAGAAAATACTATGTAATATTTGACATAATACGAGGGTGGTTTGATAAGTCCAATACTTTTTGAATTTCCCGCGCAGTAACTTTAATGGCAACACTGCTCCCGTCAACTGCCATCTATCGGTAGACTAATGTAAAATTTTGAGCAAGCTACGTCATTTAGTTATGTTTGACAGCCATTGAAAATAGCTAACCTCGTTAATTTCCACAAAAATGAAAACAAGTGAATTTCTTGTGCTGATTAAGCATTACTTTTTGCGCAAAAAAAACATTACCGAAACCAAGGAGAGGCTTGATAAATACTATGGGGACTCTGCACAGTTAATTTCAATGGTTAAAAAGTGGTTTACTGAGTTCCGCTGTGGCCGCTCCAGTACTAGTGACGCTGAACGCCAGAAATCGTCGATAAAATCCATGGAATGATATTGGACGATCGATGATTGAAAGTACGTGAGTTGGCTGAGGCTGTAGGCATCTCAACTTAGCGGGTGCATCACATTTTGCATGCATAAACACAACCGTGTGACCACTTCAAAGGAGTGTTTGGGGAATTTCCTATCAATTACCTTGAAAAGGGTAAAACGATCACCGGCGAATATTATTCACAACTGTTGGGCAGATTTGACACTGTTTTGAAGCAGAAACGACCGCATTTAGTGAAGAAGAAAGTGTTGTTTCATCAGGACAATGTACGGGTGCATACGTGTGTAATCACCATGGCAAAAATTCATCAATTGGGCTAAGAACTGCTACCTCATCCACCATATTCTCCAGATTTAGCCCCCTTCGACTATTTCATGTTTCCAAACCTGAAGAAATGGCTGGGTGGTAGGAGATTCGGGTAGAATGAAGAGGTCATCGCTGAAACAAACGCTTATTTTGAGGGCATTGAGGAATCATATTATTTAAAAGAAATAAAAAAAATTAGAAACACATTGGACTAAATGTATTAAGCTAAAAGCAAATTATGTAGAAAATTCACGGACTTATCAAACTACCCTCGTAAATATACTTATTTGCAAAATATGTTAAATACATTAAAAGACCTTAAATGTATATTTCACTAACAAGCTACAAAGAAATCAAGGCAACAATTTTTGTGTTTATTATGTACAAAACGGGTAATTATGCACGGCTTACTACAGGGTTTGTATAAAAAGTAATGAAACTAAACTTCGTAAAAAATAATTATTGTGAATATCACTACAAATCATTAATACTCTTCAAAGCAAGTCCCTTGGCCATCCACACACTTCTGCCAGCGATGTTTCCACGATTCGAAGGCGGCTTTGTAGGCGGCATCCAGAATGTCTTTTAAAGTTTGCGTCGTAGCTGCTTTGACGGCGTCCAGTTTTCTTGGAGGGCGGTTTTAAGTTTTGGAAAAGAAAAGAGTCTAGGGGGGGGGGGGGCAGGACGGGACTGTAGGGCGGCTGGGGAATCGTTGAATCCCATTCTTGGCGAAGTAGCTGCTCACCACGAAGCAGGTGTGACTTGAATCATTGTCGTGGTGAAGCTCCCAGTCGGCGGCGATGGCTGGCCTCACTCGATTGACTCTTTGTTTCAACCTTTTGAGCACTTCCACGTAAAAAACACGCTGCTTAATTAAATTTTGCATTTCGGAGCTTCGACCGAGTTTTATCACAGAGTACACTAAAAAGACGATGCTGCCCAAACAAGTGGTTGCAGACTACTGCCCAACTCGCCGTTTCGAAGCTTAGACTCTCCATCATCAAACCCGCCAGCTGCGAACGTGCCAGGAAGTACAGTCACGTGAGGAAAAAATGAGTCATTACTTTTTATACAAACACTGTATAAATATACGTAATGTAAAAAATAAAAATGTAAATTAAACATCTGCTACATTTTTGGTTCAATTGTTCTTTTTTGACAGTATATTCTGCAAGTAAAAAAAGCCACCCCTGTAAAAAAATTATTCCAAAACTCTAAAAATAATGGAGAAAAGGTAGGTGGGAATTCTCACGAACTCACCCTGTACATACAGCAATTCATGACATGGTCTTTTTTTACCAAGATTCCGCCTGCTACATTTTTTTAGATTTATTAATTAGAAAATAGTACGTAGGTATATTACAAAACTTCTAGAAATTATTTTAAATACTCCTCTAATTTTTAACAAATTTAATATAGTGCACGCCTAAGGTATGGAATAAATTCAGTAAATGTGAAACAAAAAGTTTTTTGAAAAAAATCCTCGAACAGGTCGATTTTGTTTAATAAAAACACACATTTTTGAGGGAACGTCTGTTTTCAGATGTCATTTGTTTTTGAGTAATAACATCATCAATTTATTTTTCAAATGGCAACTCCCCATTTTTTTTATTTAATTTGAGAGACCCTTTCATTTTCGATATAACGGCATTCAAATGTTGCCACCTTACATAAAACATTTTTTGAGTAAATGCGTTAAAAAGTGAAAAATATATTTTTCACAATAAAGAAACGAAAATTTCTTTAATAAGCAAATACAATTTTAAATTAAGTGTTCGAAATGCCGTCCATCAACTTCTTGGCAATATGCAAGCCTGTGTTCAAATTCTTCTTGTACATTCTGAATGACTTCGGGGGTAATGGATCCCATTTCATCTCTAATGCGATCTCGTAGTTCGGCTAAATTGTATGGTCTTTTGCAGTACACTTTTGATTTTAAATAACCTTATAAAAAATAATCAAGTGGTGTAAGATCTGGGGATCTGGCGGGCCATTCTATCGGTCCAATCCACCTCTGAGGAAAGATGACGTCTAAATATTCACGAACTGAGCGCGCATAATGCGGGGGTGCTCCGTCTTGCTGAAACCAGAATGTCTTATCTGGAACGTCAGGATCATTCTCGTTTGGGAAAATTACTGCAAGCGCTGGAACTAGATCATTTTACAAGAACTCCAGATATCTTTCTCCTGTGAGAGTTTCTTCAAAGAAGAAAGAACCTATTATTCTGTTTGCGACTATTCCGGCCCACACATTTAATTTCTGCGGATGTTGAGTATGTGCTTCGATGATCCAATGAGGATTCGTCCGACTCCAATACCTGCAATTTTGACGATTCACTGTGCCGTTTAGACAAAACGTGACTTCATCGGAAAAAAGTATTTGCTGGTGTATTTGGACTTGTTTGACAAATACTCATCATAGTTTCACAGAATTGCAGTCACAGGTCGGGGTCGTCTTCGTTGAGTTCTTGCACAAACTGAAATTTGTAGGAATGATGGTTTTCATTCCTCAGGATACGTAGAACTATCGTCTGACTAACTTCATTGTTTGAGACAACTAGTGTAGAGGTACTCTGAGGGTTTTCCTCCATACTTAACACAATGCTAATCTTTTTATCTTGGGTAATTTTTGGACGTCTTGATTTTTGGTAGATCTTTAACATCACCAGTTTCTCTAAATTTGGACTCAATATTATTAACTGTGGATTGGATGATAGGGTTATCTGGATATTTTGCATTAAATATATTGCATACCTCCTGCGGAGTTCTGGTGAAATCCGATGAAAATCAAAATTTCAATTCTTTGTGTCACAGTTAAATGTGCCATATTAAAATTGGAATTTTTATAAATACTAACACGTTACATTTTACTATACACGATACAAACTTTTCGCACAAATTAATGACAAATCTTCTGATTAACTGACAATGAAAACCATATACATCAAAAAACTTAATCTGATAATTTTTTTGCTTAGCAACGTACTTTTGGCTAAATTTTCGTTTATTTATTGTGAAAAATATATTTTTCATTTTGTAACATTCAATTGTCATTTACTCAAAAATTTTGTTATATAGGGTGGCAACATTTTTATACCGTTAAATCGACAATGAGAGGGTCTCTCAAATTAAATTTAAAAAAATGGGGGGTTGCCATTTGAAAAATAAGTTGCTGACGTCATTACTCAAAAACAAATGACATCTTAAAATAGACGTTCCCTCAAAAATGTGTGTTTTTATTAAACAAAATCGACCTGTTCGTGGATTTTTCCAAAAATTTTTTGTTTCACATTTACTGAATTTATTCCATACTTTAGGCGCGTACTGAAAATACGAAAAAATCGTGTACACTCTGCGTCTGAAAAGTGATTTGAATACTGAATTATAAATCCTAGGTACTCGTATGTTTCGGATTTATGCAGGTATGCTATGCTCGTTCAGTAAAATCTCACTTTTCGGTATGCGAGAAATATACTATTTAATTAAACATGGTTGCCAGTACAACAGTCATTTCCAATTTTTTAGCATAAAAGTAGCTAGTATATCTAACTGGTTTGTAATCTGATTCAGCAATACTGCCGCCATATTTGAGAATGTTCGTACGTGCGAATTATACAGAAGTGACTACACATAGCTTATTTTAAAAGTCGATACGTTATTTCTTTATTGATTAGTCGATTTACCTTGAAACAAAATGAGTTGATGAATAGAATTTTAATGGTGTTTACCATTATGTCGCTTGGTTATAATTACGATGACGATAACAATACATCAATAATGGAAAAATGATCAAAGTACTCGCTCGTGTCTAATTGTAGTTTTAAAAAACCCACATATTAAAAATCACAATTTTAATTTATCATAAAATGACATATGCGCTAGACCATTGATGTAAATGATGTTTACATCATCTGCGGGTTCTAATGATTCTTCAACTAGGTAACGTGAGCATCTTATATGAATAGACACAAAAAACAACACGTCTTAGGTAAAATATAACATGTATATTTCTTTAACAAGATAACCATGGATAATATGGTTCCGAAGTGTTGCTTTTAAAGAAACTTTAAAGTGAAAGTACCAAACAAAAATGACTGGAATAATAGTGACAGTCCAACAACGGATAAACTGTGGCTGGGATTGGGACTATAGAGACGGTCCAAAATAAAACATGCTATAAAGACCGACATTTACAGGCGAAGATCTAGTACAAATCTCTTGTTAAGTGAGAACTAATCAATTATCATCTTTTCCGATAGCCAAGCAGCGCTTGAAGCAATCAGATCCATGAAGACTACAAAAATAGTATGGGAATGCATAGAGGTCTTATAATAGCTAGGAAGCCAAATAAGAGTGGCTTTGGCTTGGGCACCATGACACAAAGGACTGACAAAAGCTGACAAAATAGCCAAAGAAGACGCTTTTAACCCTCAGTTCGACCATTACCAGAGCCCTTCTGTGGTACAGAAAAACCATGCATAAAAATGTTAATTCATAAATTAATAGATGACTGGAATGGTGGACAAAGTTTCCACCACAAAGACATCGAAAAAGCAGTTCGTAAAAGAACCATCGCCCAAATTCGCAGAAGACCTAAGTATTGGATCAAAATCGAAAGGTTGTCAAATCATGGTTGTCAAATTTATCAAGTCATGGTAAATTTACTCACAGGACGTTGACGAGTAAATGACACATAAGTGTAATTGGTCTAGCAAACGAGACAATATGCAGATTCTTCCTGGAAGAAGAGAAAACCTCAGTTCACGTACCATGCCATTATGAAAAACTAAGAAGACTGAGATTTTAAATTCTAGGGAAGGAAAAGCCAAAAGAAACACCTTAACAAAAGAGACTATATTAAAGCTGTGGAGTCTGTGTTGAACCAGTGGGAGTATTGAGTGTTAGGGGAGTGGTTTGTTATTCTTAATATTTCTTTTCATTCATTTTTTTCATAACCCAGCAATATTCTCCATACACGATCTGAATTTTTATTTTGGTTGTGGTGTATCTAGTAAAACTTAAAAAAAGAAAGCCAAAAAAAAATGTGAATAGCATTGAAAAAAATGTTAAACCAAATGTTAGAGAGGGAAAAGATAAAACATAACGGTCAAGTTGTTAAAATAAAAGTTCATTCATCTCATGTTCATGTCAAAAAACCTTCATTGTTCCCAAACTGAAGATTACCTTTTCTTCCGTACCTACTTTTTACAGAAAATGCTCAAAAAATAGTAAAATTTAAAGAATTGCCAGAAAAAGAATTCAGAGTACAAATTTAGGGCCTGATATCACGGTAAGAGGGCACTGTGCGAATTTTTTTTTATGAAGAATCAATTCTATATTTACTTCCTCTATATGCTTCTGTAATATTTACCGGACAACCTGTATAATACGTAGAAAAAATAAAATACACAATATTTATTGAATTGACCTTTGACTCTTAATCCACAGTAAAGCAAGTGTTAATGTTGCTTCATTAAAATTGTTGCCAATATTTGCATTAATTATAATTGTATTTCCATTCACTTCAATTAGGTTTCTTAATTTTACGCTAGTTGCCACTAGTTACTATGTCGTTTATCATTATTAATGTATGTCATCGATCGACCGTAATAAATACATTATGAAAATGATCTGAATTAATTATGTTTGTTCATAAAAACTATTCGTGATTTAATAAAGTTTCCGAATTCATTATTATTGCTGCAACAAATTTAGTATCTGACAAGTGTTTTGTAAGAGGAATGCCACCGTTGAAAAAGTGACTACAGTTTTTTCTTGAGAATATTGTAGTGACGTAAATGTTTTTTTAACAACTTTTTTTATTTTTTTTATAAACAGAACACATAACTTCGCAGTTTAATTAATGTTGTCAATATAATTAATGGCAGTTAATAAGTGAAAAAAGTCCAAACAAAAATTTACAAACCCTCACATTTAAAAATTTTATTGACATATTAAAAAAAAGTGGTGGAAGTATAGTTCTTTTTTTTTTGAAGTTTCAAACGATAACGAAGTGTGTGCTGAAGCTGCACACATAATTTGAATTTAATTAGTCGAGTAGAACTTGAATTATCGTTATCGCGCAAATAGTCCAATAGTGTCAGTGTTCATTTTCATATACATAGGTAATATTTTTCTTTGCAAATCTTGCTCTTAATAATAATTGATATAGTTGATAAGGTGGCTGTGGATCTTCCAGACAGTAATTCTTCATTTACTGGTAAATTAAGTAAATTATTGACTCATTAAGGGCGAATTGGACTATTGGAAATGATAAGATACCAATAAATTCCAAATTAAAGGCGTACAAATAAGTTTCCGCCGTTTTTAATAAAAAAATTGGGAATTTATTGTGAAAGGACGGTACCTAATGTTTTATTCTAAGTATTGTCCATCGCTTGCCACTACTTTTTCCCATCGTTCTGGTAGCATACGGATACCGCGTCGGAAGAATGCTTCATCTTTTGAGGCTATCCACGAATGGACCCAATTTTTGGTATCTTCATATGATGTGAAGTGTTGCTCACACAGATCATGCGCCATCGATTGAAACAAGTGGAAATCAGAAGGAGCAATGTCTGGTGAATACGGTGGTTGGGTAAAACTTCCCAAATGAGTGTTTCCAATTAGTTAGGTTTTGACCGGCGCTGCAACATGTGGACGAGCATTAACATGAAGAGGAATAACTTTGTCGTGTCTGGAGTAGTAGTGGGCGCGCTTTTTCTTGAGTGATCGACTCAATCTCATCAACTGTGTTCGGTAGACAGCTCCAGTAATGGTTTCGTTCGGTTTGAGCAACTCATAATACACGACGCCAAGCTGATCCCACCAAATACACAACAAGAGTTTTTTTCCATGAATATTTGGCTTAGCTGTAGATGTTGAAGCATGGCCAGGTGGTCCCCATGATTTTTCCTTTTTGAATTATCATAGTGGATCCATTTTTCATCACCAGTGACTATACGGTGCAGAAAACCCTTTCGTTTATGCCTGGAAACAGAATTTTACATGTGAAAAATCGGCATTCAATGTTTCTCGGCGTCAGATCATATGGAACCCAATTTCCTTGTTTTTGAATCATTCCCAATGATTTCAACCGATGTGAGATTGCTTGTTGAGTCACTCCTAATGTAAGTGCAAGTTCTTCTTGCGTTTGGCACGAATCTTGATCCAATGATGCTTCCAATTCCGCTTCTTCGTACACTTTCGGCCTTCCGCTACGTTCCTTGTCTTCGATGTCAAATTCACCGTTCTTAAACATTTGAAACCAATAACGACAATTTCTCTCACTTAAGGCAGCCTCACCATATGCTTCTACAAACAATCGATACGCTTCAGCTGCAGAAAAGTTCCCGCAAATGACACACAAAAGAATATAATATTATACTGATAAAAAATCACTAATATTTTAAGGTTATATTGTTGCCTGATGTCCAATCTTACGATAATAACGTTTACATCTGACAATTTTAACCATACCTCACTGGTGGCGCCAACTTTTGTCAAACGGCGGAAACTTATTTGTACACCTTTAAAAATCATGTACCTCTAACTCAACATGCTTATTTTAAATATCATATACCTTAATATCCTAATTTATTGCCGAGACTGTAGACAATCAAAAGCAGAATGACGTATTTTACCTGGATTTTCAAAAAGCCTTTGATTAAATTGACCATCGTATTCTCCTGAACAGACTCTTGCAATATGATTTATCAAAATTATCACTATAGCTCTGTGATTGAATAACTTCGTAATTTATTAAATAGAAGGCAATAGGTATGTTGAATATGAAAGTTTTAAATCTAACATATTCGTCCCAACGTCTGGCATCCCTTAAGATTATAATTTATGTTCGTTATTATTTTTGCTATCCATTAACGATTTACCAAAGTCTATTACTTGTCGAAAACTGCCCTATGAGGACAATAGATAATATAAATCTGAACAGATGTATTGAATTCAGGGACGTATTTGATGTGAAATTTTCATTTATTCCGCACATAATTCAAATTATTTCTTCAGTAAACAGAATTTGGAGCTTTATATTAAGTAACTGCAAACATTTGTGCAATGTATCTATTTTTAAAACAGTATATTTTGCATTTGATTGATCGAAGTTAGAATACTGAGCTGTACTATAATGTATAATAATATAATACTGTAATAAGCAACATCGAGTCAATCCAAAGAAATTATCTAATATTTGGCTTTTAGAGTTGATGGAAGTTACTCGGAAGTTACCCGGAAAGAGGTATAGATCACCAGACTCTATTAAATAGCTTACAGGTGAAAAGTCAATTCAATTGTTTTTTGTATTTCTTTATAATCTATTGTTATTGTATAAGTTTTCGATTGTATTCGTTGGTTTTTCGTATGTGAACAAAATTTTACTTATAAAAACATTTCCTGTAATTGGGTGCAAACCTGTAAGCAATTAACTCATATTCTATTCTATTCTATAATATTTCAGATTATACCACAATTCAGCTTTGTACCACAATTGAATTAATTCGCGACTTAACGGTCTATTACTAAAAAATGCGCTACAAACAATTTTACTAATGAGTAATTAAGCACAAAAGGTTATCATTCAGAAGAGTTTCTATCTCAGAAGATTTTATATCTAAAAAATCATTCAGAAGAGTCTATATCTCAGATTCAAGACATCAACAGTTAAATTAATAAAGAATAATGGTAATCGCCAATATTCATACTTTCAGAGTAAAACCAATTTTAGCCTGATCAAAGAAGTGCAATGACTTCTAAACCAAAAATTTCGCGGTACAGCCAGCTGGTGTATGTATGTATGTACAAATTACATACATAATAATATTATGTATGAATAATTTAATTTAATAATAATTTAAATTCCAAAAAATTTTGATTTTTTTCAAGTGCAAGATGTAGTTGTCAAGTGCATTACGTGTATAGCCGCCTTTAGCCCGCTTTCCAGAATTTGACCCCGCTCTGTAAGGAACCACTACACCACTGTAGGGTTCCCTACGTCCTTTGTGGATGTTCAACCGTCGCCAACGGTCCACGCCATCAACAATAACGCCCCTCATCATGCTCCCTGTAGCATCACGGGAACGCAACCGCAACTGCGAGTATTTACACGACCCCGCTCACCGGCCCGGCTACCAGGCAGTTTTTACGTTAAAGCCGATAAGTACTCGTACATCGACAAGTCTAGTAAGAGAGAGAGGACTTGGTGCCGTCGAGAACCCCACTTTCGAGCAGTCGGCTCCATGGATCGTGTCGATGATGTAGCGCAAAAGTAACCAACAGGTGTCAGTTAGCGTATACCGCGTGTGTGTTTGTGTGCTTTTATCGTTTTTATCGACATCAGTTGCGATATCTTTCGATAACTCGCGGTCCCGACATTGCCCTATTTTAGTGAGAGATTGTGCATGTGCTGGGTGTAGGATGTAATTTTTTTTTCACCTGACGCTGTGCTCGATTTATTGGATTACCCTTAATCTCGGTAAGCGCTGAATTATATTACCTGTCCCTGGTCTAGATATATGACGTTAAATATTTACGTAATAATGTTTATGTGTAGCAGTGTTTGCTGTACAGTGTTTAATGATACCAAGGCGAAATACCCATATAAACAGCATTGCGAATAATTGGATATATGTTGCTTCTTATCTTAAATTCTTTCACATAGGTGTATGTAGTATTTATTGAAACAATAGTGAACAATAATTTTTCTCTACTACTGGTTGCTGTAAAAAAACTGCCTTATTTTATTTAATATAGGTTTGTTTGTCCATTGGTCGAATTTGTTTGCTCAACTTTAGCACTATTGCATTCGTTTGCTAGTTTGGTTTGATGTGCCCATAGCAGTTATCAGTTTTGACGCGAAACTAAATTTCGACTGTCAAGAATAACGTTGTCCTAACTCCCATTTTTTCTGAAAAATTTGTAATTTATGGTAGATTATCCTAACTCCTCAAATTCACGAAATAGTAACTTAAAATTCAGAATAATACTGTTCTAAATGCCTTTAAATCCCATATTTTTATATATTCTAACTACATTGTTCATTATGTTTTCAGAATAACATAGTTCGAACTCCACTTTTGAGAATAAGAATGTCATAATTCCTATTAGAAGTCTCTATTCGCACTTTTGGTCAAGTTGATATAGAGTTCTGGGAATGTATTTTTAAGCAAGGCCCGAGGCAAAAACCTAAAAACTCGAAGAAAAATAAAAAAATTATATATTATATCTATACCTACTTTTTTGCTATTCTATAAATAGTGTATACTGTAATAATTATAACTATATGTAACTAGTACTACCGTTTAAAAAATTGTAACACGATGTATTTTTAATTATCTATCAATAAAGGTAGAAGAGTTTGAGAATTTGTGTCATTTGGAACATAAAAATTAATAACAATGACCAAATTAATTTAGATTTTGTTAAACTCCAAGGAGTTAGGACATTCTTTTTCTGAAAAGTTTTACATTTAATTATTCTAACTCCACAATATTTTACAGGCATCTGCCTTATCAATTGTTTGACAGTTGAAAAAATCTGTAATGATGTAGTACAATATCCAATATTTAAAAAAAATGTCATTAGAGGGAGCTATATTTCATTTTATATATCCATCCGAGACGACAAAGTTTCAACCCCTTCTCCTGAAATATTTACATAACTGGAGTTAGAACACTGTTACTCTTGGCAGTCGATTTGTACACCATGGTGGTAGACTAAAATTTTCACCTTTGTCAAGAATTTACACAATTTCGTAAAAATTTCGGTCGTTTTCATCACTATTAACCATTTTGTAACAAACATAAATTCGTATTGAAATACTAAAATGGTCATATTTTTGTTTAAAAAATGACTTATTTTATAAATCAGATCAGATCCGATTTTCTTGGTCAAACTAGTTTCTTCAAAAGTTAATTTAAATTTCTAAAACATTATAAAAAATGCATAGCTGTCCATTCTTGATAAGATTTTTTTTCAATCTCAATATACAAAGGGCAATCGATCTCAATATACAAAGGGCAATGGTTGGCTTATCTTGGGAAAATGCACTGTTGCATTCAGTCCTTTTTGATGCTGGTTTTAAACCGAAATAAAATTTTTCCCATAAATATATTGTTTTAACTGATAAAGCTAGAAGCTAGAAACTACTTGTTGGACAAATATGGGTCTTGCTTGGGTGCTACTATACGAATGCTATAAAAGTGGAAATCGAAATTAGGAGTATCAATTTCACTGATCTGGAGTAGAAAACAAACGTCTGAAGTGAAACCCTTGGAAAATTTTAATTATCAAGAATAGCCCAGCCCAAATCTGTCGGTTCCACAATGTACATACCTACATATGTACGTGTAATTTTGCATAAGAATAGTAGAAGTCACAACGGTTTGAGAAAAGCTCAGTAGAAAATAAATAATGATTTTATTTTTCTATAGATCTAGAACTGATTTAATGCTGCATTAAAAAAACATCATGCATGCCTAAAAAATTAAATTCATAGTCTTTGCTTACTTCCTGCTTACTGCTATATGTGCACCAGATATCGGCCCTTTGTGAAAAAGGATCATTTCTACACTTCTTGTTCTAACAACTAGCCCACGTAATGAGAGGGCCAGTCTTATTCCTTCAGTACGATACGTATGCTGTTGCTTCTTATCTCTCGTTTCACTTCTTTTTGTCCTTTTTCATAACTGACCGATGTTTGTTGTACACGTACGGTACAAATATAAAGCTAAACACACCTAAAAGGCGGCATTCTAATATTTGTATAATACGGACCTGCTATAAAAATAAACTATGTGAGGATTACTTTAAAATGCTAGTCATTTTTTGCACTTTTTGCATGCAACGTTTTTAACCATTACAATTAAATGCAAGGTCAAAAGATTATTTGTTATATACTCAAACGAATAGGTACGTAGCTTATTTATGTTCGTGATTCGGGAATCGGTTTTTAAAAAGCGAACAAATACTTCACAAACTTTATTAGTCTAAAGGAAGAGATATTACAGCTTCAAACGTTAAAACCCGAATGTATTCAGTCTTATCAAAAGGCAATCTTCTGTGCCTGCCTTTCCCACAATAATATATATGTCATCGTAATATGAAGGGATGGTTTACATAAAGTGCTTATCTTTATCTCTAAGGTCCTTAAATTAAATAGTAAACTAAACAATAAACAATTTAAAGTAACGTGTGAAATAATATCTTAAATGCAAAAAAAGGGCACATTCCATAACTAAATAATAAACAACTATAAGTATTGCGAAATAATGATAACTACCAACCAAGGGCAGATTCCATAACTTTATTTTTACATATACATGTAAAAATAAATAAACTACGACTAGTTCATATGTTTCACTTTGAAGTCTAGAAAGGATATTGGTGGCATTCATAAAATATTTACATATATATTCACCACCACCAATTTTAAATATTTGTGTAGTACATTTCGACAACATTAAGAATATCTAAACTACGAATAATTCTTCGAAAATTTTGATCAATCTGTATTTGTCTAAGTTTATATATCTTTATATTTATCTATGTTTTCCTTAATTTTCAACATTTTTATTTTGTATATAAAATCCGGACCAGTTTTAATCTGAAATAGTTATTTTTTTTAATAATACGTAATAAATAATATGACCTTCTAGGTCATTCCTCCAGACGCTCATACAGGTCCATAATTATTTATTGCGTAAACTGATTACACTAGTATTGGTTCTGTTAGTCACTCCATTAAAATATGTTTTTGTTATTTTACTTAGTAGTTTGCTAAATGGTTCTAATTAGGCACCTAAAATAACCTACATTAATGACTTATAGGTACTAATTACCCATCTAACAACATTGTAGAAAATATAATAATTTTAAAAACAAACATACAGCAATTCCCATGGCCAACACAGTTATATATGGTGATAATACACGTAATGTTGAAATATATGATGATTTATATAGTAAACAATATTCATCTACACCCGTGTTAATTGGAGACATTTTAGTCTATTTGTTAATAATTTTTAATCCTTGAATTTTTGTGCTATACCTACATTTATTTGTATTATCCATATCAATAAATGTTAATATATATAATATTAATATTATTATTTAACTAGAATAATATATAATAATATAGCAAAGAAAACATAGCTAAGATGAGCATCACTAGAGTCCGGAAATGTGTGCTGCAACGCAGGGCTCGGCACTATAAAACTCTATTATAATGAAAGTATAAAACGTATTTTTTTAAGCACCTTGTAAATTATATACGCGCGTATTTTTTAATAAATTTGATAACGCTCCAGAACCCGCGTATACGCAGCAGTACGCCATCCCGGCACGGGAAAACAGGATAGTCTAACGGAGTTTAACATGCGTGACAGCAAACATTCCGAACCCTAATCATTCTAGTTTTTGTCTTCCTTTTTCTTCTAGAGCCTTCTACATCCCCAACAAGAGTTTCAAAAGTTGAATCTATCAGATAAAGCCGTAGAAAATAATCACACAGGGTCAAATCAGAGGATCAAGAAGTCTGGGGTACATGTTCAAATGTACTGTATGTCAAAAGATGCCTTTCAAGTAGTATTCATAATTCTTTTTTACTGAAAATAATAGTTTTCATATCGTCGTCGATCAACATTTCTGTAAAAGATTGCATAAATTAAACGGATTTTATAAATGCAACTCTGTATTTAACGGTATTTAAAAAAATATTAGACCAATAACACTTACAACATTTACAGCGGGTATGTATAGCACACACGCTTTTTTATACATGGAGTTTTCAATATAAAACATAAAATATATGTTGTTCTCATAAAATTTTAAAATTTTTCTCTATAAAAAACGGTTATTAATACGTCACGTATTCGTCAAATAAAACGCCAAACTTTTAATTCAAAATGTCGGCGATAACATTACCTTTATAATTGTTTAATTGCAGTTAATACAGACGGTTTACGTTTTTATTAAAAAAAGAGGCAATCAATTGACTTCTTTCACCAAGAGAAACTATCAAGACTATTGTGTGCACCCTTTTAAAAGTTTCAAGGCGGTGGGCTTCAAAGGAAATTATAAAAGCTCTTAGACTGTGTAGAATCACGTTCAAATCGCTACGAGTCGACACAGTCTGAGCAAAAAGACGTCATTTTGCTTTCGCTATTGGCCTAAAGAGTCCCACGCTGAATCCTTTGACTAAACTACTTACTTTCTACATTTAATAACTAAAACCAAACGAATTAAAAATGTAAATTTTAACACTTGCAAATGTCGCGAAATTTATTAACAATTATTTCTGTAAATAATATATGTATTATCTGCTTGATCTTAACAAAACTTGAACGCATCAAGTTTACTATTATGCGTATTTAAATAATTTCGCAGGTCCTTGATCTGTCACGATTACTCGTATACGCATATAAGTAATACATAAATTAAATCAATTTGCATGTTGCGTAGAAAACATAACTACCCACACAGCGGTGATGTTAATCTGATCGATAACAAGTGTTTGACTTTCTGATTTCGACTAATTTTCATAAATAAATTATGGCTGTAATTAAACAACTCAGACTCATCAACAACTCAGACACATAGGCAACTCGCGTAGCATGTCGTGACAGGTTGCCTCAATTCGATTTGATTACAGTAGTCCCGTGTCAGCTGTACTGTTGTAGAACCTTCGCTGTATGCAATACTCTGTGGCATGTTTCTGCCAGCTTTTGTAATACTTCTAAGAAGTTGTAAAGTAGGGAATTTCAAGACCAACTAGGAAATTCATTTATTCGTTATAAATAAATAAATATATAAATCGAATATAAGTCTTATGTTCGATATTTCTTTAAAGTCAGTGTATGTATGTGTATGAGAAATGAAGGTAAATATTGTCATATTGGTTTTTAGCTTTTATCCAAATAAGTATGTATATGTAATTTAACTTCTTTGTTGATGTAAACATGAGGTGAGAATCAATCGCGATCCAATCGCTAGCGCAGGCGTATGAAAGGCATCCGGTTTGTCGGTAGGGCTGTTTGAGTTAAAATTTGAAATACCATTGTATATTTTATTTAGGTCTAGTGCCTGATTAGAAAATCGCGTTATTACGAGCGTATTGTAGAAGCACTACATACATTCATAAAAATAAAAATGGATATTTTTATCACATTGACGAAAAAGTTCAAATAATTAATTTTTTTTTTTGGTGATCGGTCTGTAAGGGATATTAAAGCCATTTTTAACGCAAAATTTCCCAATAGGCCCTCACCGACGATATAAACGGTTAATCGGATCGTTAAAAATTTCGAAAAACATGGTTGTGTTTCACTTAGATCCCACAGAAGAAATGCAGTTCCGGTAAATGACGAGGTCGAACAGAGAGACATAAATATTTTGGTTACTGTCAATGACAACCCAACATTGTCTGCCAAGGCAATGGCTGAAATTGTAGATTGTATGTGTGTAAGCTAAAACATATACGCCAGTACATCTCCTTCAAACAACTATTCGGATACTAATACAAAATATAAATTAACCAAACGACAACAAACGTCTAATCCCCGAGCGCTAGCGCAGTTTGAATTTGACATGCGCAGATGCAGTTCTGTCTGCGCCGAAATTTTGTACGCCGAAGCCGAACCATTGGACCGTTCGTTCTGCCTTGTTTCGCTGTCGTCATATCAACATAATATTCCTATTAGATATTTTAAAATTGTTTCACAGCTGTTTAAAGTAATATTAACTATTTAAAATTATTTCACGATTTTTTATATTTATTATTATACGATATGCAATGCAGTCTGAAAATTAAATTGGCTTATATTAATTGATCGTACATCAATGCATTTCGTAAATATAGGGTTTTTATAAAGACTTATTATGCAGAGTGAAGAGTTACAGTTAGTTCTGGCAACGTTGCTTTTTAGATTTCCGCTAAGACCCCGCTCTTAGCTTTATGTACAACCAAGCCCCCCGGCCCAAGTAAATTCGCCTAACTATGACAAAAAAATGTATCATTTAATATGTATTTAATAACCACCTACATCCACCTATGTACACCTATGTATTAGGGTGCCGCTTACGTTATGTATATGTTATGTATGTACTAATACCATTATATTAATTTACGTTCCTTACTTAATATTAATTTAGACAATAGAGAGACATACTTATAAATATATATAATGAGATAATGTGATTAATAACACACTCTAATTGTGTATTAAGGCTTACTAATATCTGATATGGTGATATGTTATCTTCAAGCGAAATCAAAGTGCAATAAAATAAGTAATTTAGGTATTAACTCATAAACTAAATAGTAACTTATTAGTTATTGAAAATAAATTATAGAAAATATTATTTAACATTTTCATTGCTTTACTTGTGATAAGCAAATTTTTTTCTGTCATCTGATTTTTTTTTTGCCAAATGAAATTTGTTGGTAATTTTTTTTCAAATACTCAAAAGCATTTTCCGCTCGATATATCCATATGTGTATATCAAGAATATTATTTATAAATAAATTATGCTCCATTTGTTCTTTTGAAATAGTATATTAGGTATGTTTATTTAACAATTATTAGGTATATTTATTATTTATTTCATTACATTATTATTTATTTTATTACATTATTTATATTTGTTTTAATTTATTAGGTACATTAGGTATGTTTATTATTTATTTTAATTTATTTGTACGAGTATATAAATTAAAATTAAAGTGCCAACCTAATTTAATTAATATGTTATCTAGGTGCAGGTAATACGTTTCTAATAACACTGTTCTGCATTTTGAAATTTTTTGTCGCTTCCTGATATTTTTTTGGGTTATTTTATGCTTAGAAATAATATACGCAATTTCTCGTAGATTTATTTCATATTCACAGCATAACCCACGAGAACAGATGGTTGTTCCTTTCCATTAAACGATAAAACTGCATCCTTAAACAAAACATCCTTATACCTACTTTGCAATCAATCAAAACATGCTATTGATGTTCTCTAGATCAATTTACAGGTCAGTGTAAGAGTTACATAGGTAGAAATTTTTGAAATTAGTTTGGCAGGGAGGATTTTCACGCAGAACAATGTAATTTAAGTATTAACTATTTGTATTTACAGCGCAACACAATAAAGATATTATTGTATTATGGTTTTCTAATCTATATTCTTACAGAATTTGGGAAAACAAACTTACATTATCCTCAACGTATTACCTGTAATCTAAATAACTTTGGCATTGAAATAAAAATATGCGGTATTACCATTAAATAACAGATAATGCTGCTTATGGATTACCCATTTACCTGTTAGCTACGTTTTGTGATACTAAAAAATGTTGACAACTTGTTTATTAGAGAGGCACCGATTACCCAAAAGCTTGATCCAACTAAAAATAAAAACAAACCACTGATGTGTTTATTAAAATACTGTCATAACATTGTAATAAATACATCAGAGACGTATCAAATTATATCAGATTATAATAGTATGTAAATGCATGCATAAAAACAGGCAGAATAGTGTTTATTTACTCTCCTACATATACCAAATATATAGTTTTTTTTTTTTCACAAACGTGTTATACCAAAAACATATATTTTGCAGTTGTCGCTAGATAAAGTTTCAATATGCTTAAGACTTTTTAACATGAGTAATTTATAAGATTCTATGATACATAGAAAATGCTCCAATGTTATATTTAAATCTACAGAAAGGGATAAGTTCAAGCTATTTACATACTTTCGTATCTAATATATCAGTAGGAGAGCACTACTGAAACGACAAAAAATAAATGTTTACTAGTTTAATTTTTACCTCATCTGTATGCTCCTCGAATATTGCGACATACTTGACCTGACACCCTGTATATTGCCAATATACTCAATATAATACTCGTATGTAGATATGTATGTGCTACTTTTATTTCCGAAGTTATTTTTTGTTGTTCAATTCGCAGTGCTCTTAATTGCTTACTCCTTTCCTCTCATTTTTTTAACCTTACTGCCTTTTCAAATTACAAGCATTATATGCTTTATGAAGCGTAAAACTTAACTGCTTCCTAACTGTTGCTGCTGAATGAAGAACCGTTATTTTCGTTTATATTGGTAATATGAATATTATTATGATTGCTTATAAAAACATTGTTTTATGTCATAAAAAAAGGTTGATTCTGCGAGTATGAATAAAAAAATTAAGAGCCTAATTTCAAATGTACAGAAGAAATAGGTTCACTCTCATCTTCTCGGTATATTTTTTAAAACACAACATTAGATTTGAAGTAGGTACCTAATAGGAAATCTAAATTTTTTTATTTCACGTCGATTTTCAACTGAATTCCATGACTGAAATTCTATTTTTTGGTTGGAATACTATATCCAAGTATTGCAATTTTTCGAAAATCAACTAACTGATTTGGACAAATGATGAAAGATCTTCTCAGTCACAATAAATTACAATGAATCACAATATGATACAATGGAGCAAAAGAATAGCTAAAGTTCTTAGATACTGCAAACATAAACATGAACAAAACTTTATAATTTGTTTTCTCTACATTAAATTGACACGATAATCAAACATATTTGTTATTATATTTATAACTTTAAAATCCTCTAGCCCCATTTTCAAAGTATTAGCATTAGTCCAGTAGGCAGAGACTTTTATGTGTTCTTCAAACATATAGGGCCAGTTTTGACGGTTTTCTATATATTTTTTTTCGTAGAACACAATGTACACAGAATAAATATTATTATTATTATTATTATAATTATTATAATACGTGGGGTCCGTAGAGCTGAAACCGTCTCCTAATTTTTGAAATCAAGAATTTGTGAAAAAAAAACGTATTTTTTTCACATTTTCGCTCATATCTCCATTCCTTGGAGTTATAGCCTGTTGAATTTCAAAAATTTTAAGCCCAACCCGACTGCTATTTGTAGTATGAGGTAAAAAAAAAATCAGCTTGATCCGTTAATCACTTTTCGAGTTATTAACGATCTAATTTTTATGCAAGCCCTAATTAACAATGACGCCATTTGTTTATTTATTGTACAATATTGACCGGGTTAAGCTAGCAAAATCATAAATCTCTTCAAGTTTGCGGGACTTTCTGAGATTTTGAAAAATATTAATTTGGGCCAGTTTTATAACGTTTTCTACGCGACTAGCTTTTTTGACGCGACGTATATATTGTTTTAACTTTGCCGCTTCGAAATTCTCAGAATTGTGACTATAATTTGGTTAAATTGACACGAAACGCAGCCTAATCAAATACTTGTTATTGTATTTATAATTTTAAAATCTAACTCCATTATTATTATAAGTATTAACATTGCTTCGGTAAAATATTCCTCACTTCCGTAGAAGGTCGTAAACTGGCATCAAATCTTTCTTTGGGCTGTCCTTCCCCCTATTGTTGTGATTAACAGTTAAGAAATTGCCTCATAAAATTTTTGATTCATAAAATTTTATCATTCATAAAATCATGGTTGTTGATTCATAAAAACTACCGGTTTGGGTATTTATATAATCATAATACCCACCCAACACTCCGAAAGCAATGGCTATTATTATTATTTGACATACGCTTAGGAGCCACTTGAATTATTTCGGTAACGCATTTTTTGAAGAAAACAAAAAAAAGTTATTTATAAACATAACAATACAAAATTATATATAAGTATATCTGCAAATTTAGAAACATGAAAGGGATAAAAAAATTCAAAATACCTATATAGGGTGATACAAAAAAAGTAACTCACTTCCGGCAAACCGGAAGTCAAATGTGTCAACAAATACTTTTATAATGCTTTTTGATTAATCTTTCAAATTTTCAAAAAGTCCTGCAAAAAAAATAACTAAAAACAACGGCAGTTAGTTGTTAAATTGGGGCGTCCTGTACGTTCATATGTGACAATTATATTATTGGAAAACAAAACATTTTAATAAAATAATATTTCCATCCATTCAGAACCTCAAAAAGTGTAGTGAATCGTACATTACATTAGTGACAAATAATTACTAGGGTTCGGAAAGTTTGGCATCTGGATGCAAATATGGCATCATTTAGTTGCTTTAATGCTTTCGACCATACGTGATTCTTGCAGTTCACCGACCTCTAACGGACGTAACTTAACGTTTATGCGTATATTTGTTGGGTGAAATTAGAAACTGAGTTTTTTTTTATAACTTTGACATTGTTTACAAGGCCATATAACACAAAGTTTCTGTCACGCGTGTTATACTGCGTTAGACTATCCTGCGCTTTCGCACCGGGATGGCGTACTGCACATAGGCGGGTCCCGGCGCGTTGTCGGGAAAGCTTAATGCCGTACGTAGCACGGGCAAGAAATACACGCGTATATAATTTACAAGGTGTCTAAAAAATACGGTTTATACCTACTTTCATTGTCATAGAGTTTTATAGTGTCGACCAGGCGTTATGGCACAAATTTCCGTACCCTAATAATTACTAAATAATTTAGTAAGCCATCATGACAAAGCTTGAAAATTATGTTAAATAACTGAGAAAATTATAGTACCATTTATTGTAAATATACGTATAATTTTCTAATTATTGTTGTTACCGCGCTTTAACATATAGGTAATAACGTAATACCTATATCATAATAATTTTCTTTATTAGAGTAAAACACGTTCTCGGTTGCGTTTTTTTTTTGTTGTTTTAATTTCATCACAAGTTATTAACTGAAAGGTAATTTCAGCGAAGTACGTACTTAGATTATTTCACAAAAATAAGTCGAAATAAAAAGGGTAAGGTCATAGAAATCGTCGAAACTCTTGTAACAACACATTACCTGAAAAATCTGACTCTTTCTTATAGATGAAAACTGACTGTTACGCATTCCAAGCGTTAGGAAATTGCGATAACTACTAATTATGCACATGAATATTTATGGATGCAATATGTTCAAGGTGATGAAACAAAAACTAATTAATTCACCTCGGGTCATTAATAGTTATTACCAATAAAAATAGTTGCTAAATATTTTTTTTCGCCAAAGCAGGATACTTAGAATATAGCTAACATTTTATTACAAATATGGCATCATTTAGTTGCTTTAATGCTTTCGACCATACGTGATTCTTGAAGTTCACCGACCTCTAACGGACGTAACTTAACGTTTATGCGTATATTTGTTGGGTGAAATTAGAAACTGAGTTTTTTTTATAACTTTGACATTGTTTACAAGGCCATATAACACAACGATTGCGTTAAGACTGAAAAAAAAATGCATCGGTGAAGAAAGTTATGACTGCAAGTCTTTGGTAAAAGGTAAACACACCACTCCTATAAGCGATAATTTCTAACTGGTTGGGAGATGTCACTGACTATTTCCAGTCGTTTTTTGTGTAGCAATACGTGTTTAGACATAAATGTCAGTGTTTTATCAGTGTCTTAAAGCTTATTTTTAGTTAGTACATATTTAGTTTCTTTTTAGTTTTGGGGTATTACTATTTTATTGTAACAGATATTTATACAAAAATAATTAAACATTATGTTTCTCGTTCTATTTTTCACACAACATAATTATTTAACCGATATGACATAACGATATCTATTCAACAATATCAATATCAATAACACAGCTACACAAAAAAAGTCATTATCCTGGATATTGACATTAGTACCCCTATGTATTTTTCGACGCTGAATTCGAATCCAACCTCAAAAAAGTCAATACACCCTCAAAATTTTGAGATACAGTGATAAAAGCCTCTAAAATAGAGTAAATGCTGTATAAAAGAGTGTAAATTTGATAAAGTACGCATTTTTTTTCTTAGAATCCTGGCTGTTGTAATGAACTCAATTTTATTCTAACGTTTATAATGTCCGCAAAAAAATATTCTGTTCTTGGCATATTGATATTTGAAAGCAGCAACCTCAAAACCCTCTGGAATAAGTAGAAAACTGTGAAAAGTGTGAATTTGCTTCTATGCCGAAGGTTCCAATCCTTCTCCAAAACTTTGGCCTAAGGTGCAGTTTTCGATCTACATTAAAAATGTCCTAAATTTTAGAATAAATTCGGTTCCTTTTTGTCGATTTTGGATTTTTTATTTATGAAAATATACTTGTATTTTTTCTTCAAAAAGACATACATGTTGTCATTTCAAATCAAATCGTTTTTCCTTTTTGTCGATTTTCCTGATCCACATACTAACTACTGATTTTTACACTACCGTAGCCAAATGTAGTAGGCTTTCCGAATCCATTAACAAAATAATTAGGATTGTCATTTTAGAAAATGGCCGTCATAGCTGGAAAATGAGAGACAGTCTGGATGTGCCATTTATTGAAAAATATCTATTTTTGAAAAATAAAATTTGCCTGTACGGACATTTATTGTAAATTGTAAAAACTTCCCCAAAGAGATATACCGAATTTATACCAAACTTTATTACTTCACTATCTATATTTAAGATAATATAGTGTGACTATTTAAAATGGAACTACACGTGAAAAAAATGTTGGTTTTCATTCAAATTTTAATAGATTTTTAGATCTTTTGTGTGATTTTCCGTGAACTATATAACTATTGCAGCTAAAATAATATTCTGGGAATAACCATCGGTGTCTTCATCAACACCAGATCAATAACTGACAAAAACGGGCTATTTTAAATTGTTAATATTATGCTAAATCGTGTTAATGATGTTAAAATTAAATAATTTATATCCAATTTCCAAATTTACATTCACACGCATAATTTTCGCTGTTAATCTTATTTAAGAATACATGTATCTTGTCAGGCATTGGTCGAGTCTACTATAAATCAGAACTAATTAATTCCTCAATATATTCCTCCATCTTGTCGTAAACTTTCTGGTTAACAGGTTGTTAGAATTCGAGAATTCCTAACAATTTGTGGAAAATTAATTACGGTCTCCCTCAGAAAATTATATACTTATTATCAGTTTATGGATATTCTCATTCTGGTATGAGATTTTATTGCATACTTGGTCTATAGAATCGCTGTCTAATCTACTAGGTGTTCATTTACTATTGTGCATCAACTAACTTCGTTATTTTAAATTAAACACCCTATATATTTTTACGAATTTAGAAAGAACATACAGAGTCGGAAACGTACCACACACCTAACCGTTTCAGAGATATTTGATGTGCTAAAAAAATGACATATCTAACATCTGCCATTTGTTTTCTCCATACTGTGCAATTAAAATCAATTCGAAATAGTACGAGATCCGGCTGCAAGTATTTAATCAAAATCCTCGATTAACGTAACAATATTGCAGCCGGATCTTAGACTAAAAATGCTATACCTAACACATAAGTGTTTTCTACATAAGTTTTTTCTACATCAACATCATGATTAGGGTTGGCCGATCGTGCCGCAAGACAGTGGTGTGTATAAGAGTCGACGACGAACACCTGATACTGCATTATTATTAATGTTTTCGAGATGTTTATATCGTCGTAGTCGGTATTACGTTAATAATAAAATGTTACACGTGCAAACGCCTAATAAACTAACATTTGCTGACTAAGTAAAAATTGCTACAAACGCAGTTGTAGCTATAACGCAATAACTATCAATTAACCGTACGCAGTGACAGTAAAGTGACAACAACGTGGCTGAAAGCTACTTTTTATTATGTCGAACATATCCCGTAAATAAAAGCTGTTATTTTACAATTCGAATTCTGCCGAAGCTGCAGCTATTAAGGGGGAAAACCTTTTGGACGCCCAAAACTGAGTATTTTTTATGATTTTTTATCTTCATACCACGGTATGTGTAGGGCTAGAACAAAATTTTCGGATACCGACTGTCTTCCAGGCGGCCGCGTATCGGTATCCCGTATTCCAGGTGGCCGCGGCCCGGTCAGCGAGGCGGGGGCCGGGGCGACTGCGACGCGAAACAGGTTCCGTATTTATTTAGTCCTTGAAAGTCGCGCGCCTGTAATTGTGCATTACTGATTGTTATACTTAATGGATATTATAACGATGGTTAAAACGCCAGCCCCATTTGTTTATCAATTAAAAAAAATTGTGCAGGGTTTTCCAGATTTCAGTGTTAAAGCTACCACTGTGTACTGTGAAATATGCAAGTGTTACTTACATGTCTACGGAAAAGTACAATGTGAAAAGCACGTAAAGTCGCTAAAACACCGAGAAAATAAATGAAATGGAATCCCAAGAAGTGAATTCCTATATGAGGACGACGAGGTGTAAGAGTGTGACAACAGATGCGGGAAAAGTAAGAGAAAACAATATTACTTAGTAAGTCACTATTTATTCACTGCAGCATGCATGCTCAAGTTCGACCCTGGCATGTACCATTTGGTTCTAACCCTAGTATGTGGTATGAGGTTACAGCACCCCGGCGCTCTCGAATATGTGCGATAACTCCGTAAATATTTAATATTTAGATTTTTTCTCTTTCCAGTATACTCTCAACATATTATACTTTCGAAATAAGAAAAAAACAAAAAAAAACGATTTTTGAAAATTATAAAGGGGAAAATTATAACATTTCCCCCCTTAAGGTAACCAGGTCACGAATGATGGTTAAAATGGGCTTTTTCACGCGTTTAGATATTTTGCTCCTGTTCAGTTGGTATTTAAGATATAAACTCGCGGTTTTAACCATGCTTTAGAGGGCGAATTACGGATTAAAATGAGTACTAAACAAACCCTGTGACTTTATTAGTGTGAAAGTTATTAAAATTACAAAATGTCAAGAAAAAAATAAAAAAAGATAAAATTAACTTATTTAGGTACACTTTTCTCCTTAACCACTGGTGCTATCTGCTCCAAATTGATGGTGAACCTGAAACAAGAGTAAGGCAACATTGTATACCTAAAATTTTCAACCTTTTGCCTAAATTGCAATTTTTGTACCTTTTTTCCTTGAAAAAAGTCAAAAATCACTCTTTAAAAAAATGCATTGGGATTTAAAATAAAGTTAAAAATGGAATACAAAGATGAATTTAGGTATAAAAGATGAAGGACATAAAGGATAAGCACTGTGCAAAATTTCATCAAAATAGGTTGAATAGTTTTTTGCAAATGGTACCTCAAGGTCAAAAAAAGGAACTTACGGGGAAAGGCTAAAGAAGTAAGGCATGGGGTGGAGGGACTCTAGAACTGTCCTGGGCCATACATATCTTCTGCTAAAGCTTCCTCCTCATCTCTCTGTCTTTTCCTATTTCTAGCTGCTATCCTGCCTTCTTTAGTAGATGCTTGGGCCACCTTTTCAGCTTCTTTCACCCGTTGCTCATCCAACAAGCGCAATCCTGTTTCCAGGTTACATCCTGTTACATTGTGACACCTGTTTGGGTTTACGCCAGAAGTCATAGCACTCTTGCTCATCTCGCACTTTGTACACTGTATCACTAATTTTGAAGCTAATCCAACTCTGGACGCACAATCTTCAAAAACTTTCAATGAATTAGAACTTCCACAGTCGACGCATTTGGAGGACTTTTGCACTAACGAGGAGAGGATATCCACTTGCACTATAATATTTCCACTGGGTAGGTCACTTTGAGGTTCAGGATTCTCATTTACAAGAGTTAATTTTCGTTTTGATGCACTTGGGGGAGATATAACGTTTGGGGTTGAAGTTGAAGTAGGACGTGAGGTTATCGGGGTAGCACCACCAGGACTTGTAGGAACCGCAGGAGCATTTTTCTTCACCGAATGTTGATTACCTTGGTATTTTTTCTTATTAAAAGTCTTTAGACGAGCCATTTTAACACAAAGTGAACCGTTGTTCACTCCAAACAACTCACAACTGTAAACATAAACAAGAAGCCGTTGTCATGGGAACCAGCGCCTTGTCGCAAGTGACAACACTGTCAAAGTGAGCAGATAACACCAGTGATGCAAACCTAGAAAAAAAAATGATTAATTAAAACTTCGCACAGAACGATTAAAAACTCGAGAAAATATGAGCGCCAGCGTTAAGAGAAGGTTGAGACGAAAATACCTCGTGACAACTGTGCAGCCGACGCGTCCCCATCTTTTAAAATATCAATGTTTGGGGTTAAATAGTCGCGTTGGTATAACATGTCATACATTTTCTGAAAGGGGAAACCGCGGGCTTTCAAATAGGACTGTTTTTAAAAAAACGATTTTTTTGACCCCCATTCGTGACCTGGTTACCTTAAGGAGAGCAAATTTCAAGACGTGTCCGTTGAAATAGCTTTAAAAGCTATCCAAAGTAACGATAAACGTTTTTCTGACGTCATACAAAAATTAGCTAAGCTGTAGCTGACGCATTAAATAAGTCAGTTAAAAATAAGTTCGAAAGTATATTAAAGAAAGATACCGGTTTTGCTAAATTACGACAAATTTATGATTGTGCGTCTACAGATCCGCTTTGTATTTCGTTTTATCCCAAGAATCTTCCTAAATAGAATTCGACAACTGCGTTTGAAACTGCTTAGTAACAATCTTAAAGCAAAAAATGGATCCACACTTAAGCAGCAGAACACGTTCTTTGCTAATCATCGTTTTGCCACAAGCTAGCTCGTTATTTAGTGTCATGGTCAAAGTAAAAGAAGACTAAAGCCGATTAGCTGACTTTCAGCGTTAGTTTCACATATTTCAAAATACACCGAGAGAACTCTTGATCGGAAACAGTTCAGAACGCATTAAATTCAATTGTTGCGTCATATTGCTTCGATTATTATTTTCACATTAATGCAGTAATTTGTCTATAGACCGTGAGACGCACTGTTGTTTTCTCCAGGTGAAAATAAAAAAAATACGATTACTATGTAACAGTTTCTTTAATGTATAACTCTATTATTGTTGTTAAAGTCTGTTAAGTTAAAATCTTCACGCGTATCATATTATACAGAAATATCCTTTCTTATTAATGTGCCATACGTAAATACAATTATGACATGGTTCCACTCAAATGATATCTGAATTGATTACACGAACAAAGTGTGTAATATAGGCAACGTCTAATGTAAAATCGTAAATAATATTACTTTAGTGCAGTGGCGGTGCGTGATATTTCAGTTAGCCATATCTTGAAAACGACGCATGGGACCCACTTCACTTTTTAGGTGATGACTATACACCTCTTACAGAAAGGATTTATAGTGAAAAAACCGTCAGCAAAGTTTGCGAAAAAATTTTCAAAAACTCTGGAGCACTCCCTGAGTTCTCAGTAACGCTCTGTGGGATATTTGCATTATATTTTTTTTTTCATAATCTAGATACAAATATAAGGAGACGTTTTTGGATTTGTTGCAAAATATTTTTTTTTTTCAAAAAAGTTATGGTCATTTTAATATTAATTTTATAGGAACATTTTGTTTCCAAAATTAAAATGGCCATAACTTTTTGAAACAAAAAATATTTTGTAACAAATCGAAAAACGTCTCCTTATATTTGTTTCTAGATTATGAAAAAAAATATACTGCAAATATTCCAGAGAGCGTTACTGAGAACCCAGTGAGTGCTCCAGTGTTTTTGAAAAAAATTTTCGCAAACTTTGCTGACGGTTTTTTCACTATAAATCCTTTCTGTAAGAGGTGTATAGTCATCACCTAAAAAGTGAAGTGGGTCCCATGCGTCGTTTTCAAGATATGGCTAACTGAAATATCACGCACCGCCACTGCTTTAGTGGCATTTGATATTTTGTGGACCAAAGGATATCCCTCCATAAGTATGGTGAAATGCCCCTCTTTTTTTTTATTCTCTTCGCATGATGAAAGTGTTTCTTAGGGCTAATTATGAAAGGTAGACCGAATTTTAGGTCCAAAAAATTTTCCTCTCAGCTAGGTATGGAAAAACCCTGTTTTTTACGTTTTATTTTTTTTTTCTCGGCTTTTAACTGTCGAAAAAATCTGAAAAAATTCATGAGTACAGAAAATATGATTAGTTTTATGTAAAAAAAATTTCAAGCTCATTTAAGGTCATTATGACCTCTAAAAAAAATTCAAACTTTAAAAATCCCATATATTTTAACCAAAAAAAAGCTTCAGGCTCAGATTTTTAATATGTTATATTTTTAACTGTTTTCTACTACTTAAAATTTTTTCAGATTTTTTTTGAGTGGTGGGTCATGCCCAAAAGTGCGAAAAATCAATTTTTTGTCCGTGAAACGACTTAAAACGGCTTAAAATCATCATTTTATAGTGTCCTGATTTTTTTCTTGCACTAAAAGGACTCAAATGACTTTAAACAATTAAAAATATAAAAACTAATAGTTCCAATAAGTGGAATTTTTTTTCTTACTATTTTTAATGAACATTTTTTTTAATTGTTTGAAGTCATTTGAGTCCTTTTTAGTGCAAGAAAAAAATCAGGACACTATAAAATGATGATATTAATACTTATGGGGGGATACCCTTTATGTCATTTGTTAATACTGTTTCCTGTAAGTGATGAAAATTACTAAATAATATGTGTAACATAAATTATATGTATATGCAACTTTACAATGATTTATAGTAATTTTATAACTAAATAAAATGAGATGCCACTACTTTGCTTTTTTATAATAATTTTTATTTGCAGGATGGTATATAAATAGCATTTTTTCAGGCCCTGGATTCACCAATATGTCAATCAACTTTGAGTTTCACAATCTCAGAATTTCAAATACACAAATTCAGATCGCCGCCGAAAAGGGTATCTCACTTTTTACAATTTTACAGCAAAAAAAATTCAACCCCATCAGCGTTCTATATGTACTGCGTGTCTAAAATTCAAGGGGGTGTTGGTAACTATATCTTGGAAGAGATACGAAAAGTTTTAATTAGGGCAAAGTTGGGTAATTTGGTGTTCAATCAAATGCTGTTTAAAAAATGAGAAAATGCCCAATATTTTCGGAAATATCCGGGAAAAAGAACGAAATTTTGAAACTGGGTTTATATTTTTTTCTAACTTCATTTGAGGAGATTTTTTTTTAATGAATTGTACTTCCGCATACAAAATGGCATATCTATATTAATTCTTAAGTCCAACGTTTCGATTATTCCAATCGAGTCCATCAATTTAATTAGTTAAATACGAATCTGGATATTTTATTTAAGATTTCATGTGTCACCCGATATACCTAATTGTTTCGTTAACTGTTTTTTTAGTATCATACTTTTGTCATTTAATGAAATACGTCGGTCAAGGTTTCAGCTTTCAGTATGATCAACAAATAACTTTCCAGGCACTTTGGCTTATTTAATTAAGACTGGATATTATAACATTTCATTAAGTTTTTTGTTTACTTTTTTTTAGCTGTACTCTGATTTCAATCACCAATCCCGTTTTATCGTGTATTTGTAATTGTTTGTGGCGACCGTGAATACTAGTATTTGTTTTGACATTCGATTAAAAATATTACACCTAAAAGCAAATACAATTGACCAAACCAATATTCGAATAGAGACACAATTCTGAGGAATTTTATCTATTGCTAGCCTTGAAATAATTTTCAAGAAGTTATTTTATCTTTCCTGTGCTAATAAATATCTAATAAAACAATAGAAAGTAAAAAAAATCCATATAACAACTTTGTATTTTGTATGTAATATTTTTATAGTACTAATAAAGTAATATAGACGAGTGTATTTTTCACTTTATACAAGTTGTTTAAAAAAGTCTATAAGGCTGAAGGTTAAGAATATAAATAACACAGTCCCACAAAAAATAAAAAAATTTTGGAACTGCTATCGAGACAGCTGTATCCTTATGTAATTTTCGACGTTGAATCCGAATCCGAATTAAAAAAAAATCGTACACCCCCAAAATCAACCTCTGGAGCTAAAAAACACTCCCTAAACGGGATAAAAATGACTTTACGCTTCAAGAATAGTCTTGAATCTCAAGAAACAGTACGTGAAAGCACTTGATAATGAAGGCGAATGCTCCTAATACTTGAAGTTAAAATTTCCTGAAATTTCTGACGCAAAATTAAATGCGGGAAGTTTCAATGGACCACAGATTCAAGTTGAGAAAAATACATGGCTAAGTTTCAAAAGAGTATCACATGATTTTTTGTGAAATAACAGAGATAATGATTATAAAAAAATGTTTTAGGGTGCAAAATGAGCTTGAAACTTCATTTTCTTGATTCCCATCTTGATTATTTCCCAGAAAATGTAGGCTACTATAGTGAAGAGTAGAGTGAACGCTTTCACCAAGATATATCAGAAATGGAAAAAAATGTACCAAGGAAAATGGGACGAACACATGATGGCAGATTTCTGTTAGTCCTTAAAAAGAGAGACGTGTGAAAAACATAAACGGCAGTCGGTCAGAAGTTCATTCGAAAACAAATCCAAAAGATATTACAAAAAGAAATAATACATTTAATTGAATTAAGACTACGTGTAAATTTTTACTACTTCATAATATGGGTACTTTTCAAGTACGTAGCCAATTATTAGCACGATGACAAAAATTTTTCCCCGCTTTTACTTATAATTTAAATTTAGGGGTGGTTTCCGCCACTCTATGGCGGTAAATTTTGAGCATCGCTTCGGAACTAATGCAGTTACTCACTTTTTCCAAAAAAAAAAACTCGGCATCGTAAGCTTTTTTTGCAATTACTGCATTTTTTAAATTTCCTGTTGTATGAGGGGTAGTTTTCACCCACTCATGGGGGTAATTTTCAATGGGAAGTAGTGTTAACTCTGTATTTCTAAGTTATATACTTGAATGTTTATATTTAATTAAAATTATTGAGATTTAAGACTATTCGTGAAGCATTAAGTCATTTTTACCCTGTTTAGGCAGTGTTTTTTAGCTCTAGAGGTTGATTTTGGGGGTGTACGATTTTTATTGACTTCGGATTCAGATTCAGCATCGATAATTACATAGGGATTCGGTTGTCTCTATAGCAGTTCCATTTTTTTATGGGGCTGTGTAATACATTTTTTATTTATAATGCTTATACTTTTCTCCCTTACAATTATTTCGATTAGGTATTTATATTTTGCAAAACAAGGTACCCACCCAGTTAATTATTACATTATATACGTACATATATCTAGAGTGAACTTGCTGTAAGGTTTGTATTGTCTGTGTAGTGTAATATATACATATATATATAGGTATATATAAATAAAGTAAATACCATCACATAAGTACCAGTCATAAATTTCTGTAAAATACAACAGCATACCTACGAAGAGACGCAATTTCTTATTGCATTAACCTGAATCTGGTTTAATACTTCCACATCCATGTAGTGGAGTAAAGGTATATTTTTGCTGCTGACAAATATTTTCTATAAATATTCTTATATGGTAAATAATAGCTATATATTTGTCATTTTTTGCTACATAATATGAGTTAACTTGATTTAGATCCAATAATTGGTCATGGGTTATTTTTGTAATTTTGTAAATAAATGTAGAACTCAATGTTTTGGACCTACATCAACAGGATAAAAATCAGATTATTGAAATATACGCAGTCACATACAAAAATGATGTTATTTTTTCCCTCGTTGTACAAGTATGTTCTTCCTAAATTAAACAAAATTATTAAATCATTTTCGTAATATATAACAGCAAATCAAAAACAATGTCCCATTTTATCAGAGTATGTGAAATATCCACGTATGCGTTATGTTATAGGAATTCAGCTTATTAAAAATAAATAACACCATATCTAACCCTATCTGAAATACCTGCTGATAATACTGTGGAGGATATATCAAAATTTAATTTTAAATGAGAGAGGTTTTTTTTTAAGTTTTGTTGGTTTACTATCAAATAGTGTTTTTGCTTGAATCGGCTTTTTGAGAGAATAAATTGTCACTTTATAAATTATAATAATTTTTGTCATATGGATGTGCCGAAATTATTTTTAACTTAAATACTGGTTAAAGAAAATGTCATACATTTTTTTAGTTACACGATTATGAATAATATGTTAATAATTTAATAACTTACGAATTCTGATTTACAACAAATTTTACAAAAAGAAAATGTCCATAACTTTGAAGAAAGTCATGCAGAAAAGGTTTGGCTGTATTCAAATAACCCGCTATATGATAAACAATCGCAATGTTCACAGCGGCGCATTGTTGCCAGTTATAGACTTGTTGTTTTCAAATATCAAAAATCAGTTGATAGTGTGGTACAGCTTTTCTTCTGGTTTTCCTGTGACCAGATTTAAATAGGATCATGACCTCACAACCTTTTACCCACTGTTCATTCTTGGAAACGTCCAAAAATAATTCAGAAAAAATATCGACTGAATCTACATGGGGTTTGATTTAGCAAGTCTTCGGAGAGGACTGCATGAACCAAAGATAGTGCGATGAGTAATACAGGCATTACGAGGAGGGCAGAATGTTCGATGAAGATTCAAGAGCTGAATGACTTTCGAAGTGAAGATGAACATGGCAACTCCGTTCTTACCATTATTAGTGATAAATCTAATGAATGGGGTTGACATACACTCAACATCCACATATCCGAACTCCATATTTCCGAACTCACGATATTTCCGAACTTCGGTTCTCTCCCGGTTCGGTTATCCCGAGGTGAAGAAAGTTCGGAAATGTGGAATTTTGCGGAACGAAAATGGTCGGATATGTGGATGTCGAGTGTATTCGTCATTTGTTGATGTCGGTCATCCAGCTGTTGGATGTTCATCGGTCAACATTCTGCCCTCTTTGGAAAGCCTGTAATACTTGTATACTATTTCTAATGTACCTAAATGTGAAGACATAAAAAAAGCAAGGTTGTCAGATATATTTTCTAAAATTGCTAAGCTCACTATACAATTATACTTCATACTTCAGTAAACTGTTAGTTCGTGATGTTCTTAGAAAGCTAGTTTGGAAATATTTAAAAAAAATTCATAGATATAAATTTATTAGTTAGTATTAAAAATAAGGCTTTCAAAATTGCTGGAAAAAATAATTATCCGGCAATGCTTCGCCGGCAACGCTTCGCTGCCGGCGAAGAGCTGGCAACGGCGTCCGTTTAGCCAGCCAGCCGTCGGTCAGCCAGATCCACTTGCAGTAACCCATTAGAGTACTGTGCTATTGCATCCAATCCAATGCGTTGGATATTTATATGGTCCATTGTGTCGTAAAATGTTTTACAACGTCGTTAAAATGATTTATGACTTTTGGAATTCTTACTTATTTCCGCCAGTGACGTGCATTTCAGCTAGGTTTATTAACACAGACAATTTTTTCAGATTGTCTGGCTAAATGAGCATTATTTACAGAAAATTATATTACAAATATTAAGAGTTTTGTATGCAGGCTAATTTTAATCTCCTATATGATTTGAATGAAAAAAACTATTTCACAATTTTCAAATTTATAAAAGATATATGCACGCCATTGGGCGGCGTTAGCCCGCAAAGGAATTAAAAATATACGTCTTCACATTGAGTTTAGAAAGACTATACTACTGTCTTCGGCTCATGTAGTCTTTCCCAAAGACTTGCAAAATCAAACACCGTGTTGAAAAACTGGGTACCAAATGTGGAATTACGTTACATCTACATTGCATCAGGACTATCGTAAATAATAGTTACTTCTTTTTGTTATGCGTATTATTCCACTGCGGCGTTAACGCAACGTAAAAGAAACAATTTATTTAATTTAGTTTATATTTTTTAAAACCTTTTAAGCATTTAAAATTTAGCATTTTTCTTTAAATTTCTAATAGTGGTCCTAAATGGGTTAATGGTTCCGACCTTTAAACAAAGCTTGCCAATACCTACTGAACGATTTAAATTGTATTTATTTCATGGATACATAATTGATAGACATATCTTATTCAAGTTTCAAAAGTTTTTGGAAAATTCTTATAACAAATCAGTGTAACGACATTAATAACTAGCAAAAAGTTCACGAAAAGATCACAGCAGACATTTCTTAATTTATGTATATAACCTTTCGTGATTAAGTATCCGTATATTAAATTTAATAGTTTTTTGAAAACCAGTTACTTGCCTAATTTCAAGTTTGTGAACCTTTCACCGAAAAAAAAAAAATACCGTTATTCCTAAATCTAAAGGTAGTATAATAATTAAAATTCGCGATTTTTATAGAAATGATGCTATCCACTAAAACATTCATCTCAAATCGAAATAGATTTAGTCGCAGATATAGATAAGTACACTTCTCAAAGAAATTAAAGGATTATAGTAAATAAAATGTAGAGATTAGAATGTAGTTTAAACGAGTTTAGTCTTTCAAAATGATTCATATAGCAACCGTAACTTTGAACGATGCGTATTCTTATCATTCAGAGTTTAGGGTTGCTCTGGCAACATTGCTCAGTGGACTTACATTGACATTAGTGACGGCTGGTGGAATTTGAGATGCTCATATTTTAGTATCGAAGCGTGTGACCTTTATTAAAGTTTTGGGGGTGACTGCTAGACCTAAGTAGAAGACTGTAATAGTAAAAAAAATCCAATGAAACTTTTTCAAAAAACGTCTGCCTCACCAGATTATCGACTTGCAAAATATTTGTCAATATTTTTTTTCATAATCAGCAAGTAAATACAGTCTTTTTATACTTGTGATATTTTTGAAATTTTGTGATCTGTAAAAGTTATGGCAATCTGATTTTGTTTATCCCAGTATTTCGTATTTGAAATGGCTTGCAAAATACTTCGTAAATATTTTGAAAACCATTTCCAAGCTGTTCTAGTGAGTCACACGTTATTTGAATTTTTTTTCGCAGGTATCTTTTGAAGTTTTTTTTTATTATAAACTTCTATTTAGGTCTAGCATTAATGTCCTAAAATATGATGTGGATCCCCATTGAATGTTTCCCTACGAAAATACGAGAATCTCAAAGTCCATCAGCCGCCACTGATTCAGACAGAATCTGGGTTGTATGTTGGTAATTTCACCCCTTTTTGCAAAAAAAAGGAGCACAAATATTCAAGGGTGTTCCTAGGAGCCTTTTTCTTCAGCCTGTATACGTTAAACATTTTCTCTATCTGGACCATATACGAGGCGTGGCTATTAAAGAACCGAACTACTATCATAACACTTTTTATTCGTTACCAATTACAGTAGCAACTTTTTCGCCTTCAGTGTACTCCCCTTGGCGATCTCTACACCGCTCCATACGACTTTTCCATTGTTGAAAGCAGTGGTGGAACTCCGCTTCTGTCAGCTGGTTTAGAACCTCCGTCACTTTTGGTTTAACCGGTTCCGGACCTTCGAATCTTGTCCCATTCAGTGTCACCGTTTCTATCAAGCCTGAATCAGTGTCAATGTTGCTTAGAATGTCAGCGCAAATGTTCATTCTTGATTCCTTTTACTCGGGAGTGAGAAATTTGGCACCATTTTTTGCGCAAACTTTTTTTAAACCGTTTAAACCATTCAAAAACTTGTGTGGGGATAAACATTAATTCCCGTACACTTCTTTTAACATTGCATAAGCTTCTGTATAAGTTTTCCCCAGTTTAACAAGAAACTTGAGATTAACCCATTGCTCCATCTGAACACTTAACATTTTTTCGACATAGACTAATTCAAACGACTGCTACAGTCAAACTGAGCGACCCACTGGCTTATTCAGCGATCTCAGGGTGCGGAAAGTATCAGCAGACGCAGTTCTGTTCAAACTTGTATAATAGCCACACCTCGTACGTTACTTGAAATGTCCAAAGTACCATCAGTTTTGATTTGTCGAATGCTTCTGTTTTCTATTTTTTTTTGTCAGTTAATTTTTGTGCTACTATATATATTCACGTTGGGTATTTAACTTGTAAGCTATGTACTTTTGAGTTATTTGTACATACCAAGTGACAAGAATGTGCCTGCACAAATATGCGTTTCTATGGTATAATATGTATTCATAGGTGAGAAAGAGACATTGGTTGGTGAGAAAAGACACTTTTATTTTTCGAAAAGAAGGAATTTAGTTTTTGGTAAGATCACATTTAATATCAGCTCCCAGCAATATTATTAGGTACGCTGACATTCTAGTGTAGTTTAAGAAAAATAATGAAGCAAAATTAAAAAAAAATATGGTTTATTACTATGAAGTCCTATGAACACAATGGTATACTCTGAATACTGCATCAAGGACACTGTTTAGAACCTTTCATAATTTTCAAATTACCGGTATAAGTATATTATAATTATTTATTCACCTGATCATTTTCCTGGTGTTAATGGATTATTTTTAATTTGTTATAATAATATAATGGACAAATACATTACATTTAATACACGTTACTATATATTGGCTGTGAGCAACTTTTTACATTTCTATATCGTCATTAGAAAATACCTGACAACTAAGATAAATAAAAATCTCCCAACTTCACAAACTGGTTTAACGCCTCTCTTTAGAAATGGCTGACTGATAAGTATCGTAGTTAGCCACAATAAAATACTGCCTAATAGAATATCATATCCTAGAAATTAGAATTCTTAGAATATAATTTGTAGCTAGAAATATAATTCCCAATTCAGTGTATCGAAATAATGCTTTTTGTACAAGTGAAGAATTAAAAAAATATATTTAATTTCCATGAGGGTGCACAGAAAATCATCGTTCTTTTAGATATGACCCATATTAACTTCGAAGGTATCACAAATATACAAATTAGATATATTTTCTGTCATACCTGTGTTTGCGAACATATACAAGTGCACCGTGGAATACCTAATACCTATAAGGCCTTATAGAGACATAACCATGGTTGGCTGCTCACTATTCACCGGAAGCGGATGTTTACTAAAATCTGGGCGGAACTTTAACTAACAGAGAGTAACGAAGACACTCTTACCAAACGTAAAGTTACGTATTAGGCCCTTTTGGGATCTTGAAAAATAAAAGACAGGAAATACAGCGAAGTGAGTTTACTCGTACCTACAAATAGACTAGCGACTCAGTGCATTCGTCTGAATATATAATAGAAGCGGAATGCGCTGAGTTTGTAAATTTTATCTACACAGGATATATTATTTTATGTAACTTTTGTTATGTTTTAAATATACTATGATAACAAAATAAAAATAAATATTTAGAAGTCTTTTCACATAATTCCTCCCCTCTTAGAAGGAACTTCGGGTTGTGCAGGCGTTTCCAGGCGTGCAGAAGCTCGAAGTGATGACATCGGCACGTCTTCTGGGGAAGATGTTGGTTTCCTCTGGTGTCTTCTCTCGATCCAGGAGTTGATGCTTCTCCTGAAGATAAATATGAGAAATAAGATGATAACTCCAATTAAGATCCAGGTGATCCACTGGGTCCAAGAGGAGGCGCTGATTGAAGCGGGGTCTATCAAGGGGGATCTGCATATCGATGGCTTGAATTTGGGAATTTAGAGATTCCAGGTCGTCAATGGTGTTGTCCAAGGTAGTACTGGAGATTTGTGACGTTTCCACTGCAGGTAGTAGAAGGGCTGATGATTGAAGGGTCGAAACTGGCATGAAGAATTTTCTTCCATTCAGGGATAGAATACATCCTTCGAGGTTGGTGATTAAAGTGTCCTGCGAAATGTAGTGGTGTATTGTATTTTCACATATTTCCTCGATATGCATTGGACGAGAAGGTAGAAGTAGAAGCTGTCCTGAGGGTAGCATGGTCACGTAGTCCCTGCGGTGACGTACTTTGTAGAAGGTACAAGTGGAACTGTTGTAGTTGTGGATGATACTTGGGACGCAAGCTGGATTTTGTTCATAAATTTCTTCCATCGATTGGTAGTATTTTCCAATTTTTGGTGGTTTGGTTGTGAACCATTTGTATTGGTTTGGTTCTGTACCTAGTGCCAGATAGGGTTGTTCAGGAACAATGGATAGGTTTGAAGATGACATAAAAATTTGGAAAAGGTTATATTCGTCAGGATTGTATATTGGAATAAGAATTTCCATGTAAATCATCGAATTTGACATGTAACTTTTAATGTGAAATAAAAGAATAAACTGAACTTTGATCTAACGTTGGCAGCATTGAAGGGTCATATAAAGTATAGAGAATTTTGAAAATTTCTGCTATCACTAAAGGTGATATCACATCAGAGTGTACAATATTCAAATGGCCAAATAATAATCCATTTTCTATTTGATCTAAAATTTCTAAGGTTATAGTACAATCGTTTATTAAAATTTGTGTGTCCATAAAATCTGTAGCCAGTTTCCAATAATTGTTAATTTTGGTCATGGCTTCGGTTATTTCTGTTGTGAATGAATTTAGTATAGACAATTTAGTAGTAAGCTGGTCATTTATATTTTGTTGATTCTTATAGAGGATTTCAATTTTTTGTTCTAAAATTTCTTTTTCATCATTGCTCATTAGTCCAAAAAGTTCCGAATATATGTTACCAATAGGGTTCAACAAACCTCGTTTCACACGAGTTTCTACTGAAGTTAATATTTTAAATTTCTGATCTACTCGATTTGAGAGGTAAGCTAGTTGATTGTGCCAAAACTCTTTGATTGGTGGCGTATTTAGAGATGAGTTCACCAGAATGGAGATATGTTGTTCGATTTCGCTTAGGTTTACGATATGGACAAAAGAGTGAAAAGAAGAGATCGTTTTTAAAGGACCAAGATTAATGGGCAATATTGGGTTGTTGATGGGTTTTAGATCTAGTCCTAGAGCTAGGTCCTGCGTCAGTGTCGTCATTGTCAGGAGTATTAGGGGGACCATTTTCCTGTAACAAGGAAGGTTTCTTAAGTGTTCGTTTCTTTTTAATTTTTGATTTATGGTATTTCCCTTTTTTAGTTAGGGCCGTTATGTCTAAATCTTGAATAATTTTTACTTTCTCGAAAGGGTTTTGAGTTTTTTTTGACCAAGGAGTTTTTGTTTTCAGGTAAACTGAATCTTCTGGTTCTACTGGTTCAGGATTTGATTTATCTTTGTTTGTTTTGAGGTTACGTTTTTCTTTTTCGTTTTTTAATTTGTTTTGAATTTGTTGGTTAAGTTTTTCCGAAAGTTTTCTAGTGTTTTCTACAAAATCTTGGGTCGTTTCTACCTCGCTTAAAATAGGGATATGATCGTTATGAATTGAAGGGAAAAGAACCGCAAAGGGGGTTTGTTGAGTTGCCGAATGTATGGAATTATTATAGGTGGTGACAGCTAATTTCATCAAATAGTCTAGAGGTTTGTGTGGGTTTTCAGTCTTTAAAACTCGGACTGCTTCTAATAAGGTGGAGTGGAACCTTTCCACTGGGCTATTACTTTGAGAATTTTGTGTTGACGTTACGTGAATTTGGATGTTATAGAGTTTACAAAATTGCCTAAATAACTCATTTACGAACTCTTTTCCAGGGTCGTGAATTATTTGTTTAGGGGTTCCGAAAAATGAGGTAAAAGTAGTTAGTCCTTGAATGGTATCTAAAGCGTTTCTAGAATCTATTTTAATGGCTTGGCCAAATTTGGAAAAAAGGGTCGAACAATGTGAGAAATATTTCTTTTTCAATAAGAAATAAGTCTATATGCAAAGTTTCGAGAGGACGCGATGGGGTTGGAGTAGTTTGAATTTTGACTTTTTGTGGATTACGGTCATATTTTGTAAGGTTACAAATTTCGCACTTAGTGATGTAATTATGAACATCTGTCGAAAGGTTTGGCCAATATAGTTTTTGAGAAATCCGTTTGATAGTCTCATTTATACCTCTATGAGTGGTTTTAGTTTCGTGAAAGAATTTAATTTGTTCTTGCCTGTCGTCTTCAGAAATAATATCTTTTAGAAAACAATTTGAAATTACTACTTTAGTTTCAGGAGAAAAGTTATTTGATAAGACTCGGAGTGTTTTTGTTTTTATTTGGTCAGAATGGAAATATACACAGGACAACTTTGTATGGGTTAGATAATTTTTTAAGACGTTTGTTATTTCCTCGTCTGAGATAGAAGTATGAAATGTAATACTGATTCGCATTTTATCGGGGAACGGTTTTAGTTCACGGGCAACAAAACTCTCTATTATACTTGGTGACTCGTTAATAAAGACTTGCCTATTGTAGCTATTAATGCTTCGTTCGGAAATTTGCGGAGCACAGATAGGGTTTTCTATGGCAGTGTGTCGCGTATTATCGGACAATTCTTCCAATTGTTTTAATAAGTTTGCTTCCTCATCGGGTATCGCGGCGTTATCTGGTAAATTTAAAGCAACTTCTGTATTTTCTACGTTATCATTTAAGGCCGAAAGTAATTGTTCCATTGATTCTGCCGGTGGGTTATTTAACAAAGAATTTAAATCGTCATTTTCTAGGCTGGGCAATTCATTTAAATTTAATTCGTTAATTTTGACTTTTGATAGAGCATTGACTATTTCATTTTCGGTCTTTTTAAGTTGTTGGCCTTTGGTATGAAAAAGCCGTTGATTTTTATTACAAGGTTTAAAATTTTCTTTTCTTTTTACCGCGTTCATGCGATCGGTCCTAGGTGATGTTTTTATGTTAGTGTCAGTTTCTTTTAAGGGTGAAATTTTTAATTTGGTAGGGGTGTATTTTTCTAAAGATTCTACCCTAACAGGATAGTCGAAATATTCAGTACAGGGTTCATCTGTATAATTGTGAATTTCTACAAGGGCTTGTCCGTTTTCAGCAAAAGAAATGGTTTCTGGAATGGTGATATGATCCGTTTCGATTTTGGGAATTACAATTTCACCATAATCGATCGAGACTGGAATTTGGGTTTTAAAAATTTCGTTTGCATTTACTGTTACTCTTTTAGATGTTTCTAAAGGGTCTCTAACATAAAGAGGAATCGAAATTTTGCCATTAAAAGCAACTCTATTTTTATAATCAAACAACAGGTCAAATTGATTTATTGTGTCTAATCCGATAAGTCCATCAAAGAAATCATGAAAATCATATAGCAAAATATCTATAGATTCATTACTTTGAAATTCATCAAAGGAAGGAATCGTTGCACAAAATTTTGTTCTTTTCTGTCCCATACAAGTTCTAATTACATTTGTGGATTGATATACACATTCCGGATAAAATTTTTGAATAATATCGGGACGGATCATTGTTTTTGAAGAACCTGAATCAATTAACAATTTTAAAGGTGGATTTGAAATTTTGATATATGATAGAGGACTTGCAAATACCGAATTTGTCTCAAAAAATCATTTCTCCGCTGGGGTTTCCGAGGCTGTTAACTGAAAATTTTCATTTTCATTATTTTCTAATTCGTCAGGGTCATACAACTCGGTTTGTTCAGGAGCTAAAGAATAGTCCTGATAATTTTGTTCATATTCTGGTTCAAAATAAGGCGGGTCATATTCTTGCTCTAACTCATGGCAATATTTTTGAAAGGTTTTTATGGGCATATTTTGGTATTTGGTCAAAGTTGTACCGGAAGTGTCCATAGGTTCCGGTTTATATTGTTGGTTTCGGTTAGAAACCTGGGTATTTGGACGATACGTTGGCGGTGGAAACCGTCTTGGTGGTAACTGAGGTTTAGGCTGATAAAAGTTTTGCCTAGGGGGAAGTTGTTGTTGAGTTTGTGGTGGCATTGACGGAAATTGCCTTGGCAAATAAGATGGTGGATTTTGGAAATTTGGTCTGGGAACGACCGGTGGTTGCCTATTTGAGGTCTGAATATTTTTTGGTGGCGGAATGTTTGGCACACGACGATTCGAATTTTTAAATTCGTAGAATGTCTCTAATTCTAGAATGGCTTGTACGACTTGCTCGAGTGTAACCAGGTCGGGACGGGACAAAATTATGGGCTCATAGTTTGGCGGCAAATTGCTTTTAAGTTTATTTAAAAGAAGAGAAGAATATACAGATTGAAGGGCATTCCTCTCAATAGGGTCATTGTAATGTAACTGAATTTTTTGGACTACTTTGGATCTCATGGCTAAAATCCGGTTACAAAATACTGAAATAGGTTCCCTAAAATTATATTGCAGCAAACAAATTTCGTTTTGCCACGTTTGTAAAGATTTATGATCTGAATAATTTTGAATTAATAAATTTCTAATGCTACGCCAATCCTGTAATTCAGGGCGACCCAGTACAAGAAATCGGGCTGGACCTTTTAATTTATTTTTTATTACATTTAGCAAAAGCTGCCATTGGAGTTCGCTTGGTTCAGGGATCTCCAATGCCAAAAGAAACGTGTCTACTGAATTTACGAACTGTGTCAGCTCAATTTCTGAGCCATCAAAATGTGGAATTGTGGCACTCAAATGGTTTAATTTTTGGGAATCTAAAACTGCTTCTTGAGCCATTTCGCTGCTTTCTAAATTTTCTACAATTCTATTTCCTAACTCTACAACTAAATTGTCTTCACTTTTATTAAATAATTTACTAGGTACTCTGTATGGTCTTGGACCACGTTTACTCATAAAAACTCTAAGTTACTCGAACTCAAGTTTGAAAATTTATTTTTCTTTCGACTTATAAAACTTAAAGTTCATCGAACCCAAGCTCAAACATTTATTTTTTCTTTCAATTTTAAAAACTTAAAGTTCAGCGAACCCAAGCTTGAAAGTTTATTTTTCTTTAAACTTAAAACCTAATGTGATAGCAACGTTTTACTGAAAATAGGACTATGATTTGAAAGTCACTACTCAAATTCGTTGTTCACTACTTAAAATTAACCTATCCTCCAATATACAGTTGGGAAATGGACAGGGAGTCTAAAGAAGTACTGGCACAGGTACTCACCAAGTATCAATTCCAGTTCCAGGTTGATAAAACCTTTCAGGATGCAGCAGAAGACACCAGGTAATCCTTCGAGTTATCCTTAAAATTCTAGCACACGGGCGGGAGACCTACTAAATTCGGTCCACTTCACTCAACGCGAAAATTCCGTCGGTAAACGAGCGGGCGGCCTACTCAATTCAGCCTACTGGTTTCGCGTGAAATCCGATCGCGGCGAATTTCTCTTAAATTTTTCGTCCCTAAGGCCTTAATACGGTTTTGTTCGTAAGATGGCTTCTCTGTTTAGAAAAACTCCCACTTGTGCGATACAAGGGTTAGCCAATCCTACCGACTGCGCCAGTTACGTATTAGGCCCTTTTGGGATCTTGAAAAATAAAAGACAGGAAATACAGCGAAGTGAGTTTACTCGTACCTACAAATAGACTAGCGACTCAGTGCATTCGTCTGAATATATAATAGAAGCGGAATGCGCTGAGTTTGTAAATTTTATCTACACAGGATATATTATTTTATGTAACTTTTGTTATGTTTTAAATATACTATGATAACAAAATAAAAATAAATATTTAGAAGTCTTTTCACATAATTGTAATGTTGTACATCATGGCACAGTTTTTGTAAAATCACAGTCAGCATTTTGTGTATTACAGTCTAACCAATAAAAAATTAAATGAACGATCCGCGTAATCAGAAGCTGTCGAAATTTAGTGTACTATAGTTTAACATCGTCAATGGTGGGATTATGAGAGTATGAAAATAGATGCAGTGTTTGTTGAGCATTTGTTAAGTATTAGTGACCTGTTTAGGAATACCAGTTGCTATGCAAACGACGTCTACTGCAGCTGAAATCTCCTGCTCCATGACGACGTCTACTGCTCCATGCTGAAATTTTCGAAGAACTAAAACAAAATCCGGCAGTCAGCCTGGCCATCATAAACCTGGGGAACTCTGCAACCATGTTACAGGCAGAAATAACTGCAGTCTCCGCTTGTGAGCAGAAAATTATCAGGTCAATTAGTACAATCGGAGGCGCATAGCAGTAGCATTCTGAAAAGAGTCAAAGGACACTATGGTTGCGAAAAGAACAAAACAGCTATCTTGAAAAAGAGACAGAAGTTCCACTGATAGGGTCGGGAGTCACATATCGTTTAGCGTACCTGACAGCAAGAAGGGCTATAAATGGCTTATTACGAGAAAAAATATCTCTTATATGTAACTGGGTGGACGTTCGTGGTTGAGATAATAGCGGATGTCCATTGACGAATCATACTGGAATAGAGCAAAAAATCTAATCAAACTGTTCACAAACCAGTTGAGATGGACTATTCAGAGGGCACTGTCCACTCGTGCGATACCTTACCACGATTGGGGTGAAAGATAATTCTGATTGTAGGAGGTGTAGAGAGGAGGAGGAAACCCTCTTTAACATACCGTGAGAATGTTCAGCCTTGGTTGCTGTCAGGTGTAGATCTTTGGGGCTGCAACAATAGAACCGAAAAAGTAACAACTCGAAGCTGACCTTAAAGTCTTTAACGATGTATGAATAATTGAATCATGTGGAGGCACAATAGGAATCGGTTTCAGTGCACAGAGCTTGTACCTATCCCATAAACAATAATAAATATTAGTTAATCATCATGTTTGTGTTAAATACTAGGAAAGTAATTTTTTAATTGCACTTTTTGTGTAATAATATTAATACCCAATTTAACAAGTTGCTATGCTACCACTGAATAATTCAACTATTGTGAAAGGACATACTGTCCGCTCATGATAATCACGTGATTTTCTATACGTTCGCCAATTTATACAATGAGAGATTGATGACTCATTTGTTTTTTACACAATAAATGAATAAAGTTTTTTATAATACTTCACTTTAAGGAGGTTGGTCGCCGAGGTGCGGGGCAAGGGGGAAACTCCTATCTCTTCCATGTATAAGAAATCAGGGTTCCAACTTGCAAAAGTGAAATGTTGATATCATATTTTTTTAATTTAAGATGGACCTCTCTCTGCAGTATGTTTGTAATGTACGATAAATTAATAATTTATTATTATATACCAAATTTGGATAATGAAATAATTTATTGACCGCGTTTTTATAGTCGGAAAATACGGCAACTCTGAACGATTTGAATGGTTTGCTTTCAGCAGATGGCTAGGCTACTCGGCGAAAATTGTTGACAGAAAGTAATTCTAACCTCAAAAAGTTTGTCGGTAATGGTGCGGCCAAGCGGAAATTTTTGTAAATCAAATGAGAAATCTGATTCTTGAATTGAGGAAAGTTCGTTTTATTTCGGTAAAACAATTACGGAGAGTGCAATGTGGCGTTAAAGCAGGGAAGAAACGCAAAAAAGAAACAATTTGGAGACGCGGCGTAGCCGCGTTGACAGAGCGCCAGCCCGATTGCGTGGAACACTCAACTTTAAATTGATAATTGCATGCAACACAGCCGGTCAATCCTGTCCATGTAAATCTATGTTCTTCCTAGACGTTATTGCTATGCGTGTACAAAGTTTCAGATTTTTTTTAATTATTCGAAAAGTTAGTTTTAGCAAATTCAATAGCTACGTTCATAAGAGCCCATGTTTATTTTTATGATTTATTAATATAAGAGCCCATAAGAGATTTTAAGATAAGAGCCCATTTTTTTATGATTTTTTCTCTCAAACTAGATGGTGGAAAAAACCCAAACAATTCTGAAGATAATTTTATTACTTGAAGAATATATATCAACAATTTCATCAACTTTTAATTATTTTTGCAATTCCAGACGAACCTCCTTAAACTACACTTTTTAAATTGGATATTTTTATTTATATTTTACTATTGGGTATTTTTATTTTTTATGTCATAATAACAGTGCACATTTTGAAAAATGCCCTGAAATACATCATAGCAATTAACCCATGGATAAATCAAGATTTTATAGTTTACGTTGCTGTAACGCGGCTTCAAGTTAGAAATTTTACATCAGCTAGTGGTATTTAATAATAACTATTGCGAAAAGAAAGTTGCATCTCTCTTCCCGCGTTCTTCCTCATTCTTACAATTCATTTACGGACCTTTACACGATATGCACATTTAGACCGAGGCATGCACCCTGTCGCTACACCGATAACTCGAAGCCGACAAGTATTGTTTGTGTTGGATTGGATGTTGTATTAACCAGGAAGAACACGGAACAAATTGAATTCTAGTACAATATAATCCTAACTATGGAAATAAGAGAAAAAAATGTATACGACGTTATAGAACACGATTTATAGGAACTAGTGTTAACCTTTCACTGCGCTTACAGACAGTAATACAATTTAAAAATATTAGTATAAATTCCAAGTCATGGGTATTCCAGTATAACAACATTGTTAGTGGTATATTAATTAATTGGTTTCCGACTTGGTATAATACAGACTGTTACATAATAACGATATGAACATTTTATCTGCGTCACTTGTGGGTGATTGAATTTGAAGAAATCAATCTAGAAATTCAAAAAAAACATAGAAAACGCACTTACAGTTAATTTTTGTTAAATATAATTATTATAGTAAATGCACATCTATACACATGTATGTATATATCTATGTTGGTGAAATTACTTCATTATTTATCGACTCTTTGGTATATTCTTGTACATTACTTATACTAAATAAGAATAAAATGAAAGAATATTTTAAGTCCATCAAAAAAATGTACCTATACCTACTTCAGAAACTATTTTCGAGATATCGTGTATTTTTGTGTTCAGTAATAATTTATTTTTATATATTAACGTTTTTTTTTTATATTTAGAAATTGTATGCATTTAGTATTCGTTCTAGTCCAATGCCCATCATTACTTTGACTACTGTAGTTGCGTGTATTTTTTGTTTCCAACGAATCAGTTTCAGAATAAAATTCAGATTATACAAAATTCTTGCTTCAGATTTTCTTTCAATGTCTCTATAAGAGAACATACCTATTACTCGCTACTGTAACGAATTTGAAATCTTTAAAATGCAAGACAGATGTGTATTACTATTTGTAACTCTACTCTTTAAAATTGTAAATACCACATTGCTTATATAGTTTATTACAATTTCGATCAAGTATGTATTCCACATCATCATTCATCATTCATCTTTATTTAAATAATCTTTTTGTTATATAGCTTCAATTCTTTATAACAAATATATTAGGCTTGTTAATTGTTCCACTTTGAATACAGTTACATCTTTTTGTACAAATCAGTTGTTATTAATTCAAAATGTGTAAACTATCTACTGTGACATATTTATTTCTTGTCTATTTTGTTTTTACTGTTTCTCTACATATTGATTTATTCTATTTTATTTTTGAATTTAACATCATTAAATACCTATAGGTACTTAAAGTACCTATATGTATTTGTAAATTTAAATATGTACCTGTAATTTTATAGCCTCTTTACATAATCATAATTTACATCAATTTCTAGATAATTTTCTTCATGTAATATTTAAGATCAAAGTAGATACCAAAAAATAATTTAGGTTGGCATGGGTTTTATAATTAATTTTATGCTTTTAGCAAAGATTTACTGGAGCATTTGGTCAAATTAATTTCATTAGTTTACAGCATGTTTACAAATACGTGAAACAACAGACACCATAATAAAGAGTGTGCCACTAATTGAGAGCAAAATCACCAGAAATCAAGTAAATGATCTTGAAATTTAGAATGTATTATATTTATCATGAAAGTGTAGATATATGTATAAATACATGTTGATGATACATACAAAAATTGATGTAAATTATTATCGTATAAAGCAATTATTACAACATTAAATAAACCATAATACGAATATTTAGACAGTGGCAGATGCAAATTTTATTTTTATTAGTAGCTATATTTTTAGAAATAATTGTAAGTAAAGTAGTTATAAATTGTATACCCTGCGTGATATTGACAACGTATAATATAAACTTAAATCTATGGATCAGTTCAGTGGCTGTATTTGGCATTGTTCTACAAGAACACCCTGAAATATATGTAGATCCAAATAGAGATAGGTACTACGCAAGGTTTTATTCTTTAACACCTTCGGAAGTGGGTTTACTAATTTTATTACTGTATTTTGTGTTGCAAAACTTCCATACCTATAATTATTACATAAAGAACAACCTTGGTTTGTGAAGATAATACCAGGTATCTTTTAAATATTTACCACTATGTAAAGCTATATTGACGTTCTAGATAATTTTCTAAAACTGTATGGAAATAAAATATTATTTTGACTTTCGGGTTCATGTGTTCCTGCTTTAATTGCTGATTAATTAACCTATATGTTTTTTCCGGTTTCCAATACATAACACTTGTACGTAATAACCTTATGTGTCATAAAATCTAATACTCAATCGCAGCATGTTATTTTAAATGTGTCAGGGTTTGACGAGTTAATTCTACAAAAAAAAGTTAAGGGAAGTTGACTATATTGATTTGACGGACTTATCATTTGTTGGATGGAGTTCTTCGGAGTTATTCGAAAAAAAAATGTAACTGACATTTATTTTAGGAGTAATGTTAATTTTTCAGAATATAATTTTTTCAATATTATATTGACAGTTTTAACCAAAGTATAATGTATAGTTTTGGGCATTGTAACAGAAGAGATAATTTTGTCTGTTATAGCATAGAATGCTATTGCTGCAATATTTATTAGACACAAGAACTGCATTTTCATTTCTTCTTGAAAGAAATATATACATACGTTAGCAACGTAATACACGATCAATAATAAAATTACGTAATGTATATTCAGTCGCTAACAATTTATATATCTACATGCATGGTTCGTAAACAGGTGCATTATATAAGTAAATAAAAGTAATGGTGTAATCATGGGAGGACTTCAGAAGTATACAAAAACGTGGCGATTGGAATACTTTTTATGTAATGAAATAATTATAACATTGCGTTTTATATACATGACTGGTATTTGGTGAACTGATTAAAATGTATGTTTCATACACATTATATCATATTAATTTTATTTCCACGTTTTATGTAGTAGGAGATCCAACGCGTGATTTCTGTCCTATTTAAGAAATAAAATGCGGTGTGTCGGGTATGAATGGTATTCATAGGAATGGTTTAAATATGATTTGGTTAATCATGCACATATATGTTTAACCAAAGAGACAAAGGTTCCTAATTTATTCTGGTCCAAGCACCCGTAATAGGTGAAAAGAACTATGGCCAGTTTGGGCCACAACGGAGACATAATCTGAGTCTAAAACGAAAGGATTCACTTGGGTCTATTGGGTATATAGGAAAGAAACGGCGTTATTATACTTCAGCTTCTTGTTCAGAACTTCTAATACCAAGAATATGTTTTCGGCAGATTCTGCAGGTTCATGACATCCTCCTCTCGTTGTCTCCCTTCACTCGTTTTCTGCCACGACGGCATCAAATATCAAATTTAGAAGGGTGATCCAGTTAACGTTAATAACTATAGACCCATCACAGAGCTTTCAGGACTCACAAAAATATTTGAATATGCATACCTTAATAGACTTAACTCCTTTTAGAGTCGAATTGTCACCGAAAATCAACACGGTTTTCAAAAAAAAAAAAAAATAATAGTACTAGCTCAGCACTTCTTTCATTTTATAGTAATTTAACTACCAAGATTGATGCTGGCGAATGCCCTGTTGGGGTGTTTTGCGACCTCAGCAGGGTATTCGATTGCATTGATCATGAACTTCTTCTAAATAAATTAAACAGATATGGTATTAAAGATAGAGCATTAAAATGGGTCGCCTCTTACTTAAATAGTCGATCTCAATATGTAAATTTAAACTGCACTACCGATACTTACAAGAGCAGTTCACAATCGACTATAAAAAATACTCAAATAGGGCTCTGGGCTCAAGGCTCTGTTATGGGTCCTATACTATTCATACTGTACATTAATGATATTGAGAATTCGATACGAATGGTGGATATGACATTATATGCTGACGATACATCTGTACTTATGTATATCCAGTAAGGATGAAAACACATTAGAGAATTTTTGTAACGAAACTCTTTCAAATCTAAATACATGGTTTTCCAAAAACTCCCTGTATCTAAACAATTAAAAAACCTATTATATACGATTTCACATTTGGCAAAAGCCTTGTGGCAATCTCAACCTCATGTTAAATAATAATTCACTAGTACTGTCTCCCCACACTACTGTTAAATTTTTAGGTTTGCACTTTGATGCTACCCTAAGTTGGAAATATCACTGCGACAACCTTGCCTGTAAACTACGGACTTTAAATTATTTATTTATTCATTTAAGAACTGTTCTTCAGAGGAGTCAGTTAGTAAAAATATATAACGGTAAAATAGATTCTCTACTAAGATATGGCATATTTCTATGGGGTTGGTCATCAAATACCACAAACGTATTTATGGCACACAAACAAATAATAAGAACCATATTTGGTGTAAATAGTAGACATTCCTGTAGACCATTATTTCATGAATTAGGTAATTTAACCGTATCTTCTCTCTTTATATTTGAATTATGTCTTTATGTATTTAAGAACAAACATAAATTTATTACAAACTCTGATATCCATAGCAAGAACATAAGAACAAAAAATAATTTTCATATTCCATTTGCAAAATATAAAATAACATATAAATCACCTACAGTACTGGGATTAGTTATGTTCAACAGGTTACCACCTCATATAAAATCAGTTAGTAGTTTTGGAATGTTTAAGGCTCGTTTAAAATATTTTTTAATGGATAACTGTTTTTATTTTGTGGAAGATTTTTTTGTATTAATTCCTTATCCACTAGGCTCGATATGTAATATCTTAAATATCTTAATTATGTTGCTATTTTATTTGTCAATTTTGTTATGTTTGTTAGTATGAACATGTTATGTCTTGTGCTATATACGAGTATATTTACGTGACACTTTTATTTTGTATTATACGATATATTATAGGTACATAATATGTAATACTCTACGTGTTTCATGATAAGTATTTTTTTCTGCTTCTGACGAGTCCCAACCATTGTAAATAATGTCTCAGGGAAAATTTTAAATAAATAAGTACATAAATAAATACAATACATCCAGGAATTTAGCTGGACCACCGTCACCGCGGGAGGGTTCCCTGAACGCAGAAAGACTGGAACGCCTAAGGGCCCCAAATTAGAACATTGAAACCTAGAGTCTCTTTATCCTCTCTTAATGCCCTACAGTTCTAGCTAGGTTTCGATCTATCTTTATCGTGGCCCATTTTTCATAAGAAACTGGGCATAGTTCTTTTAATATTTATTTTAATTAACTCAAAAATTTGTCAGTACTATCTTACATTCTATGAGATAAAGGAGAGGAGGGGGTACTGATAAGCTATGAAAGTCGGCCCCTTTCTAGTTTGGGTGGCCTACCTCTCAATCGCTCTCAGTCGAGGCTACATGAACCCAAGTCACAGTGAACACTTTCCGCGAGTACCAAGCATCTCTCGCGAAGTGTAAAGGAAGGTTCGGCCTACCCAACGAACTTTCTTTCAGAAATTTTCACCCACCCATTTTCACCCAAAATTTTTTTGGAGGGAATCAAAAAAGGAGGGCGATGGGACGCAAACAGAATTTGAAGGAAAGGAACGATTCGCGGTTGAAAGAAAAGGGTTCAAGCATCCTCAGAAAGGCCTTCACAGTCACCCCACACATCATGACCTGCTTACAACTCCTCAGTGCGGCAACTTTTCAGGGGGGAGTGGGTTGAAGATCGAATATCACATTTGGAGCTCAATTTGTCGTTCAGTGCCGTTCACAGCCTTCTACAGGGGCGGAACCAGAGAGGGTGGGTGGGGGGTCGGAGTAGGTGTGGCTTGGTGGAGTGCTTGGATTGTCAAAGGTCACACCAATTTAATAGTCAGCATTAAAATCAATAGATTCGCCCTGCGTAAATGCAAAGGGGTAGCTTAGGGGGTCTGCAAATGGGTTGAAGAAATGGGACAGCGACCAGATACATAAAACTTATTGAGAAAGTCTTCATGTGTGCCGAGATGGAGTTTTTACCCGACAGCGTCCTTCTTAGTCAATCCTGTATGTCCCTGAAATTGCAGTCAAAATCTTGCGTATTCAAATTTCGATATGGGGTACTTTTTGGGGGGTGGAGGGAGAACCGGTTAAGTCACGGTGTAGCGCCTTCGGGGCATTAAAACCCACCCTATAGACTACCAAAAATTAAAAACCGCAAGTCTCTAACTCAAATGGAACGCAAATGGCGTTAATCTGAAGCGTGCTATGCTAATTTTGACAAGCAGTTTATGTGTAAATGAGGCACCATTGCAAATGAAACAATTCAAAATGTAATAAAAGAAAATGGGTTGCTGCATCTCAGTCCGTCGGAACCCTTAGCAGCTACCCTATTTAAGTATGCAGGATTCGTACCGGACTTGACACTTGTCACTCGATATAACATTTCGGAAACTGAGACGCCCAACTCGAATTTCCGTCGCCGTATTTTCGGAGTAATTTCGAGAAATTTATGGCTAGAAAGTCGGACGAGACTCGGCAAAAAATTAGGGATCGGACTGGAACCATCGGAGTCAGCCGGTAGAGATCGAACGGGCATTTCGACGACCTCTTCTTAAGTGGGACCGTCGATCCGTTTCCGCCGCTGCGTAAAAAGAAATGCAGTATGGGTGAAATGCAAATAAAATGCGTTTCTGCAATGCAGAATTTTTCATATTTTTGGTCCAATTCTCCAGAAAAACTCCGCTATGCTCTATATATAGACATCCAAAAAAAACGTCATCAACTGTGGCTATGAACGAGAGAGATGGAAATAGCGGTCATGTCTAAGCTTTTCGGTTATGTCAAACTTTTGACAAGTGACTGTCACAATTTGTAAAATAAACAATGGCTGTCATATGAGGTGACAGTCTTGACAAGTAAATAAGGTTATAAATTCGATCAAGAATAGAAACACGTCTTATTTTTCTCGGCCAACTTTGATGACGTTTTTTTTTTGGATGTTCCATATTTTCATTCCTCGTAACTTTTTTGTCCGAACACAAAAATAAAAAAAAAATGGGATAATTAAAGAACTATTTTATTTATTAGGGGTACTTGCGGCCACAATGTATAAGGCACCCTTGGCTCTTTGATTAAACATAAAGACAACTTAAAATTCCTATGTCTTTATAAAGACAGCGGTCACATAGGTAACATAGCTGATAAGGTCAGCATCAACTAGATGTCGTTCCCTGGAGCTCACCACTTCTCCTTCTTCCTCTATGTCGCCGCTGTATTCTCCTTTCGAGAAAGCCAAGATCGGCGTTCGTTGTCAGATATATCGCACTAGTGAAAGGTAATAATGTCGAAATCAGGATCTGGTGTTTCTGAAAAACGGGAGAAATAACAGGAATTATTGTCATTCTATTTTATGAATACATTAATCACGCGGTCGGATCTTGAACTAACAGATAGGGAAAATAAGTCTAACATAAAAAACAAGCATTTTGATTAAGTTTGAAACTAATAAATTTCAGAATTCAGTTTAGCTCTGTTCAACAATTCAGATTTTGAATTAATTATTTCGAAAACGTTCCCCTCAGATGTGCTAGTTTTTTAAAAGTTCCCTTTGTTTAGGTCGACAAATAAATATTATTTGGCTTTCAAGAAATATCAATGACGTTATGTGGTAAAAATTAGATGCATTTAAGGAGGTTGGTCTGGAATTGCAAAAATAATTAAAAGTTGATGAAATTGTTGATATATATTCTTCAAGTAATAAAATTATATTCAGAATTGTTTGGGATTTTTTCACCATCTAGTTTGCGAGAAAAAAACTCATCAAAAAAAGATATTTAACATGGGCTCTTATGGACGTAGCTTAATATGAATTTGATAAAAACTACGTTTTGAATAATTAGAAAAATCTTAAACTTTGTACACGCATAGCAATATCTTCTAGAAAGAACATAGATTTACATGGACATGATTGACCGGCTGTGTTGCACGCAATTATCAATTTAATGTTGAGTGTTCCATGCAATCGGGCTGTCGGTCTGTCAACGCAACAACGCCGCGTCTCCTAGTTGTTCCTTTTTGCGTTTCTTCCTTGCCTCAACGCCACATTATACTCTCCGTAATTGTTTTGCCGAAATAAAACGACCTTTCCTACGTAATCTATCCGATTCCTCATTTTATTTATCAAAATTTCCGCTTGGCCGCCAAGTTTCCCAATTTCAATTTTTCGCCAAGTAGCCTAGCCGACTGCTGAAAGCAAACCTTTCAAACCGTTCAGTGTTGCCATACTTTCCGACTATAAATCGACTTTTAAAAACACGGTCAATAAATTATTACATTGTCCAAACTTGGTATGTAATAATAAATTATTAATTTATCGTGCATTACAAACATACTGTACAGAGAGTTCCATCTTAAATTAAAAATATATGATATCAACATTTCACTTTTGCAAGTTGCAACCTTGACTGCTTATACATGGAAGAGATAGGAGTTTCCCCCCTTGCCTCGCACCTCGGTGACCAACCTCCTTAATGATTATGTTTACAGAAATATATTTTAAAAAGACAATGCGATGTTCTTAGATCTTATAAAAATTTTTCTATTTCAAAAGCATATTTTACTCCTTTATTTATTCACTCTGAGCTTGGACTTAGAATATCACATTTTCTACAGTTTTTAACTGTTCTAAGAATATTTTCTTTAAAAGATTTTTATTTAATAAATAATTATTTACGTTCCAGTCTACCATTAGCGACAATATTTCTGTGTAGTTTTCACTTCCATTCATTTACTTTGTTGGTTTCAGTCATGCATATCATTTTAATTCATACTTCATGTACTTTAGCAGTTCGCTTCTATAAATTCTCTTCCGTAGTCACAGAGACTGTCTCTACCTTTACCGCAAAGGAACAGACATCCATTAAGTACTATTTAACTGAGTTTGTTCGTTCCATAATTTAATTATAACAGTCATTATTGCAAAAGCCACACGCGCGCCGAAAATTAATTTGTGTTTGCGTAACAGCGTTCGGTAAAAACTTTTACATGAACAATATTGATATAATCGATTAAGTAGAGGAAGTGTTTTCAAAAGTGAGTGTGCAAAAATATTTGTTTATTTTTTAACTATTAAAATATAAAATTTAATACTTTCAAATACATTTCCCATTAGTTTCGGTTTTTTAATAAATGACTAAGGCTGTCATGAAAATATATTTAATAAATAGAACTATTTTTACCAATAGTCGGTTAATCAATAAATACCTAATTGTGTAAACACTTACCCGACATCTGACATTCCATGTGCGTTTAAAACATATATTATGCTTTTATTTCTGAAGTGAAGGCACTTTATCACTTAATATTAACTTGGTAGGAAAGGACCGGTCAGTCTACTGTTGACAGGACAGTATGAGAATGTTGAAGCATGAACTTTATAATAATATATGTGACATTTCCTGATATGTACCAACTAAAACTTCAAAACGTCTTATTTGTTTACTGAAGAATTTATAAGCGTTCACACACAGTACAAAAGGTCATTTTGAAGTTCCCTAAAACCCTCTGGATCACTGTCAAACACGTTTGAAATATTTCCCGTCTATTTCTTTTCACCTTTGGCATGGTACCTCACTTTATTCACTTCTCCCCTCAACTAATGATTATTAATATTTATAAAGTTATTTAAACACATGGCGAATACAACACACGGCGAATACGTAAAAACGAAACGTATCAACACGATGCAATACCGGCGACTGTCTGTCTGACAGCATGCCATAAATAAATAAAATTGCCAGCGCAGTTTTCGTAATGCAAGTCAGCTGTGAGCTGTGAAGGCCAACGCGTCAAGGGCAGGACATGCACAGTGTCGGTCCTGTGACATTCGCGCTTGGTAATAAGTAATAATATTTAATAATATACTATGATGCAACATAGTTTCTGTGAACATATTAACATTTTCGTTCGTAAACTGACTACGGTCCTGTTACACTCCGCGCTCGCGCACGAACTCTACTAATAAGTGACGAATATAGTATCGTTCAAGTAGTGGCCGCCATGCATATTCGGGCTCGTTTCACAACATTTTCATTAATTTTTCTCAAAACTTCTCGCGATAAATGCTCCAAATCTTATCGGATGTTCTTCTTTAGAGCCACCAAGGCCTGCGACTTGGTCGTATAGACCCGTGACATCAAAAAATCTCAAATAAGGAGGTCTGGAATGGTCAAATGGGGCGATCTTGCGGGCCAGTGCAAATCGCAAAATGAGATATTAAGCGGCTGAGAAAGAAACACCGGCTTCAGAACATTCATTGTCGCTCGAGTTATGTGTGCGATTTCACTTATTCTTCAAATCCAATCCGTCAGTTTGTGGCAGTAAAGTTTGTAAAGCGACAGGTGAGAAGATGGCGATTACTCCGAGATTATTATCTGCGCGGGTTCGAATCCCGCCTGTGGCAATTGGCAGCTATAGCAGGATATGGTTGTCTGTCCTACTTCTTTGTCATGTGTAATCTCTAGGGTTCGGAATGTTTGCCGTCATGCGTGTTAAACTGCGTTAGACTATCCTGCTCTCCCGCGCCGGGATGGCATATTACTGCGCATACGCGGGTTCTTGAGCGTTATCGGTCAAGTGTCAATGCCATATGTGGCACAGGCAATAAATACACGCGTATATTAGGGGTACAGATGCAAATCTCACATTATCCATAATTTTTCGAAATAGAGTTGCAATCGAATAGAAATGCAAATACCAAAGAAATCAGTGCCTAAAGTCACTTGAAAAGTGAGAAATCAGTTATTCCTTCTTCCTGAAAAAAATTTTAAATGTTTAAAAAGTGGATAATGCAAGTTTTGCATCTATACCCCTCATATAATGTACAAGGCGCTTAAAAATACAGTTTATACTTTCATTATCATAATCGCAATGATCCCTAGAAGGAGAATGCCAATTTCTGTGGTGTATCATGGTTCTGTAACTTTGCCCAGTTGAAGCCACTCGACTAGGAAATCGACGACAACATTCACGTTGAACCAAAACCACCGACCGGTTAGTTGTTTATACATTGACACAATTATTCTACATTCTTGAGGAATATATTTCATATTCATGGTTTGTCTACGTGTATTCTGCTTCTGTTTACTACACAAAGGTCAAAGTTGCGATGCAATAAAAAGTCATGTACGAAAATGAGAACATATTTCGATGGAGTGGTGACTTTTGCGCCATCTGTTATTATTGTAGTCAATAATGGCGAGTCTAACAATTTCTGATGTAGTCAATAGGCGAGTCGAGGGGGAATAACCGACAAACGCGACAATAATAATTATTAATAATCACTACTTTTATTTAGTTAGACATTCCTACAACGCTTTCTTAGAATTCAATGCCCTGAAACTTTGATCACAGTATTAGGTGGTAAATACAGGGTGGTCACGTCCGTCCGCATTATAGAGACTTGGTTATCGCACTATTTTTGCACAAAAAGTGTACAGACACGGAATTCATTTCCTATTGGCATACAGCCATACATTCTCAGCAGTTTTTTAATTGAAAAATGGATAAGTTACTCCTCATTTGAACTCAATACAAGAAAATAAAATGATATTGAATTCAATTTGCATGAAAATATTACAATATTCATATAATATTCCAGCATTCAAAGTAAACTGTGGAAATAGGGTCCTTTCTTAACGGTTATAATACAAAAATAAAATACCCATTACACGATTTTGTTAGCTCTATATAGCGTTTACTCAATTAAGTGGCTTTCATCCTCTTCAACATGATAACAAATTGTTTACACGATCGACAATAGGAAAATCTTTATTTTCGTAACTATTACATGAGTAAGAGAAATAGAAACAATGGTTAATTACCGCTGTTTAAAAAATATTGAATAGTGAATTTTTTTTAGCGAAAATTCAATTGTTTATACGACCGTTCCAAGATAAACTGCCACTAATGGTTTAAAGAAAGATATTATCAGCAATTAACTGAAAATAGTCGTAGAAGTATCTGGAAACAATACAATGTAACAGCCTTTGTAAGAAACTAAAAGTAACTCTTATGTGTGCAAGTATCATGCGACATTTTGAGTTATGAAAGTCTGTTTTCCTTCCAACTAACACCATTTACAGAAACCATTGTTTAAGGCGGATTTGCCTTACTGCTATCATTATCCGCTATTATAAGTTATTTCTGCCTGTTTCTCTATTTTTTGAATAGAAGCATTAGAAAAAAAAACATTTTTTTACACTGCGTTAATATAAAATTTTATGGGTACCTATGTCGCTACAATAATACATCCAGTTACATGTTTTTTTTTAACAAATTTTAGTTACAAGCAGAAGTTGATTTATATTCATAATAAAAAAAACATCATTTTATACTCTGAAACGTGTCCATCTTGATGGTCTAGTTTTATGTTTTAGGAAATAACTAATAATTTTTATAGAAACATTTTTTCACACTGCGTTAATATAAAATTTTATGGGTACCTATGTCGCTACAATAATTATTTAATAAATCCAGTTACATGTTTTTTTTAACAAATTTTAGTTACAAGCAGAAGTTGATTTATATTCATAATAAAAAAAAAAACATCATTTTATAATTTGAAACGTGTCCATCTTGATGGTCTAATTTTATGTTTTAGGAAATAACTAATAATTTTTATAGAAACATTTTTTTACACTGCGTTAATATAAAATTTTGTGGGTACCTATGTCGCTACAATAATTATTTAATAAATCCAGTCACATGTTTTTGTTTAACAAATTTTAGTTACAAGCAGAAGTTGATTTATAATCATAATAATAAAAAAAAACATCATTTTATAATCTGAAACGTGTCCATCTTGATGGTCTAATTTTATATTTTAGGAAATAACTAACAATTTTTATAGAAAGAGGTATTCTATTAAGTTTAAATTAAAATGGTAAAAAAGCGCCTTTATTTAGTTGACGATTACTTCACTAGTCCTTGTCTATCCAAATTCTAGTGTTAATCTAATAACTGTTATTATATGTTTAATAAATAATTTGACACCGCCAGATTCTTTTTTAGGGTAACCATTTTCATATTTCAAATATTTTGTGTGTCAACTTCAAGATGGTCCAAAATAGTTGCAATTACGCCTGGAATACAAATAAAAACCAATGTAATTCATTGTAAAAAAAAAAACTGGACGTTTTCAGGAGAAGAATCTTCTCCTGAAGATGCCAACTTGGTTGGCGAAACGCGCGTCGAGAAAAGTGTAGTAGTTCGGTGTTTCGTGGAAAACGTCCAGTTTTTTGTTTCTACGCCGAAGGTTCCAGTACCCACTCCAGTAATTCATTGTCCTTAGTCATTTAACATACATTGCCACAACTGTTTAATTACACGATTTGGGCTTAATTACTCTAAATTGTCGATTATGAATTTTTAGATACACATAATCCGTATTTTCTAAATACATACAGGGTGTTCGGTAAGAATGCGGTAATATTCTAGGAGCATACAGGGTTGGTAAATATAAAACTAGTTCTTCTCATACGGCGCACTCCTTACGAGATTACAGGCCCCAAAGAGGTACCTTGAACTTACTTTTCTGGCAAGAACTTTTGTACCTCTGTAGATTTTAATAATTTTTGGTCATTTTCTGTGTATCATAAAAACTCATAAAACAGTGAAACTGTTTTATCAGTTTATCTGTATAATATTTTATTAGAAAATAATAACTTGTACCATCAAACACGTCATTTTTTCAAAAGCTCCATTGACCAGGTATTTTTTATACAATTTTTAAGTTTTTTTTAAATCCCTAAATTAGCTTTTAACGAGAGATGGATGCAATTTTTGTATACCGATTCCCAAAATATTTATTACGTATGGTATGTATGTATATATCTCACGGATGTTACCTCCATCATAATTCAGGTATTTACAATTTGAAAGCTAACCGCATAAACTATTTTCTACTTTTTAGTACTTATAAAATGTTTGCGAGAAGGAAAAGTTGCATCTGAGTTATAAACAAATCGATTTAAATCAATTATAAACAAATCGACTATTTAAACTTGACGTTTTACTTCTTAGTTTTTTGTCAAAATATGTAATTCCATGTCCATTAAAGTCTTATTATTTTCAATTACTCATGTTTTTGAGTTAATATAACCCAGATGAAATTCAAATGTTCTTGTGTAATTACATTTTATCTTTTTGCAATAACTTAAATGTGCACCTATTTATGGCATTTTGAAACGATTGGTATAACCTGTCAGTAACATGTCTATGGTTCAACCGTAAAAACTTTAAATTGCTTTCGAATTAACTGACTATTTTGTTTATAAATATTTTAGTACGATACAGTAGCAATAAGTAATGGCGTATTAATAATAAATAATTTCGTTTACATTTACTCAAAAAATATACCATTTACATATATCGATTTCTTACGTATTTAAATGGCTACTAGTTATTCATTGTAGATAATTAACAGATGAGTTACCAAATACATATGTATGTATGTATTTAGTTAGACTAGTCTAGTTTATGTAGCATTGTTTTTCGCAATTTTGTACAGTAATATAACCTAACCTAACCTGACCTGACCTATTGGACGCGCCTTTCTATTTTTGCATTTTTCACTGAAATAAGTCGTTTCAAGCAGCCAATTTTTATGAATTTCTTATTCCACTAATATTTCCCACATGTTAAATTGTGAATTAGTGTTAGAACTCTGTAGATACAAACTATTTTTCTTTTTTTTTTCGCTAACTTAACATGCGCGTTTGTATTATAAGCGCAGAGTTAACATTTATTTTCCATAATAAGATTTACAAAAATTTGAATTTTAATGCATAGATAATATTTTACATCCCTTCAAGATTGGCCTCCATTTTTTTAAGTCGGAAGTACACCTTGTGGTAACAAAAATTCGCAACACACGAACTTTGAGTATTTCGGAACCGATTCTCGTACCGTTACGCACTGGTACGGCAGGTATAAAACCTAGGTATCTGTCGTTTCAGAATTACACGCAGGAAACCCTGCTTCACAAAGCTATGTGAATTAAAACAGAATATAACGAACTCGGTTTTCGATTTTTGGCCAGGATATTCCGATTCTAACCCACTGTGGCGGTTTGAAAAAATTCTGCAATTTTTTGTGGAGTTTTTGCAAAACTGGCTGTGCTATGTATAAAACAAGAAAGATAGGTTTTGGTTCTCCTTTTTAGGCCTCAGTCGGAAATACTCACGTTGAAGTTCGTACCCATTGCACTCTGATCCTATAAACCAACATTGTGGCGATGTCTTCTATACTGTCTTCTGTTAAACTACATAGTTGTTATTGTCGACATGCACCATTTAACCCAAAAATACGATATATACCACTTTTGTTAATGAAAACATGTCGGCTAGAGCCTCGTTAAAGAACTTCGTGATATTGTCTATTGCAGAAACCTAATTTATACTAATATTTTCGGTTCATACGTATCCTTTCGACGTTCCAGAAAGGCAACTACGAGTAGCTGTTTGAGTTGTGAAATATCCACATTTTCATTAATGATCTACATATTAGCACAAGTTACATTGTGCTAATATGTAGACCATTAATTTTCAAGGGGTCAATACCAAATAATTTACCTTCTCATAAAAGTAAGACAGCCATTACGTTTTCGTCAAGTCCATTCTTGGCTTTCCTTCATTTAGAAAAATATCATACGCCTTCTCGTATATATCCTTGGATTATACAGAAAAAAAGACTTGAGGAAGTTTTTCGAGCAGCATTTAAAACATATTTCCAGTTGATTTCCATGCTATTTTTATCACCATAATCCATTAATATATTCGACTGTCAAAAATGAGTTTCGGTGAAACAAAAATTGTAGAATTTAAGTATTCATTAACAAAAATACAAAATGCGAAAACCCCATCTACGTGCCGTGTCTGAAAAGTTATTTAGTTATTTTACTGGTATTTGAAAGTGATGAATATTTTGATATCCAGCAGAAGAATAAAGTATTTAGAATGTCAGAACGAGAAGTAAAATCATGACGTATTTCTCAAGTTTATAATCTTTTGTAACACTGACCCAGTAGTAAAGATTAGAAATGGTGAACTCAGATTACAGATCGCAAGATGCAGTCACGCTGTAGTGAATTTCAATAGAGATCCACGGCAAACTTTCAAGTGCCCAAAGGTGATACTTTTATAGTATTCTGTTTGTGCACGTCATAAAGCGTAATATAAGTAGGGAAATAAAAAAATACACAGGTCTACAGTCACCACAGGGAAAGTATATTTAAAAACATACTCAAAATGTAAAAGGGGAGCAGATTTAGCAGATAGTAAGTAGACTGTCAATTAAGCACCTAAAATTTGACTAAAAAATCCTTCCTTTCTTTCAGTACGTTTTTTCCTGTAGATTCTTCATACCTACTCCCGATTGAGGCAGTCATATATGCTGCAACTCCCTAAATGTATGGGAAATAAGTTAGGTATTTACCAAGTTAGGGAATATATGTGGTTTTGGTTCAATTTGTCATTATTTTTAACACAGTATTTAATCTGGTAAATAAACCACGTTCAGTTCAGCAGTTCAATAATTTTATTGACGTTGTTTTACTAACTTTAACTTACAAGTATTTCGAGAGTCTACTCAAGCACTTGATATCAATCATACTACGTGGATATCAATTATGTTACACTGATTATAAAGATACCTTGTTATAAAATATAGTATCATGTAACGAAGAACATATTTTTTACATTAGAGTTTTCTTTCGAAGCATTTGTCTCAGATCTACCAACCTCATACTATAAGCCAAACAACCGCGATTATGGACTTAATTGTAAAGAAAAGAATAAAAAAAATGATCCTTTAATTCAATTTGAAACATTAAATATGCAGCTTAATATATATAATATGTACGTATTACTAATTAAATATTAAAAAAAATGTTAAACATGAAATACCAATAAAGTCTCTAGCCCCAGTTCCCCTACCTGTAGAAACGTCATACATTGCATCAGCACTCTTCACGCATCTACACAGTTCTAGGTACACACAACGTCATAAATTGTAGTCAAATATTATAAAAGCTATTAAATCGAAGTATATTAATCAGGGAAGTATACCATTATACCACACGTTTTTGACACAGAATCGTGTCAATTAATATAAAAAATCAGTAATATAAAAAATAGGCATGTGAAACTAAAGGTTTACTTTTAAAGTTGTAAAGTTATAGATGAACTAATAGGATAATTGCTCTATCACATCAAGATTTAGAGAAATTCTAACCCTAAAGTTATAATTTTTATTTAGTTTTTGGTTTACGTAATTTTCATTCAATTCGCATTTCTGCTTGTTTGGCATATACATGGATAATTTAACCTTATTTTTATTTTAAATATATTTCATTACTAATTTTTTACAATATCTTGTTTTTCTGTCCCGAAAATTTTTACTACAGTAGTTTTTTTTTTTTGGTTTTATGATTTCTAGTAAAAATAAAATTGTTAAAAAATATTTACATTGCACTTAACTATACCAGTAACCTATGTTGAGATCATTACTTAAAAGCATTTGTTTATTAATTTGACACATCAGATATACAATGAAACTCGTCCACCTTGGTATATAATAAAAAAAAGTTTCACCACTATTTATGAGCCTCGGAATATTATATTTATGTCCCCAATTCTTTTTTATGTATTTATATTTTGATAACAAAATGATGGTTTCTTAAAAACAAGAATGAAAAGAGTAATTCATAAATTTAGTACACCATCATTCTTGATGGAATGTCATGTTATTTTTATGTCTTCATTATTTTAATTATACTTAATTAATTTAAATTCCCCTAATGTGACTTTCTAAACAGTAATCGGTGTTTCTTAGAGAAGGTGAGCTAATTAATTTATAAATGATTGTAAGCAATCAATAGTGGAAGCCCACTAGATATCATATCATCATTTTGGGTGGGATTTTTCTTCGTTATTCATATGTAAAGTTTAAGGCCATAAACGTAATGATTGCTTATTTTAGTGAAATTAAAATTCAATTTGTAGCCTGTTTTTGGTTTTGACCTTTCGAAATAATTTTTAAATTATGATGTACGTCAAGCTGCTATGATATGTACAAACTACCTTAAAATTAATGTTCTTTTTGCATAACATATGATAATAACAAAAAATGTGTTTTACCAGATAATTAGCAAATTAGACCGATTATTAAAACAATTATTTCTATTTTTGTTTCATTTTAAAACTGACGCTACACAAGATCTTTTTTATTTATGTACGAGCCCAGAGTCATATCGTTTGACCCAATGGTATTTTTTGGTAAGGTTGCTGAAACAAAGACTTCATACTATGGATACAACTATTATCATTTATTGGTAATTTGTAGGTCTTAATTAACAACATTTGTAACATATCTCAACAAAGTTTTAAGAAAAACACGTGAATGTGGCTGTCTAACGTCTCCTTTATTCTTTATTACAGCAGTGATGCATCTGGGCATCGTATTAAATAACGTTTGGCAATCTTCTTGTGTAAAAGAATACCAAATTTGAGTTAGCCTCTCCCGTAATTCTGGAATATTTCTTGCTGCCCTAGCACGTATTTTTTTTCATTTCATGCCACAAAGTCTCGATAGATGAGAGGTCTGGACTACTGGATATCCAGTTTAATACCTTTACATTATGGTTTGATAACCACTCCTTGACAATTTTTGCCATATGACATGCGGCGCCACCTTGTTGAAAAATATATTCATATTCATTTGACTTTAATTTATCAAGAAAATTAAACTCTCTGAGAATATTTATATATTCTCTAGCATTGACAGTTCCTTCTATTATATGTAGCCTACCCACTCCTTGAGCCGACATGCAACGTTGCGGGAAACTTCATCTTTTCCCGTAAACAGTCATTGTTATAAATTTCCTATTTGAGCCTTAAGACCCTGCTTCTGTAATCGCCGACAAAGACTTCAAGCGAGATTCATCGCTCCATTAACAGAATTCCATTGTACTTGAGACCAATTTTAATGGGATTTTGCCCAAAGTAGTCTATTTTTTCTGTTTAGTAGTCAATAGCGGCGTCTATTTTGTCTGAAAATGTAACTAATTTGAAGAATAATTAAAATCAATGGTAAAATACCTACTCTATAAAACTTAAATCCAAGCTTAGATAGACTTTTTGATAGCTCAGAGACATGTTGACCTGGAAAAGATTCATAGTAAGAAGTCTTTGTTTCAGAAATCTCACCAAAAATTAACATTGCGCCAAACGATATGATTCTAGCCTCGTATGTAACTTACTGTTAATTACTAAGAAAACTGCATCAGCTTCATTGAGTCTATTCGTTCATAAATCTGATTAATATTAGCTATACATTTCTTGAACACTACAGTAAATTTTGATATACCAAATTTCCTTGGAATAGTTTTTGCCGTACTAATATTAGTCGCAGATATAAAAAAGCAGAAAGCAAATATGCAAATTGGGGGCAGTTATTACTGAAATAATTAGTGGTTAGAAGAAGCTCTGATGAATAATATCTTTAAATTAGCACGTCTCACTTTGTCGAATTTAATATTCAATATGGATGACCATGTTTGTAATCACCTTTTCATATATATACTTTTTTATTTAACTTGTACAAGTTTACGTCAACTTTAATGTTACAAACAACCTTGCAAATTATGTTACAGATGAATTGACAAACTACTACTATTAATCTTGAAACTGCGGCACTTTGTACTTGATCGTGGCTCTGTATAGTTTAATAACTGTCATTTTAGAAGTAAGATGTCATTAAAATTAAGTATCTAGTAAAGTTTGGGTTAGTTCTCCCACATGGACGCTGGGACTTCTCATTAGTCATATGTAAAAAAAATCATTTATGTTTGTCACTAATGTAAGAGATATTCCACTTTCGCAAATTCTAAAGACTCTTTGATTTAGCTTGAGAAGACTACCAAAAAGATGGGTTTGTGCTTCTACATAATTATTCTGAATAACAACCTCAGTTCTTGATGAATAGCAGACATATTCTTTATTTGTAGCAAATATTTGTGGTACTTTGTATTGGAAAATTGTAAATAATGTCTAAATAACATTTCTATACACCATAACTTCATCTATACACCATATATAATTGGATCCAAATGTGCTAATGCCCTAGGTTTTTCAAAAGTTTTGTCCGCAATATTTCTCTATATAGAGACATAATGAGACATAAACTTGTATACATACAAATAAATCTTTCACATTTTATTACTTATGGATATTTCGTTACTAACTTAGTTATATACCTACTATTCCTAATAACTCCAAGACAAGACCAACACATACCAACTGATACATCTGCATCGTATGAATAGACAGAATTGTTGTCACCATAAGAAAGTCTGCCAATTTTGTATGTTCTTTTCCTATAGCTTGTACCGTCATGATCACAAAATACAACACTACTCGCCACGGAGGTCTTTCAGTAGCGTATCTAAAGAAGTGGTGGTATAAAAATATAAATTGAGGACTTAAACAATTAAATACTTCTTATGACTGTTTTACACACACCAATTTTTCTCACAATAAATTGTACAAGTTAACCTTCAATTTATTGGAATACGTGTAAAACAGATATTGAGCCCAATTTATTGTCCACAATAAATTGTGCAATAAATTGTAGAATTTAGAACTTGCTCTAATTTATTGGCCAATTTTAGGGATATTTGGTTACTTTTTACATTTATTTCATTGTACCAATCTCATAATGAGATAAACCATTTACCTTAGGGACAAACCTATGATACCTCTTAGGTTTTAGTCATTTGAGAGTTGGCAGTTTTGAAACTGACCAATAAATTGTTACAAATATTGCAAAGTGTAAACAGTTACTAACATTGGACAATTTATTGAAAAATAAATTCTAAAATTTATTGTGCAATAAATTGGTATGTGTAAAACAGTATAAAATATCGCTGACTGTCAGGATTACTATAATATACTATCATAAATATATTTTTCTATATTTTTTGACGTAAAATGTATTTTATATGACACTAAAGCTTTAAATAAGGAAAAAAGAACTTTTCACTTCACAACTCGTCACTTCGTTAGAGGCATATTGATAGTGATTTAACTTTTCATCGAATGCACCATTACTCCTTAATTTTATAGATATTTCACATAATTTTTATTATCCAGTGTTCCGTTTTAATGACGCCCGTACATTTGTTGGAATAGTCTTTTAGAGGCTCACGAATTTCATGGCCTTTCCGATCATATAATGGAAACAAATAATATTTTCTTAGTGTAGATGTGCTATTTTACTAGCGCAATATTTTTCAATTTTTATGTTTCATGTTATTTAGTTTAGTTGCTGAAACCTTGCCTTACATAGTTCTCTAAAATCTTCTATCGCTATGGATTTCTGACTGATATTGTCGATAGCTTTTGGATAATTTGTACATCTCGTTTTCTTAAACAGAACAAAAAACTGGACGTCTTCCACGAAACACCGAACTACTACATTTTTATCGACGCGCGTTTTGCCAACTAACTTGGCATCTTCAGGAGGAAATTAAAACTAAATTCTAACCTACACACTTGCACTATTTATACTAAATTTGTTGCCTCGGTTCACCGAACCGTAACATCTGTCTTTGTTTATCAGAGCAAACAGTGGACTGGTGGGTATCAGACCATTGTCCTTATTCATACCACTGTTACACTTAATGGTTTCTAAACTTTTAAAAGCATCCAAATGTCTACTGTTTGTTACATTTCTAATTAATTTTAAATTATTAATGTCTATCTTACGGTTGTTGTCAAAAGCGTGTTGGGCAACACAAGATTTTTTCCGTTCTGCCATCTTTCAAATGAGCCATGTGTTCTTTAAATCTAGTCAAAATAGATCTTTTTGTTTGCCCAATATACTTTTGATCACAATCTTTACAAATTATTTCGTATACTCCTGACTTTTCGTTATTGTCCATTTTCTCTTTGGGGTTAACCAAAAGCGTCTGTAATTTATTTTTATAATTATAAACCAAATTGATATTAATATTTTTAAAAATTTTATCTTTTTTATCTTTATAATTTAGGTTCATATGATAACGAAACAAATTTCGAATTGTCAGTATCTCTACGAAAAGTCGTGGAATTGTACAGGGTCCTCTTAAATTACTTATCCATTAAATGGACTGAGTAACCGTTATTCTTAGCCATATTCTTAATTAATTTTTTCTCATATTCAAACCTCTCTTTATTGAGAGGGAAATTTAACAAACAATGAATTAGAAAATTAAACCTTGCCATTTTATGTTGAAAAGGGTGGTGTGAATCGTTGGGAATATATCTAAGAGTCGCGGTTTCTTTCCCTATATACATCAAACTCTAATTTATTTTTCACTATTTCTAATAACTAATCATCTAAAAAATATACTAAAGAAATACGGCAGAACGGAAAAATCTTGTGTTGGCCAACACGGTTTTGACAACAACCATAGGATAGACATAAATAATTTAAAATGAATTAGAAATGTAACAAACAGTAGACAGTTGGATGCTTTTGAAAATTTAGAAATCATTATGTGTAACAGTAGTATGAATAAGTACAATGGTCCGATACCCACCAGTCCACTGTTTGCTCTGATAAACAACGACATACGTTACGGTTCAGTGAACCGTGGCAACAAATTTAGTATAAATAGTACAGTAGTTCGGTGTTTTGTGGAAAACATCCAGTTTTTTTTTCTCCGCCGAAGGTTCCAGTACCCACTCCAGGTTAAACAGAACACTTTATAAACAGCATGTTAAACGTGTGCCCTCTTTAGATAAAATGTAAGAAAGTCGTAGACACTATAATCTCGCGATTTTTACCGTGATAGATACAGAGAGAATTGCAATTCAAAGCAGTAACAACCCATACTAAAGATCACGACTCAAAAATAAAAAGCGTTGACTGTTGTCGGCGTCGCGTTATCGCTGTAAAAAAGGGAAACGCAGAAGTGTACATATGCCTCTAGGCGTTCATAGTTGTGTTGTCGCAAATGATTTAGTAGTTCTCTTAACGGTCCAATAGGATTTGGGGAATAAGAGGTAGCCAAGAGGATACAAAAGGTTAAAATCTGATTTGAGATGAGTTATACCAACACCAATGCTAAGGATTATTGCGTGAACTAGAATGGGTATCCGCCTTTCCTAAACCAAATGTATTTACGAGTTAATAGTTCCAGTTAATGCTCTATTTACTCCAGTCTTATAAACTGTTGCTCTTGTTCGAGGCAGGTTCATAATTGATATGAACTGAACCTCAAGCGTTCGTGAGTTTACCTTCCAGGTGCAAAAAGCGGCAAAACGGCCGGAATCCATTAACCGTTTGATTTTTATCGTATTCCGCGTTCACAACGAGACTTAGATTATAGTTCTGCATGTCCAGGCAACACATCGATCAAAATGTAATTCGTTTTTTATTTAGAGAAACCTTGAGCACAATATAAATATGACTTTAATAATGCGGTAATATGCGGCAGAGCTGGCGAGATAAACGCTTCGACCGCTACGCAAAAAATTGATAATGTATACACACTGCGAAATGTTTATGCTAATGGGAATTCGCGATTGCCATTATTAACTCCTCGGTTTCTTTTTTTATGACGCCAAATGATAGGACGCCATCCGGAGGCGATGAAGAGTAACGGATGGTACAATAGGTACAGGTATAGAGAAAAAAACATTTGAAACAATTATGCGGTTTTTGTACGGCATAGCGTTTCTTAAGAAGATAACGAAACTTGTTCAGTGGAGCAGGAAGAGATAGATCCGCATCTCGAGTAACGCCAGTACAGTTCGTGTAATAGTCGAGATTGAAAATAAGAGGTACCAAAATAATTGGGTACAAAAAAATCGGTTGAAGAAACTTTTTATATTCCATCGTATTTATTGTAGAATTTTTCAATAAATGGTGTACAAAACTTAAATTAATTAACATTTATCTATCTGTTAGCCAAATAATTAGTCACAGATAAATATATGTTAGTTAATTTTCGGCATTAAAAATCATAATTGCTTATTATGTTTATTAAGAGGTGATAATACCTTCCGTATACTTGGATCCATGTGTTTCGTGGCCAGGAGATCTTTCAGAAATATAGGTCAGGCCGCCAGCTATGGCTCTAACTTATTTAGCATTACCCAGGGTGCACGTAATATCAACTCAATATAGCAATGTGAACCATCACGGGATGTATCAAGACCATCCCATTATACTGGCTTCCAACGCTCAGCCATATAGCTCCACCTACCCTACGAAGAAAACAAGCCCTGATGAAAGAGCATACTAAAATACTGAGTAACCTTCAACTTCCCATCCATGCTGATATCCCAAACTTAGCAATGAACCGCCTCCGTACCAGAAACCCACGGCTCCAACTAGCCCAACAACTATCAGCTGACAATTTTAACATTACCACCGAATGGTATGATTCCTGGAACGAGAAAGCGCCACCCAAGATACGCGCCCTTATCGACCCAGTTAAAAAACTCAACGGCTCTGAACTCCCACGACATATCTGGAAGAGCCTCAACCGGATACGAACAGGGCATGGAGTATGTGCACACAGTCTACATAAGTGGGGGAAACAACCAAATCCAAGCTGCGACTGTGGACCCAGGCCAGTCCATCCGCCATATAGTCGAGGAATGCGAATTAAGGGCATACCAGGGAGATCCAGCAGATTTTTTTAGCGCTACACCCACAAGCCTTGAATGGATAACTGCACTTAATCTTAAAATATGACATATCTACATACGATATTATTATTATTATTATTTTAGTTTGTGATTAGAATGTCTGTGCTATAAACTATTGCTATAGTGCTATAAACTATTATTCAACTCCAAAAAAGCTACAGGTTTGTACGTAGAAATCTAGCTCATCATAACTTTACTCGACAAATCGCAAACCTAGGTATACTTCCAGACCTGAAAAACCATACAATTTGGTCATACATTTTGATTCTTTGAACAAAAATCGATATCCACTCCTCCAGCGACAACGACAGCTCCATTTTGCATCAATTTAGAAAACATACTTTCGAAATGTTGAAAGGAGTCTTTCAACTATCATGTAGCGCGGAAATTTTAATATGATAGTGTAACTTTTAGGCATTAGGGTTGTTTATGCACGTCATCTAAAACGTGTTTAAATTTTAGAGTGCACAGATGTGAGATTGTTATAAAATTATTCAGTATTTAGAATTAATTTTGACTAAAGCATGTGGATGGATTCTTAGCGTTTTCAGGAAAATTAGATCAGATTGTCTGTTGCTTTTGAGCCATGGTGTCATCGGCCATTTTTTAAATAACAGTCCGTTTTTTTCAATGAATTCAGAATGGGGATCATTTTCTATTTGCAGTGGAAAGTAAAGTGCAAAAAAGTAGTACGTCAAAAAGGAATCCTTTATAGGAGATAATGTAAAATTAAAGTAATCATATCCAAACTATTTTAGAATTCAAAAATATAATCACGTTTATTAATTTAAAAAAATAAATAATAATTTTCAATATTGGATTGGCCAAATAGAATCAACAAACAAATTCAACTCGAGAGAGTGTTTACTTATTTTTAAATGACGAACTAATCCCTGTACCTACTGATAGTGTTTTACCCAAATTATCAATCTCTCATGGTGCCTCATTTTGCATTAACTGTTCGGTATTACTTAATTCAAATGTTTACAAGGGAAGCATAGAATGGCCAGCTGATTCCAGACCTTCTTTTCCAGACTACTTTATATGGATTTATTTAAAAAGCAAAATCCATTTGAACACACAACTCTTCTCTAACTTAAATAATATGTAATGAGATTCGACCAATTCAACCTTCTTGAATAGGCTGTTACCAAGAAGTACATATATATTACTCAATTCACAACAAGTTGAGTTGGTTTTTATGATTTGGTGTTTTCATTCATTTCATTTTATTCTTCATTGTTCTTGTATTATTGCAGTAAAAAATTCTTCTTACATTGTGCACTTTTGTAGATAAATAAAAGGGGCGTTTTACTTACATTTACATTTTATTTGTATTACAATTTAGATACGATGATTTTTTAAAGTTGTTTTGTATCTGGTTATCATTAAAAAATACCTATGACGTCATAATTCGAAAACAACGTCACTGTCTCTATAGATACCTATAAAAAATATTCACATGTCTGTTATCGAGAAACACCTACTAAAGTGTTTCTTGATGCAAATTTCCCTGAAACACTTTCATAATTCGTTCAGGATATGGTGCAGTGCAGAAATGCAGGCGATGTCAAATCTAAGCAAAACTGATACAAATGCATACCCACTGCATAAAATCTAATGTAAAATACGTGTAGCGCTAACGGATGTAAGGTTAATCATCATAATAGCCTTGGATGGGATGTCAAATCACCAGTGGAACGGAAATACTTGTATAGCTAAACAGTTTACTGGTCCATCAGTTCAGTTGTCCGGGTCACCTCGAACGAGCAGACTTGAATGACCTAGAGAATTTTTAAAGCTCCGTGAATTATGATCGCTTGCAACTTATCTGTGTCAACCATTTTTATAGTATATAGTAAGGATATTATTATGCAGCAATAAGATATTTCATCGAAACATAAAAAGAGATAATATATTCAACCAACCGTTGCTTTGTTATAATTTCTTGAATGGTATGTAATTACGAATATAGTGACAGGTGCTATTAATTATAAATAATTAGTGATAATGGTATGTTCTACTAAAGTCATACTAAGGATGTAGCCAATTTCAGGCATTTTATTACAAGGAAATAATAAAAAACTAATATTACAATTTTATTTTAATATAATAATGTTCAGTTTTTCTCTTGTTAACTGTGACAGCATTTTAAATGGTTGCGACTGAGAAGAAGTTTGGTACTGAAGATCATAAATGTGAAAACAGTGTAAATTATATGAAAAAGTGCATACATATCATAGAAACATTCTGTATTTTGTAAGTAGTGTGAAGCGGTGTTTTGTAAGTAGTGTGAAAGATAATAAAGGAGGATATCTAATGTTTTATTCGAAGTATTGTCCATCGCTTGCCACTACTTTTTCCCATCTTTCTGGTAGCATACCATCAGGGTTTCGTGGTTATTCTCATGCGTACAGACCTAGTTATGGGTTTATAGGGTATTGGGTTTATAGGGCAGTGGGATTATGAGATTTTTGAAGTTCAAGACATTAGAAGTATGAGGTTGTATTAGCCAGATGACACTGGATTATATAATTTTTGACGTCTTATAAAGGTGTACAAATAAGTTTCAGCCGTTTTTAATAAAAAATTGGGAATTTATTGTGAAAGAACGGTACCTAATGTTTTATTCGAAGTATTGTCCATCGCTTGCCACTACTTTTTCCCATATTTCTGGTAGCATACGGATACCGTGTCGGAAGAATGCTTCATCTTTTGAGGCTATCCACGAATCGACCCAATTTTTGGTATCTTCATATGGTGTGAAGTGTTGCTCACACAGGCCATGCGCCATCGATCGAAACAAGTGGAAATCAGAAGGAGCAATGTCTGGTGAATACGGGGGGTGGGGTAAAACTTCCCAATTGAGTGTTTCCAAATAGGTTTTAACTGGCGCCGCAACATGTGGACGAGCATTGTCATGCAGGAGAATAACTTTGTCGTGTCTGGAGTAGTAGTCGGCGCGCTTTTCCTTAAGTGCTCGACTAAGTCTCATCAATTGTGTTTGGTAGACAGCTCCAGTAATGGTTTCGTTCACATTTCGTTCACCAATGGTGTCGTCCACCACACGACATCAAGCTGATCCCACCAAATACACAACAAGTTTTTTTTCCATGAATATTTGGTTTAGCTGTAGATGTTGAAGCATGGCCAGGTGGTCCTCATGATTTTTCCTTTTTGGATTATCATAGTGGATCCATTTCTCATCACCAGTGACTATACGGTGTAGAAAACCTTTTCGTTAATGCCTGGCAAACAGTATTTCACATATGAAAAATCGGCATTCAACGTTTCTCGAGTCAGTTCATATGGAACACTATTTCTTTGTTTTTGAATCATTCCCAATGATTTCAACCGATGTGAAATTGCTTGTTGAGTCACTACTAATCAAAATTTCCAGCAAATGACGCTTATTCGGCTCAAAACTCGACATTTTCGCTCACAAAGGAATATATTATACTGATAAAAAATCAATAATATTGTAAGGTTATGTTGTTGAATGATGTCTGACCTTACGATAATGACGTTTACATCTGACAATTTTAATCATATCTTACTGGTGGCGCCAACTTTTGTCAAACGGCGGAAACTTATTTGTACACCTTTATTTTCAAAAACATTATCTCTCCTGAGTTTTAAATTTTATCAGTTAGCAATTGATGGATTTTGCAATTAGCTAGCAACTAATGTTAGCTAGTTACAAAAAAATTAAAATTTACAAAAGTGACATATGCTCTTAAGAAGTTGTTTCGTACCACCTAAAATTATAATCAACGATGGATATTGTAGACAATATATACAATGTTATTGACAAAACAACAGAATTACATTGATCCACTACCAAAAAAAGATAAATTAAATTAAAAATTATAAAACAGGTACGTCGTCTTGTAGCCTGTAAATATGTTACAAATCGGTAACTACGCTATCCAGTATACTTATTGCCTTTTCATGGCAATATACTGGTTTTACATATAGGTTTTTATAGTTTTATGAGAATTCATTCTCTTTTGAAATAGTGGTGCGTCATCAAAGTCAGTTTTTTCAGTAGTAATTGATTCGTTCCCGATATACACTGCACGTGAAAAGAATTTCTAATTGACATTCAGATGAGTAATGTAAAAGCAGATTCGCAAAATAAAAAATATGTGCTATATTTTTGTCACATGGTCTTTCGAGGAGAAATCATATTTGATTCAGTTTGGAATGACAAGGGATACTCATTAGAGAATAAAGTAGGATACCTACAAATAGAACATTATAAAAACCAGGTTTTGTTGAACCTTTGTTGGAACTTGCCATTAAATATTAGCAATACTGATTGTGACATTATTTTTAATTCGTTGTGATTAAGTCGTTATCGTGTAATATGTATTTCGTCAATGCATATATCTGTATCGTGTTTCTTAAGTCGATTTTATTGCTATTTTTTGCTTTGACCTACATTAAAATCATAAAAGTGACGAGATTAACGATATTGTACCTATTGTTTTGTGCACCTGTCAGGTTACGAAAAAAAGTGAACAGACAAAATCACACAATGGAAATATTTCGGTCGTGACATCATTGTGCCACACGAGTTTGTTTTAATTGCTGTATAATAAAGGACTACGAATACGTATAAGTCACAATTTTTCTTTCTTGATTTAAAGTGACGTGATTTTTTTTTCAAAAAAAAAATTAAAGTATATTTTTTAAGGGAAAAAATGTATTCACACATTACGTTTATTATAAGCTTTTTTATTTTACCTAGTTTTGTTCTGTTTAACTCTAAAAATAAGAACAATCCATTGGACTGAACATACAGTAAGCAACGAAAGTTATCATACACCCACTTTTTTGAAGTTTTGCTTAAATTCTGATAATTTTTGTATTACAGCATTGATTTTTTTATTCTCTATCTTTAAAAAAGTAAAATTTCACTGTTTTCAAAGAAACGTAAATAACTTCGAAAATAGTAAATCCCTTTCGAAGTTGTTAGACTCGTATTAAAGGGAAATCTTCAGTGTATCTATTTGACTAACTGTCATTTTGAAAAAAAAAATTCCTAGACATGAATAAAATCTAAAGTTGAACAAAAAATATCATGAAAATTCAAAAAATCCCGGTATGCCACACATTACTCCAACAAAAATTTAGGATTAATATCCCTCTAGATCTCTCTGTGTTTTATTAAAATTTCATGAACAGTGATTTTTACGAAAACGATACTAAGAATGGTAGAATTTTATAATTCTATTGGTAGAATAAAGTGAGATTTTAATGGTAGAATAAAGTGAGTTTTCGAAGATTAAATTTATTTTTAGCAAACTTTTCACAAATCATTATCTGACAAATATCACTATATTGTCATTTCAACGATGATTTACAATGAAAATTTTAATTCGTTCGACCGAAATATTTTTTTCTTTTTGTTCTTTACACCAAAATATAAGTCGACACTTATTTTTTCGTTTTGGGCAAATCACTGAAAAAATTTCGACTTTTTTGCAGTATTCGAAATCTGAAAGTACAAAATAACACTACATTTTTGTTCGCTGATTACTCGGCAAGTACGGTAGGTACATTCGAGGAAAAAGCTAAGGCAATAAAATTTAGGATTTTTCTTCCTCTTTCCAGCCATGTGGTAAAAAAATTTTTTGACAAATTTTTATTGTTTAATAAGCGACTTTTCATAAACAAATACACTTTTTTGGAAGTTGGACATTTTTATTCTCAATTTTTTTGCTATAAATATCGCTTAAACTATCAACAATTTACTGTAAAATTTGTAGAGTGGGTAGTCTGTAACTTTTTTAGATACAAATTTTTGAAGAGAGGCGAGCACGCTTGGAGCGCGCGCTGGACGCGCAGATTCTCGTATAAACTCGTCGCGACTCGCGATGATTCTCGTATAAAGGATCAGTTTGAAATGTGCCCTAAATTAATAAAAAAAAATTGAAAAAAATGTCCAACTTTGAAAAAAGTGTATTTGCTTATGAAAAGTCGCTTATTAAACAATAAAAATTTGTTAACATTTTTTTTTACAACATGGTTGGAAAGAGGAAGAAAAATCCTAAATTTTATTGCCTTAGCTTTTCCTTCGAATGTATCGTACTTTCCAAGTAATCAGCGAACAAAAATGTAGTGTTTTTTTTGTACTTTCAGATTTCGAATACTCATTAAGTCGAAATTTTTACGATTTCCCCAAAACGAAAAAATACGTTTCGAATATTTTGGTGTAAAGAACAATAAAAAAATATTTCGGTCAAATTAATATTTTCATTGTAAATCTCGCGTGAAATGACCCATATATACTTCATTTTGTAGTCCGCAAACATGTTTGGGGTCCATTTTTCACATCACCGCTTCTCCATTTGAGCAGTTTGCTGATGAAATCTTTCACAGTGTTTGTCTCAAACCGTACCTAAATTCTTAGAGAAGAATTCCAAATGGGAGTGAAGAAAATGCAGCTTAAGTGGACATGTTTGCAACCTAACGTCTTGTAAGATTGGATAAGTTCTTCAACTAGATTTTTTGCAGTTCTCGAATTCTTGTTACCTAGGACGTTGCTACATGCATTTTTGAAGGCACTGCACGCCCTATTTTCTTTTCACGAAAGTGTAGTTTCAAAATTTTCGTCTTTAAAAAAATTCTCGTATTTGCGGTCCAATGAACATTCCTTCTGTAAGCTTTGCTTCACTTACGTACGCTCGAATTTCCGTCTCAAATAAAGAAAAGCACTTCCTTCTGTATTTAAGGCTTTAACAAATTTTTATAAGCCCTAGTTTTATGTGGAGAGGAGTAAAAAAATTCTGCTGCTCTACTAAGGGTTCATCTAAGGACGTTTTTCAGACCATTTTCGTGTAGAATGATGTTATCAAATGTGGCTGTGCGTGGTGTTTATAAACATCACCTGTACAATTTTCTAATAGTTAAGTACCTAACTGTTTTATGGGCAGTGGTTTTTATTTTTTCCCAAGATGGCTTTTCCCTATTTTTCCAAGACGACTCTGCACTATGCCCTCGTTCACGAAAGGTAAATTTTGACAAATTTGTAATCCTTATGGTCGAGAGTGTTCCGAACTATCGTTATAATCAGATGTCGTTGTTTTTACCTTCAAATTCACGGAGAATACAGCACAATAAAGCATATCTAATTTTTTCCCAAACGTGTCTCATGTTTGCCCAATATCGAAGCTAACAATGAGACATCCTTCTTATTTATTACCATTCTAAAAGTTTTCGCTAATATTATTAAAAACGCCAGAAAACTGGGGATTCAGAAAAAATCCGTCTCTCTATTTTTTTCAACCCCCCCCCCCCCCCTTATTCCTACATATGGAAAATGCTCATAAAATATTAAAATCTACGTATAAATTCACACAGAAATTTATCAACATTGTGCAATCAAATAAATAAAAAAAATAAAAAACAAAGAAAAAACCCATCTAATAAAATTCGACGGTTGGCATTATCTTCTGGGAAACACCTCGGATGCGATTAGAGTCTTTGTTTTACAAAAAATATGTCTTAGAAATATCTTGAACATGAAGCAGGATGAGTCATGTAAAGAGAAATTTGCTGCAAATAAAATACTTACCTTATACACTCCGCGCAACATGAATAGGACCAGCTATATATTTTATATTTTTCCGTTCTAAGATTGCAGAAATTTTGTGGAAATTTGACAGTTAACTTGTTAACAGTTAGGGATGTAAGATTGAAACTAACATTTTAATTTATTACATTTATTTTTACAAAATTGTACTAGTTAAACATTAACTGCTCATAATACCGCGCCCTTAGAATACGACCAATAAATAAAATAAGTATAACTGCAATGTTCAGGAAAAAAATACATTGATTAATAACGAGTCCCTTTACCGTTGTTCCGAATAACTTCAAATAATCTAGATGGCGTAGAATTATAGAGTGTTCTTAAATAATTAAGAGGTATTTCATTCCACTTTTCTTGTAAGGCCTGCTGCAGCTCTTCTGACCCATTAAATTGTGTGGCATTTGCATACAGGTGACGTGACAACCATCCCCAAACATTTTCAATAATGTTCAGGTCGGGGGAAAGTGACGGCCATTCGAGAACTTCCATATTGTGCTCCTGAAACCAGGTCTTGACTACTCTCGACGAATGAATACTAGCATTATCCTGCTGAAAAATATACGGTTGATCTCCTATTATAGCTCTAAATTTGTCTTCTTCCTTTTCTAAAATCTGTATGTATTTTTCGGAGTTTTGTCTGCCTTTTAATACCACTAAATCAACAGGCCCATTGAAATAAATGGCTCCCCACGCCATAACTGACCCGAAATCTGCCCGCCGGCGGTATAAAATCAGTTCTTCTTTCCTCAAATCGTGATAGTAGTATGAAAAACCATCTGCTCCGTCCAGATTGAACTTTTTTTTCGTCACTAAAAATAACGTTCTGCCATTCAGATGTCCAACTCATTTTTTCTCGGGCAAATCCAAGAGCAGTGCGGTGAAACTCCTTTATGGCAGGTCGCCTTTTAATTTTTAAACGTTTTATTACTGGGCAGTGCTGTATTATTTTTTGCACTGTCCTTACTGATGCTTTAGTGCCAACATTACTTGCTATTTGTCTCGCTGTTAATGCGGAATTCGATGCTTCACGTAATAATGCTCGTCGTTCTCTCTCAGTTGTGACGTATTTTGTACGGCCTTTAAAACGTTTACCATAATTCTCAGTGTCCTTAAGCAAACTGCTCACTACTTGATGCGAACGGCCAATTTTCTTTGCGATCGCTCTAAATGAGTATCCCTCTACATGAAGGGCTTTAATTTTTTCCTATTTCTTCCGCTTCTAGACATTTTTTTCGGCCCATATTGAAGAAACAACTTTGTAAGCGGTTTTATTTTCGATTAGTCAATTCCGTATAGGCAGCTAGTTCGCTGTTGTGCATCCAATAACTCGCAGTCGATAACTGGTCATATTCAAGATACGCGGTTCTATTTGTAGACAAGCAGTTGCTGCGTCGTCTAATACACAGTGTTGCGAAATATTGGAAAATCATGTTTGTGCGCATTAAGGACGTAGTGTGGCCTTCACAGTACAACACTTGGTCGCTGAGATTTATACTGGATTTTGTAGAGATGGGAGGTGCTGGCCATGGTCGTATTCATGTGGCGCGGAGTGTATATGAAGCAATAATATTTGTTGTAGAAAACAGTTTGGTGTTCGAACACCACATAAGAAATCACATACATTCTACTAGAAATCGAAACAACTTAAAAACAGATAGACCAAATGTTTCTTATGTACAAAAAAATGTACCATATAGTATTATAAGTATTTACAATAAGCTACCTCATAAAATCAGAGTGCTTCCTACAAAAGTCATAAAATCACATTACCAAATATTTTATTTGAAAAGGCATATTACACAGTAACTGAGTTTCTTGAAGACCAGTTTGTGTTCTGACACATTATTTTTAATCTGTAATTTTTTTAAAAACAATTTTTATTCCTACTACTTTATTTATTTTATTTTATTTATGTATGTGTATTGTGTTAAGTGTAGAATATTTTAAATGTTTTTTTTTTAATTTGCAATATGTAATTATCTAATCAGTGTACCTAATTGTATTGTTCATGTACTTTTTTTATTTTTTGACATTGTTCGACGCTGTTAAAATCCTTTTCTGAATAAATAAATGCAAACTAACTAACTAAATATATTTTTGAACCATCAATTTATTCTCCTCACTAAGGTCTATATAGCCCTATTAATCAATATGTAACTGAAAACAGATAGAGAGATATTTCCCGTTATCATTAAGACCTTATTTGTCCTCTTTCCATCGGCGGTGTTCTCCCATCCTGTTCGTTAGCTTAAAATTAAATTAATGCCGTTTGAAATGTATTTAGCCAGAGTCCCGTGTACACCTGTCGGGTTTCTAATTTGCTGATCCACTAATGCCATTACGTAATTCGATTTATATACAAGCAATTCGCAATGCGGCGCAAAAAATTCAGTTTCGAAATTTAACACACATAGTTTTTAATACCGATGTAAGCGTGACATGTACACAGTTATTTATATTGTGGAAATAACGCATTTATTTGTATGTAGATGCCGGTTTCTGCCATTAAATATTCTCTGAATATGAAATAATTGGTGATAATGAATGACAATTACACGGTTGGTGTGAAACTCGGATTAGAAATCACTTACGTGTAGAATTTTTTACGTTTTCAGGGTAAAGTTTTTCATGAAGCTGTCGAAATGCCGTTCATAAATACGCCAAGTTGTATTTATATTCATCAGAACTGGGACATGCAACTCACCCAGTGTAAAGTTGTACTTTTATTAGGTTTGTCTAGATTATATGGAAAATAAAAAGTATTTTACATTATCAACGGTAGAATCTGGAAATAGCTTGTGTTTCTTAAGCGGAAAGTAATAATCATCAATCAATCAATCAATCAATCAACCGTTTACTGACTATATCAACTGAATATATTTTTTGTGATTCAGTGTTCACCTAGCAAAAATTTCTTATACTCATACTTAAATTTTGCCGACTTAAGCCCTTTTGTGATCAATAGATACCCTATTATATATTATTTATATAATAGGGTATCTATTGATCAACTGTTATATTTCTAATTAATTTTTTTTTTATACAAAAGCAATTAGTTTAGATAATTTTGTCGCCAAATTAAATAACCGTTTCCCTACCATAAAATTTACATATGAAATGGAACACAATGAACAGCTACCATTTTTAGATGTATTAGTTATTAGAAATAGTGAAAGTAAGTTAGAGTTTGATGTATATAGGAAAAGAAACCCCGACTCTTAGATATATTCCCAACGATTCTCTACCACCCTTTTCAACATAAATGGCAAGTTTTAATTTTCTAATTCACCGGTTGTTAAATTTCCCCCTCAGTAAAGAGAGGTTTGAACATGGAAACAATTAATTAAAAATATAGCTAAGAGTAACGGTTATTCAGTCCATTTAATAGATAAGTTAATAAGAAAGCATACATTTAAGAGAACCCTGTACAATTCCACGACTTTTCGTAGAGATACTGACAATTCGAAATTTGCTTCGTTACCATATGAACCTAAATTCACCCGCGGACTAGATAAAATTTTTAAAAATATTAATATCAATTTGGTTTATAATTCTAAAAACAAACTACAGACGCTTTTGGGTAATCCCAAAGACAAAATCAACAATAACGAAAAGTCAGGAATATACGAAATAAGTTGTAAAGATTGTGATCAAAAGTATATTGGGCAAACAAAAAGATCTATATTGACTAGATTTAAAGAACACATGGCTCATTTGAAATATGGCAGAACAGAAAAATCTTGTGTTGCTCAACACGCTTTTGACAACAACCATAGGATAGATATAAATAATTTAAAATTAATTATAAATGTAACAAACAGTAGACAGTTGGATGCCTTTGAAAGTTTAGAAATCATTAAGTGTAACAATAGTATGAATAAGGACAACGGTCCGATACCCACCAGTCCACTGTTTGCTCTGATAAACAAAGACAGTTACGGTTCAGTGAACCGTGGCAACAAATTTGGTATAAATAGTGATAATGTGTAGGCTAGAATTTAGTTTTAATCTTCTCCTGAAGATGCCAACTTGGTTGGCGAAACGCGCGTCGAGAAAAGTGTAGTAGTTCGGTGTTTCGTGGAAAACATCCAGTTTTTTGTTTCTACGCCGAAGGTTCCAGTACCCACTCCAGTATTAAATCATAATTTCTTCAAAATAAATGTTCGTCAAAATAAATAATATTTTTTGGGGTTTGTGATTTCTTATTTGTCTGCGCCTTTAGTAAACATAATTTTTTAAAGGAAAATGGCCATACTTCAAACGTACAACAATGATACAAATTGCGGAATCTCTTCAAAATACTTAATATTGACTAGTAGGCCATGCTTTCATATTTGAGTATTAAATTTAATTGCAAACAACTTTTCTTAATAACTTTTTTTACATAGCGTTAATATTTAAGGTACTTTACTCTTCATTATTATTTAGTTTTGCTATTTTTGAACACCCTGTATGTTAAATTGAACAAACAACAAACTGTCTGGACATTTAAAGACAAGCAAAACTTTTTAAGAAGAATGACTTTTCTCTGTATGTTAGCTCACTTCGTTTACAAAAGGCACTGAATGGGTAGCTCTGAAATACAAGTATATATAAACAGACAACGTCTCCCAGAATGTATTAATTTTGTATAAAGTTTGAATGTCTTTAAGCGTGTTTTTCCTTTCTACTTCTTACTATTGTTCATCTAGATTATATCAGATTATGTGAAATATAAGGGAGATGGTCATCTGGTCCAATCGCACTGTACCTCCTTATAACTTGTTTCTACACTTTATATTTCTTAGAATATTGGAGATGCAAATTGTTTATTCAAGTATTCTGAAGGAACAGGGTGAAATTTCAACACATCTTACTCTTTTTATCGTAGTAAATTCTCACATTATAAGCTGACCATACTTGAACTTGTAAAATAATTTCCAATTACCCCTACTGATCTTGTACCATGAAATGACAACTGTTAAAAAATATATGTACTAAGGAAAGCATTGCATTACCTTATAGAAAAACTTATTTTCTGTAAGGTATATATGTTTAAAGAAAATTATTTTATCATTATTTTATAATGGTTTGGAGGGCCATGAAAATTATTTACATAACTACGTATGCAGTCAATAGTTTCTTCTATATCAACATTAAGGATATAAATAATTTCAAACACTCGACTCTAGCAAATATCCATCCAACAGTAATACCTGTAAGATTTATCGAAATATTTTTATGTCTTATCGCCTACACATAGAAGATGCGTTTTCCAGGTAATTATTTACTTTGTAAAGCCGCCGTTTGCTAAATCGACTCAGAGCAAACAAAAAAGTGAAATCTTACAGCGTCCTTTACATAATACACAACAACTCGAACTAAAAAGAAATAAAAACGTGATTCCAAACCGCATTCAATTCAGCTCTGCTAAGGGAACACAACGTCGTGCAAAACAGCGCTGACTTAATTGTTATGCAAGTCCGTTTAGTTTGAGGTGTCCATTTAATTCACTCAAGAGGCACAAAATGCCTCGTATTTGTGTAAAACATTCTCTAAAAATTAAGCGTACAAACCAACATCTTTTGTATTTACAATCCTTTCTTTAAATTGGCTTTTTGTTGGCTTTTGTTCTCAGGTAAGTCTGTTTGGTTTAAAGTGTCCATTAAATTCACTTAAAAGGTGCAAAGTGTCTGTTATTTATGTAAAACGGTAAAATTAAATTGTCGTATGTACCAATACCTTTATATATATTTAAATTATTTCAGATCTAAATTACAGTTTTTAAATGACATTTTGCCTCTAGCTTAAACATACTCAAATAAAGGCATGCATATAATCAGAAAACTGGTCACTATAGAGTTGACCAACCATGAATTTTTCCATAAGGTTCTTACTCAAATATATCGATTTAAGTTTTTTTATAAGTTAGGTTTTTTGGTTCATTCTACTTTAGCGTTATCAAAATATTCAAGAAAACTCTTGAACAGTCTTTTGTTGACAGTAGTATCGTATTTATCATCTTGTTCCCAATTGTCTTATGTATGTAACTACTTACGTAACACTATATCTGATTTGTTTATCTACAGGAAGCTGAAACAGACTCATTGTAAAGTAATAAGGATTTGCGGAAGTGATAACTTAATGGTACCTAATTTAGAACGCGTTATATCAAATAACGGGCATAAAATTCAGTTCTAGGTGAAAATATCTCGTGGGAGTTAGACGTTGTGAAAATTAGATCCCGTGAGAATTAGATCTCATGGGATATACGGAATCTAATGCAATATCTAATCTAATGGTATCTAATTTGGAACACATACATAAGATCAAATGGTAAACATAACTTTCAGTCTTAAGAATAAATTAAAATAGAATTTGTATGGAATAAATATCGTGGGATTTAGACGTCGTGGGAATGATATTTTAGATATATGGCATATTTTATGGGATATATGGCATAATAAGTTGGTTTTAACATTTTATAAAACCTTAGTACCTAACTTGGAACACCTAATATCAAATGATAGGTATAAAGTTCAGTTTTTGAAACTACTTAGATCTTGTGGGAATTCGACTTCATGGGACATATGACGTAAACTAATGGTGTACAATAATGTGTAATGTGTAATGGTGTGGAATACATAATATCAAATTATAGGCATAACATTCAGTTTTAGGAGTCAATTATGTCTTGTGGGAATTAGATATCGTGGACATAAAATCTTTTTATGAATTAGGGAATTAGACGTCGTGGGAATTCGATATAATGGAATATAACATAATATCCCATTGAAAATCAGTCAGAAAGCCGAACGGATGGATGGTTAATTTTAGATTTAGTAGGAATATAGCTGGAGGGATATAGATCTAGTCGGATAATCTGAATTTTTCTGTTATTTCCTTTTATTTGACATGGTACCACTGCTATCATTATTTAAAATGTCTACCATTATTTGTAGTATTTCGTCAAGTGCTCTTTAATGAAACACTTCCTTCACACTCAACGATTTATGTATCTCTATAAACTTTATTATTGAGATGATAGTTGTGATTTGACTAAATTATAATATAACAAATAAAATGTTTTACTAAAACAAAACTAGTACTTTGTTTTATTTTAATAGAATTAAAATGGAGTATGAAACAAATACGAGCAAATAAAAAGCTAATATTTTTTTGGATACAGGGTTTTGAAATTATCATGCACATTGCTCATTTCATAACCTCGTGCATAATACGTTTTAATACATACCTATTGGTGCCAGATTAACATATTAAAGTTTTTCCAACTGTATAATATTTTACTGTCTTTGCTATAATTATGCAAATTTTCTCGTAAGCATTTACAAGCATGCTCGGAGCATTGCTACTTTTTTAAAAATTCCGCCAGACCCATAACAACTGCTCCATTAACTGTAGATGTACGAGCGTAATTGGACGATGTTTAGCTGCTGGCATCATGCATACTTACACATGTAGACCTATTCAGCGAGATTGATGATAGTTATCTTAGTTAACAGAAACGGTTATTTTAATTCTCTTCTCGGCCATAGGATAACAAATTACTTTGTTGTGAGTTGTGAGGCGGACAAATGCGTTGAACTCTACTGACTGGAGGACGACTTGAGTGGCATTGAGCGGGTCAGATGTCTTTGATTTTTCCTGTTCGCTGTCCTATTTCAGTTGTAATGCTTGCCGACATAAAATTTTACTAATTATACAGTGAATTCCAAAACGTATGTCTCCAATTATTTTGAGGAACAGTATTATTAATGCCAAAGTAAGTAACTGTTGAAACTGTTAGAATTGCAGTATCGCTTACAGTCTGTTGTATTATTCTTATCTTAAATTACTCTCACGAATTTCGACTTGTATCAGATTGAGATCGTGTAGGTATACATATTCCTCATTCATGCCCAGATTGGTTGATTTTTTTCTTTGAATAATTTGTTGTTTCTATATACAAATAACACAGGCGTATTTTCCTAAATACTGTTAAATTACTGTACAAGCATTTTCAAGGTCGTTGATTACAGATCCACTGTCATATTCTAAAAATTCAAAATGTCGGATCCAGTGTGGCAGATCCAATATGGCTGACAAAAATTACGGAAATGGTGGACGGAAGTTTTTAATTCAAAATTTGACTTGATTGTGCGGAAGTAGAAACTTGAGGGTACTTTTCCGAAGGTTTTTGGTGCACTGAATCCGAATAGGGCTTCAGAATTGCTCTACCACATCAGTTTTTTCAGATATTTTAACCTAAAAAATGTAAAAAATACAGTTTTTCGACATGTTTGAGGTTACGTAACGTCATGAAGTATTTTTTTTTAGCCCACAAACTCCAAGCTCACAGACCTCAAGCCCACAAAACCCGAGCTCACAAACCCTATGCCTGGGGGTTGTGGGCATGGAATTTGTTGACTTGGGTTTGTGGACTTGCATTTAGTAGGCTTGCTGTCAAGGTCACATCTGATCTGAGTATAGTTTTGAACGTAAAATTTTTTCTTTCTTTCGATTGACGATGTCAAAAAAGCGATTTTCATAAAAACAAAGTTGACATTGAATTAACCTTGAAGGTCACCATTGATTGCCTTATAAAAAGTTACTTAGGGAATGATCTTGATATTCTTGAATCATCTTACCGTGCATTCGTAATCAGAAACCTCCATAATTAAAAACTTTATAAAATTTTTGTCCGCCATATTGGATCCGACATTTTGAATTTTTAGAATCTGATAGTGAATCTGTAATGAATGATCTTGAAAATGCATATACAGTAATTTAACAGTATTTAGAAAAATACGCTGAAAGAGGCAGCTTGTTCTCTATGTTTGGCTTGAATTTCAGTAGATCGATGAGACACAAACTTCAAATTGTCATATCTCGGTGACTAAAAAAAGATATGTGGACGATTAAAAATTGATTTTAGAGGAAAAATCATACTTTTAGACGCTGTTACAAGTTCTTTGAAAAATTCATTGGATGTAATTGGAATCTCCGGCATAAATATAAACACAAACTTTAAACTTTTTTTCTGTTATGAATATAAAATGGAAAGAAGAAATGAACATATGTTCAACTTTTCATATACATTTTAATATACCATTTTCTTAATAAAACTTTAAAATTAAGTGGTAATATAGAGTAAAATTTTATTGATTGTCATACACTGTAACATTGTTATTTATTTTCTTGATATGTACCTTACCTATATATCTTCATTTTCTTAGACCAGTAATTATTTATGTTATTATTAATTATGTAATAATTTATCTATTTGTGATTTTTCACTTTGCTTTTGTAATTATTTACTGAGTTTTAAAAATAGACCAATTACAACTAATCCTATTATTAGTTTATAATTACGAGGATTATATTTCTGCTTACCAACATTTATTTTGTTTACATTAGACCACACTTTAATAATTATTTTTGTTCCAGGTATGTTGAGTGGCTGCCAGTAAAATTCACCCCCAACATGTAGGTGAGAATAGTAAATACTAATTTTTATCGGATATTTTCATTTTCAATTATGACTATTCTACCATTTGGCTTCCCCCAGAAAAACTTTTTTTTATTATTTTTTGAAACAGAAGTAACTATAACCAAATAGAATTAACTATAGTCAAATTAGTTCCAAACTTTTGAATAAAAACCATAAAATTTGTATTAATATGTATTTAGAAAGACACACTCTGGACCCTTATCTTAGTTTGTTTCCCGAACGATGGGTGATGGGTGAACTAGGTGAACGACAGCTTGTGCAGCTATACCAAGAATTTTATTTTGAGATGAGCCTATGTCAGGGAACTCTTGTCGGCGAAACTGACCCTTTCTATTGAAACGTTTTTTGTTTCGTGGTAGAATTAAATTCCATCTTTTCAAAAAAATGTTTTCGCAAATTTCTACCTGTACCACATTGAAAACTATGAAATAGTGGTAGTTTATCTTCGACATACCTGGTGTATGCATCTGGGCCTTCTCCGTGCTCAAATGTGTAAATTTTTTCTTTGAACGGCTTGTTATTTCTATAGGTATACTATATATTTTTAACTGTCAAGATACTGGAATTCAATCTCCGGTGTATACCGGGTGTCCGGAAAAAACGTGTGAAGCTTTCGAGGAAGGGGGAGGGGGTAATTCCTTGGAGAAAAATCAGAAAAAACGATCCCATGGACGGAAATTCTTCCTAAGAGAGCTAGAGCACCCTGAAGATGACTTTTCAAAGCTCTCCTTTTTCAATTATTTCAGTAACCGGTTGAGGTATGTTCACTAAAATTTGCATCTGGCGTAATTCTTTGGTGCTGAATCTACTGGTGATATCAAAAAACTATGTACCTTAATTAGAAAAGAGGAAGCATTGTGGTCAGCCTATTTAAGGCGTAAAATTTTACGTTGGGGGTAGGTTTTTGAACATGTTTTATGAAGATTTGGAATTCCTCATCCGCATTCTTTAAAAAACGTGTTCTGTATTACTTTCATATGATGCACTAAATTCCATAAAAATGAGGTCCTCCTAAACTGTGCACCGAATTTATCACTAACATCAAAATGAAAAATTGCGTAGGCTGTGAAGAACAAAAGAGCAACCGCCGAAATGTCCGTGACAGATCTGTCACGCAAGTTTGTTGTTTGAGTTATTTGGTTGTTATTATTTTTCCACAGAGTGGAAAACGTCGTAACCTTCAGGGGGCTCTAGCTCCCTTAGGAAGTGGAAGAACTTGTTAACTTATTTTGACCTATAAAAAAATCACGCTCTGAAACCTTTAAACGTTATTTTTTTCGGATAACCGATATATAAACACAAACCTAAACACATTTCCTACTGGCACCCAAACACTACAGTAATAACACTCAGCTTGAGCATTTCGCCAATCGTGTTAACATAATCAGGAGATCATTCGTAATTGAGTTTTAATCATATCTCTTCAGTACTGGCGAAAAAACTTGTTTAAGTGTCGGTGGGACGTAAACTGAACGGTCTGTTTTTTCACATTCAATGTAGACTGAATTGGTATTCTATACTCTGTTTCTTGCCGTCTTCCAGGCTTTGAATCGACCGGAGCCAGAAGTCATCGGCCGTCACACGGCGGCGATTCATTTAGAATGGCTTCAAAAAGACGACTACAATAAATAACGTGAGGCTTTTTCTTTTTAAATAGTTCTATGGCAGAACATTCCGGCAGCAATAAATCAGCGTTAAATTTTCATTACGTCTAACCGAATTACAAACATTTTTCCACATTTTTTGCTTCGGATGTGTGTGTAAAATAGTGTTAGGTAAAGGCACTTACTTTTTCGCACAAGATTTTAGGATGTAACGTAATTTTAAAATGGTACCACACGGTTTATTTTAGGCGATGTAAAAAATTGTACGTATGTACGTGTTTATCGACAAGAAACATTATAATTAACTTCATTATTTACCTGCACACTCTTTGTAAGCCTAGAAGACCTATGTGTTTAAAAAAAAATACTGCCCTGAATTAAACCAAATGTTTTAAATCAATTTTGTACATACGATGTGTGCCAATTTAATATACAGTGTGGAACAGCCAAATGGAATAAATTCAGTAGCTCCATTATTATGCATTTTTTTTTAGAAAACTGAGACACGTCAATTTCTAATTCTAAAATGACATCTTGCGACGTAAAAATGTCATCCCTAAATTCAACCCCCTTCAGGTGACAGCTACAACCCCCTAAATTTTCAAATTGGAAGTAGGGACTTGCGATACTTCATTTGAAAGGCCTTTTAAATTTTATTGCAGAAATTAACGAAAAAAAAGTTTCTCCAGCGTAGGAAATTCTTTACATTAAAATAAAAAACAAACCATTATTAATGCAGCAGATGTTCAAAATGCATGCCTCCAGCATCGTGGCGGCATCCTAGGACGTAAATATAAATATCTTCTAACGTTAGTTAACATCTGCGGGGTAATCGACCTAATTGCAAGTATTATTCTTTTTTAAGTCAGCTAAATCGTCTGGTTCGGTTTTGTAGACCATACTTTTACATATCCCCAAATTGAAGGTGGTATCTCGATTGTTTTGAAAGATACCGTTAAAAAAGTAAAATTGCAATGTTTTCAAATAACCTTAAAATTAAAACTTTTTCAAAGTTCATGGACTCATATTAAAGGGAAATTTTCAGTCTCTGTCTGACTAACTGAGCCATTTTGAAAAAAAAAAATTCCTATACACGAAAAATTTGAACCAAAAAACATCATAAAAGTGCAAAACCCTACCATCCTCACTATTGTTTTCGTAAAAACTCGCTGTTTATGAAATTTTATTTTAATAAAATACATCGAGTTCTACAGGAATATAAACCCGTCACTTTTTTAGAGTTATGTATGATGTAAGGGGCTCTTTTTTAACTTTTTTTGATATTTTTGTTCAATATAGAAATCGTTCATGTCTAGAAAAACAATTCCAAAATGGATGTTAGTAAAATATTTTCCTGCAATATGAGTCCAAGGACTTTGTAAAAGACTTAATATATCCGGAGTTATTCACGATTTTTTTTAAAGCAGTGCAATTTTATTTTTGTAGGGATATATTTTCACACAATCGATATATCACCTGCAATTTGGGCTTATTAGACAGAGAATTTCACAAGCTGTAATGCTATCATTAACAAAATAAATCAATACTGTAGTACACAAATTATCAGAATTTGAGCAACCTTCAAAAAGTGGGTGTATGATGACTAGAGTTCGTGCGAGCGCGGAGTGTAACAGGACCGTAGTCAGTTAACGAATTAAAATATTAATATGTTTACATAAATTATGTAGCAACATAGACCTTTTTTACCAAATAGTACGGTTAAGTCAAGGATAAAATACCTATATAAATTAAGATAACACATAACAATGGCAACACTTACCCGACAAACATCAGTGTTGAGAAAAGGTTCCCATGGCAGGTTGGCGGTGGTTAAAACATATTATTATGTGCTTTTCTAAGTGTTCTGGAGTGAAACGGCGAAGTTTATCACTTAATATTAACTTGTGTATGGAAATGTCTACTGTTGACAATGGACAGTATGAGAAATTGTTGAGGCATGAACTATATAATAATATATTTTCTGGTAACTCCGGATATGTACCAACTAAAACTTTACATATGTTTTCCAAAAAAAAATATCCTGGATTTTTTTTAACACGCTTTGCATTTTTTTCTTTTATTGTATTACTGACTGGGCATATATTATTGGCGTCGTATATATATTTTTTTGTACATTACTTATTATTTTAAATTGTTCCTATAGGAAGAGTCCATGTGACTCCAATATCCTTATTGCACGAATTAGGAAAGTTACTTACTTTCTCAGATACCCGATTGAGTGGGTGAGCGGCACATGTGAAATGAATCATTTTGTTATATTTTTTAGATAAAATGTCTTCTGCTTTTAATATGTACGCGGCTGCATCAGTTCAGCATCACAATAACTTTATCTGTAGCATCTTGATCGGGGCATTTATAATTAAAACAGTCATTAACAAAATTTACGATCGTTTCGTGATTAGTTTTATCCAGAACCTTAGACAGCCACCTAGTAGGTGGCTGTCACTAGCAGTGTCACTTTTTAACGCACCAATTAAAAAAATTAGCTACTGAACGCCCGCAAGCATCGGTAGCTTCGTCTATAATAAAATACTCGAAATTGTCCGCAATATCTTCACGTATTGATGTCACTACATTGTTGTAAACCCGATCGACATATGCAAGTGTTAACTTTCATGAGGAATTTTTCGGTCCATATATTTTTCTAAAAACGTACGTAACTTGGGGTTCTCTAGTTTGTTTAATGGAATATTGCTTGCAACAAAGGCTTCTGTAGGTTCATAGAAAAATACGACGAAGAGTCGTCGGCGCTGGACGAGGCATGGCTTTTCAGATGTCTTGTTACTTTAGTTTTATCTGAAGAATTTATAATGCGTTCACACACAGTACAAAAAGGGTCATTTCCTTGAATACGGATGTCTCTAAAACCCTCGGGATCACTGTCAAACCACGTTTGAAATACATCCCGTCTATTTCTTTTCACCTTTGGCATGGTACCTCACTTTATTCACTTCTCCCCTCAACTAATAATTATTAATATTTATAAAGTTATTTAAACACACGGCGAATACGTAAAAACGAAACGTATCAACGCGATGCAGTACCGGCGACTGTCTGTTACAGCGTGCCATAAATAACTAAAATTGCTAGCGCAGTTTTCTTAATGCAAGTCAGCTGTGAGTTGTGAAAGCCAACGAGTCAAGGGCAGGACATGTACAGTGTCGGCCCTGTGACATTCGCGCTTGGTAATAAGTAATAATATTTAATAATGTACTATGACACATAGTAACATAGTTTCTGTGAACATATTAACATTTTCATTCGTAAACTGACTACGGTCCTGTTACACACCGCGCTCGCACGAACTCTAATGATGACATTGATGACTTTCATTGCTGACTGTACATTGCAACAGCAATTATTTATTTTATATAGACTGCTTAGATGTACATACATGTGTAATTAAGGAACCTAAGAGATGCTTTATATGTATGTATTTGATTGCTGAAAATTACAGCGATTTTTTTTTTCGAAAATTTGAAAACGTAGTACTTACTATTCAGCGCCTCTGAAATATTTTTTATCTTAAGTTTAGAGATCTTATCAATTTAGATTTTTTACAGGGTGTCAAAAATAGAAAAACAGTATTTCAGCGGAAATTATTTATCCAGGGGCTTCAAAAATAAATAAAAACCGTGAAATAGTCAACCAAATACATACATAATATTGCTATTGTAATCGTAAAGAACGAAATTTCCTGTATAAAAAGTAATATTATTTAAATTTTTTTAGACATTTTTTGTTTAATTGTTGAATTTGATTAAAAATTGAAGCTTCCCTGTGTAGTTCCTAATCTGTATTCTAGACCTAGACACATTATTCTGAAATCATCATTGTATTACTATAATTTTAACGCCCTGTAAAAAAATCCAACCTGCTTATTTTCACCAAACTTGAGGGGTTTAGGTTCTTGGGTGTTAGGGATCTCTGATCGCTGTGTGCGTTTTCGATAAAAAAATTCTAATACGGTTTTTTCGAAAAGCCGAGCAGAAAAAATACTAATCACAATAGCAAAAAAAATAGTCATGAAATTTTAAAAATTACTCTAGATACAATTATTCTCACTAATACAATATACATAATATATTACACCAGAATAGTTTATCTGTTACGCAAAAATTTATATTCTTAAACAATATGGTTTCTAATCAAACGTTAAACGAAACAAATATTTCAGATAATCGATTTGCATCCTAAAACACATCCTAACTACTTTGGAAGTAGAAAAAAATGATAATAAGGATAATAAGTAGTTAATTGTGGAATATTGACTTCAGACTTGATATGCAGATTCAAAGACAACTTCAAAATTCTGAATAACTTTTCTTAATAATTTTGTACGAAATTTTCACAAATAATGCCATTTTAATGGTTTTAAATTTTTAATCTCAAATTTAACAAATATCGAGATGGTTTGGATTATCTACTTCAGATGTTTTTGTGGTTTTAAACGAACTCCAACATTTTTTCCGAAATCAATTTTTACCAAAATTTATAGCTCCAGAATTTTTCCTATAACATGAGCGTACTTTTTGAAAAACATTTTGTATCTAGTTCAGTAAATTTAGTAATTCTATTCCGTTATTTCTTTAAAAAATATGAGATACTTCCTAAATAAACATTCCTTCCATCATAAATGGAACTTGTCCCGTTGTTCAAATAACTGCTCGTTTCTTTTTCAGCACCGCTCGACTCGCAATTGTCGACCTTAATTAAATTAAAATTGCAGGATATTTTTATTAGCCCGTTCGTTTTTCTTAGACGTCTCTTGCTATTTGAATTGGCAAAAAATACAGGAAGTGTCACTTAAAAGAATCAAGATTGTTTTGTTATTCAGACGTGGCACAGTTGTTATACAGACTTTTTTGGCTCACTTTCTCATTAGGGACAAAAACATTTTTTGTAAGTAATTTGTTCGATTTGTTTCTTTCGTAATGAGCGTCAATATTATTAGGGCATAAGAAAAAAACAAAAAATTTAACTAGTTTTGCTAAAGGATTTGTGGATCGGCTGAATGCGTGTCGTATAGAAAAAGAAGAAAAAAAGCATCTTTCACAGCGTACTAGTTGGCAAAGAAACCAGGTCTAACACTGTACGAACCGAAAACCAATAATAAAACAGCATTTTCCCACGGTCTTCAAGCTAGTAAATTATTATTTTTTATTTTGAATCGATAGCGGAAAAAGACTTAAAAAGTATTTTTAACATATCTTATTTTTTAAATTATTTTAACCGTTTAAATTTTTATTTGTTAAATTGCTGATACATTGTACTGAAAAATTCTTATCCTAATATTGGAAGTATTAAAAAATATTGATACAACTGTGGCATATATCGCATTATATAATTATCAAAATTTGAAAAAAAATGTTAGAACATTCAAAATGAATCCCTCTTGTCTTATCTTACAAAATCTTATTTTACACATTACATATCGCTTGTCCGGAAGAATAGTGACACATCTCGAAAATTAGAACTTGTCAAGAAAAGTCATTATAATCTGTCACTGAGCAATAGAATGAAGTTTTTTTTAATTATATTATACATAATATAATATAATTAAAATCAACTACTATTGCTCAGTGAAAGATTATAATGACTTTCAATTGCATTTATTGAACAATTTCTCACTTTTCCCGAATGTGTCAGCTTTCTTCCAGACTACGCAACGGATTTACTGCGGTGTCTCAGCTTTTAGTTTACAGACTTTATCTGCTCACCCAGGATAATGTAGTAAGAAAACTTATATATAGAAGTTACTTGAATTCATGAGGCCTATATAAAATGACATATTCCGTTTGATCATGTAAGCTAGTGACCTTGAGGTTATGTTAGTGTCAATATATTTTTTTCAAATACAAAACCCTGTATTTTGCGACATTTTTGTATTTACCGAACAATTCTACAGCATATTTCATGTAACAATACCCAAATATACCTATCTTCAACCATTTTCGAAGCATTTTCAAAAGTCAAACAGATATTATTTCACAATACAACGAATTTTCAATTTGCCTTAGCAGTTTTGCCCAAAACAATTGAGGGTATTGTTAAAAGTAATTTGAATTATATCAAATAGGATATATTCAGTAATTATTAGTCAATTAGTTTAAAAATTTTCCAAATTTAGCTGGCAGAAAAATGCTAACTGAAAATTCCTTGGTATTGTAAAATGACAGCTGTTTTTCGGACTGCAGAAATCTTGAATTAACGTTTTTTATTGTTGAAGTTCCTCACGCTCATAAGGTATGCTTAGAAGCAATTATTTTTCAGTTTTTCTTTTTATACACAATGGCGAAAAATCATGGTATTGTATTTCCAAAATCCAGTTTCAAAATTGACACTGACATAACCTATAAATCAAGTGTCTCTAGACAGTTTCAACACAAAATATGAATATCATTTCTAAAATATACCTTCATTAATTCAAGTAACTTTTCCCCGTGCAATTAATACATTTTTGCAACACTGTGAATTCTGTGCCCAAATTAAAAATCGTACAACGTTAGAAAAACCGCGCGCGGCCTTGCAGATGTATACATAAATAAAAAAAGAAATTAGAAGTTCACTTGTATAGTAACGAAATATTTTATGCACATTCTGAGAATACTTATATATTTGGTATACTCAAGTATTAAACCTATTGTAGTTGACTAGTGGGATGTGCAATTGTTTCCAAAAAAAAAAAATTTTCACTTAGTCGACGTTTCGCAAAATTTATTTGCATCCTCAGGACTAATTGAATTAGCTTTTTATTGTCGTTGGTAAAAATAAATATGAATGAAACATTGATACTCTCTATAAATAATAAGGTACAACGTATTGTCACACAGAAGTGCATCGGCTATCTCTATATATACGAGTATACGTCTGTGTGACAGTACGTTGTACCTTATTATTTATAGAGAGTATCAATGTTTCATTCATATTTATTTTTACCAACGACAATAAAAAGCTAATTCAATTAGTCCTGAGGATGCAAATGAATTTTGCGAAAGTGAAAATTAGTTTTTTTTTTGGAAACAATTGACCTCATCCCACTAGTCAACTACAGTTACAAGGAAACATGTCACTAATCCTACATTACAATTAAACCTATTACTATTATTGTTTTCTTTTCCTTTCTTTTTTTTTGGTTTCCTCCACAAAAAAAGCAACAAGTTATTATTATAATTAGAAAAACGAATTGTTTTTTTATAGAAAAATATAAACATAAACCATTCTATTTAAAAAAAAGTTACGAAACCTCAATACTCATTTTTGACATTAAAAAAAATGTTTGACATATGCATAATACGTGGAACTCTTGACCTATTAACAAGTCAAAAAGAACAACAGAACAGTTACAGCCGTTTGAATGTTTTCTATGATCCCAAAATCAGGTTCCTTGAGGTCCTTTGAGAAATGACGTCCCCGAGATTGAGATTGTCAATCATGGGAAGAGAAACAAACCACAAAGACTCAAGTCAGGCGAATAAGAAGGCTGAGGAGCCACAGGAATGTTTTTACTGGCTAAAAACTCGTTTACTGAAATGACTGTGCGACAAGGCGCATTGTCGTGATGCAACATCCAGTTGTTCTTGATGTTTGGTCTCACACGCATGACCCTTTTTCGAAGTTTTTCAAGAACCTCTCTGTAAAAGTGTTTTTTTCTTGTTCCACAAAAACACACCTTTTTTTTACACCTTTTTTCCTCCCAATAAGCAAATCAGTGTGCTGACTGCTTCTCGCCTGTTTCTTGCGTTCTTGTTCTGTTGGCAGTTGGTTATTTGGCACCATTTTTGAGTAGATTTCTTTCTTTACTCAATTTAACTCTTCTTCGGTCATTCTTGTCGTCAACCTCTGAATGCACAAGATCCCGTATTCTATCGACATTTTCATCGGTTCTTGAAGACGAAGGCCTTCCGCTGCGTGGTTCAACTTCAATCGACTCATGAGAATGCTTCAAACCACCGAAAAACCTGGGCTCTTGAAAGAACACTGGCTCCATAGCAGTGTTGAAGTTTTGAAAAAGTATCTGTGCGCTGTTAAGTGAAAAGCAAAACCTGATAGCACACCGTTGCTCAAAATTAATGTCACTCATATTTAAAAGGCACTAGGAAAAACCGATTTACGAAAACACAAACAATCACAAAGAACAAACAAATCAATCTAACAAATTCAAACTTGTACTGAAGGTGCATTACATGTTAACCTACCGCCCTTCCAAGTTCCGTCTCCGCAGTTTTGCTAAATCGGTCGCTACGTTGCCAGTCCCATTACTTAATTTACACACCTCCTATCTCACATCCATGTCATTCTCTATTTACATGAAAAAGAGAGGTTATCAACCATTCATATCCTCAGCGTAAATGTACCGTATTATGTATTCTCATAGCGGTTTACTACGAGAAACTAACATGATGCTAAATCGCAACGTTTGCATAACATGGTTCTTATTCTGCCGTTAATTTAGGTGAATAAATAATGGCAATTACGTAAGTGTTTGTATATTTCTGCACTACATACCGTTTTCATCATAGCGGTATTCAGTTTTGTAGCTTTTTTTCTAAGGAGCACAACATCCATGAGCCAACGGAATGGAATATTAATTAGTCGGCTATTATAGAAGCGAATTGGTTGCCATTTTGTAGCAACGGTGAGTTTCGCAATTGTGTGTATCCATACGGACAAAAACCTGTATGCTATTATATGGGAATGTCCTTTATTTGTGAATTAGTGTGAATGTTAATCGTTATAGACATACGGGTATACCTAATGATATTTGATGTAAACTTTTTTTAATAAATTTCAGTAGGTATATCGAAGTTATAAGAAAACAAGTTTGGCTGAAAGACTGAGGCAAGTTTAAGAACAGTCTAAACAGGTGGTGAAGGTAGGACATGAGAACAGCCCGTAGATAAGTGTTTGTCAAGTGATTAATTGATTTTAACTGAATATAAATTTATTTAAATACCGGGTGACCTAGTGACAGATAATTTAGTTTTAATACAACGTCAAACAGAAGTTTAAAATATAAACATTACAAATATCTAAAAATTAACGTTCCCCACAAACACAAACTAAATTCTCATGCTTTTACCAACTCAGTTGGCGTCTTCAGGAGAAGATTAAAACTAAATTCTAACCTACACACGACGTAACATCTGTCTTTGTTTATCAGAGCAAGCAGTGGACTAGTGAGTATCGGACTATTGTCCTTATTCATACTACTGTTACATTTAATTATTCTAAACTCAAAAGCACCTAACTGTCTAGTGTTTGTTACATTTCTAATTAATTTTCAACTATTTGTGTCTATCCTATGGTTGTTGTCAAAAGCATGTTGGGCAACACAAGATCTTTCCGTTCTGCTATATTTCAAATGAACCATGTGTTCTTTAAATCTAGTCAAAATATATATTTTTGTTTGCCCAGTATACTTTTGATCACAGTCTTTACAACTTATTTCGTATATTCCTAACTTTTTGTTATCGTCGATTTTTTCTTTGGGGTTGTCCAGTAGTTTATTATTAGAATTATAAACCAAAATTATATAAAATTAATTTGGTTTATAGGTACGTCTAAAAATAAACTACAGACGCTTTTGGGCAACCCCAAAGACAAAATCGGCAATAACGAATATACAAGTCAGGAATATACGAAATAAGTTGTAAAGACTGTCATCAAAAGTATGTTGGCAAACAAAGAGATCTATTTTGATATATTTAAAGAACACATGGCTCATTTGAAATATGGCAGAATGGAAAAAAATTTTGTGTTGCCCAACATGCTTTTGACAACAATCATAGGACAGACAAAAATAATTTAAAACTAATTAGAAATCTAACAGACTAGTAGACAGTTGGATACTTTTAAAGTTTAAAACATTAAAATAGTATGAATAAGGACAATAGTCCGATACTCACCAGTCCACTGTTTGGTCTGATAAACAAAGACAGATGTTACGGCTCAGCGAACCGTGGCGACAAATTAAGTATAAATAGTGCAAGTGTGTAGGTTAGATTTAAGTTTTAATCTTCTCCCTGAAGATACCAACTTAGTTGGTGAAACGCGCGTCGAAAAAAGTATAGTAGTTTGGTGTTTCTTGGAAACCGTCCAGTTTTTTGTTTCTACGCCGAAGGTTCCAATACCCATATATTTTATATTCAGTCCTAGAGTGCAGGCCTAACTATTCCTATGTATTTTGACATACTGACAACATGCTGTCAAAAATCTGTAAAAAAGACAAAATAAAGACTTTTTATCATTTTTAGGAAATTTGATAGCTCGTGGACAGTTGTCATTATTTCAATTCAATTTTGACATCAGATTCGGTATCAGCGACTCCGAAAACTGTGAGATAAAATTTTGTTGAAAATTGCACCCCTCAGATGGTTGGTGAAGAGTGGTTGTGGAGAATAATTGACACGTCAAAAAAATTTTATTATGAAATTTGGTTTTAACACGTCAAAATAGGTACATGACACATGAATAGTGAAGTCTGCATGCTAGGACAGAATATTTAATATCGTGGTAAGGTGGACCTGTGTAATTATGGAAATATTGAGACAAAGAAAACACTAATCAATAATTGTTTCATAAAATGTATGTTAAATCAATCCTCTCCTAAATCCACCCTTGTTAACTATTGTCTTTAAATGACAATTTCTTATATTTTTAATGTCACTTTTCTCTTGCATAATTATTGAATAAAGTTTTATAGATATATCACTACTATAGCCAGAGTACTGTTTTTTCAACCTAAAATATAATTTAACAGTTACATTTCTAATGATTATTTAGTTGAAAATCATACTGGAAGATAGGTCTACTTGTCCCAATCTCCCCCAAAGATATCACCATTACGACCGCATATGCAGCAATGAAAATATATTTTTATGGCAAATAGCATAATTATTAATTCTCTGTAAATGCATTGCTGGGATATTCAGATTCATACAGCATGACAAAGGGAACATTTTTCGAAAATAGGAGTGACAGAAAGGGGCATGTAGAGGAACCTAAAATATGGTGATTTAACGCAACTTACCTTTATACTAAGTTGCACCCCTGAGAAGTTATAGGCCTTCAAAGTGGGGTTTCAAATTTCGAAAAAAATCAATATCTCAGTTATACTTAAACTTAGAAAAACCAAATTTGGTAGACGTTGTAAGTGTACTAAGAGCATTAATCGACAATAAGTAGAGTTCAATTGAAGAGTTGATTAGGGATACTGCATCATTAAAATGTGACAGAATTTTACCTTTTTTTTTTTTTTTTCTTCGGGGATTTTTTATTATAATATAAAAAAAAAAAAAAAAAAAAAATATAAATTTTTTTTTCCCCCCCCCCCCCCCCCACCCGAAAACCCCCCTTTCTTAAATTTTACTAATCAATTATAACCAGTTGTATGTTTTTTCTTTTTACTTTCCTTATCCTAATAACAAAAAATTCCTGCAACCAACTTAGTATAAAGGTAAATTGCATTAAAATGACCATATTTTAGGTTCCTCTACATGCCACTGATCTGTGTCGGTTCTTATGCGAAACACCCTGTATATTATAACGGTTATGTCGAAGCTCAAAACGAAACGTCAAACTTTTGACAAGTGTCTGTCACAATTGTAAAATAAATTATGACTGTCATATAGTGTAACAGCTTTGACATTTAAATTAGGTTATAAATTTAATATCGAACAGAAATACTTACGTCTTTTTTGCTCAGTCGACTTTTGGATGGGTCGTTATCAATAGAAAGAAAACTTATGATATGGTAATACATTTGTCCATATTTACTACCAAGTAAATTAATGGCTATTTTCAACTAACAAAAGTAGTTAACACGTATTCCAATCGATTTTCCACCAATTATTATCATTCATGTCATTACTTTCTAACCCCATATACATTAATTTATTTTCTGTCTATTTTCATACATGTTTATTCTGATCTCGGTTCTAATCTTCAAATTCTTTGTTTTTTGAAAACCTCAATCACATTTTTGAGTTGGAAGTTAAAATTGTTCCAACTTTTTTAAATTTGCCTCTAAGCTACAAAACATTTTCACGACTGACATTTAATTACAACTGCTATTTGTATACTCCTTGAGTAATTGATGAAGCTGCTGAGGTATTTAATTAAATGCCAATTAAGTGAAAGTTTAGTATTATTGAAAACAATTTTGAAATGTAAAGTTTTAATACTGTAAAAAAGCTTTCTGTTATTTCAAGTCTGGAATTTATACCAGTAAAAAAGCTTCCATCTCGTCCACATACAGACAGATAACAACGTTTGAATTGGAAGATATAAATGAATATTCATCTATTACTTGGTGGAAAACCCCAATAAAGTTTACTCAAAGAAAAATGTATTGCAAAATATACACTTTATGTGTATAAATACGGAATGTTTTAGCAGTGTACTGTTTACTGTCTATTGTATTAAAAAACTCAGAAGCTTAAGAAAGCTAACTATTGCATCCACTTTTGCTTTATACATATGTATGAAGTTGGCATCCCATTTTTGAATTGATGTGATTTGGTTTTCCATTCTTTGGAAAGGATTACGATTTTACTATTTTCGTTTGCGACACAACCATTTTTTAAAAAAAGCTTATTCAAAAACATAGGAGAAAAATTGAGGCTGGCACTTCAATATTGGAATTTAAAAAAAATATTTTTGCCATCCTTTATGAAGGTTTGTTTGAATTACATTGTTTTTGTTTGGTAAGCCACGGGTTTCCAACAACAATGGAACAAAATTGTTGGTATCGTTTTCACAACTATGTTGTTGGTTAACTGAACAATCGCGTTGTCATTTATTGTTGGAAAACGTGGCAAACAGAAATATAATGATAACAGACTTTCCCAAACGATGACAAAAATAATTTTTCATTGGGTGTTAGCAACATTATTGTTGGAAAACGGTGGTATCGCAAATTAAACCAATGTAATTACTTTTAAAAACGAACGCAATAAGAATTTTTTGGACGCGGATTTGGAAAAAATCGAATATTGGAGTGTTAGCCACAATTTTTCTCCTATGTTTTTGACTAGACTTTTTTTTAAAATCTGTTGCGTCACAAACAAAAATAGTGTTATCGTAAACAAATCACAATCCAAATCATTTCAAATTAAAAAAAAATGGGGTGCCAGTTTCACACATTTTGCTTTAGAATGCATGTTGATGCATGCAATGAATGCAACGAAAGTTGGTCATCACACCAGTATGCCATATAAGTAACTGGAAATTATCATTGTACTACTCCAACTGGTAACTTCATTGGAAATGATTCACCATCGTGAATGACACCGAACCTGACCGAGTTCTCTGCCTTACACAAATATTTCAGTCTACCATGTGACCTGATACATATTTCGTTTTGTGGCCTTGGCATTGCGCTGGAAAATCTTTTGAATGGTCGCTACGTCAGACGTGAATATTTGGCATTCGTAAGAGACCGCGGAAAAAAATCCCATATGTAAATGGCAACGGAACGGCCTCGCCTAACTTGGGTTACACGGTTTCCCATCTCATCGGTTATAATTTGACAATTTATCATGTCGGTCTTAACGGTACCACACCACGTGTTCGAATAACTCTCCAGCTTCCACCTGCGGCTTTCTCGCCGAGTCCTGACCTACAAGGCCGTGTCCGCGTGTTCTCGACATGCCCGCTGCCTACATAGACGCGTGGGGAAGGTGGGGCACAGGGAATCTCTTCTTGTAAGGGAACACAGGCAAATTGAAAATTCAGATTTAGAAACTTGGTGGGTTTATAGAAGGATCCAATGTAAGAATAGTGGTTAAATTTTTAGCGGTCCATTCGCCCGTTTTCGGGGTGTAGAAACTTGGTGGGTTTATAGAGGGATACAATGTAAGAATAGTGGTTATTTTTTTAGCGATCCATTCGCTCGTTTTCGGGGTATGGAATACCCTGAATACAACCCCACCGTTAGCTATTTGCATTAATAACTCAGAAAGTATAGGATATCAAGTGAATGCCAAACATGTACCGTTTTCTATTCTCTAAATGGTGACATAGATATTTATATTTTGACAACAATTTTTTTGCGCAAATAGTATTACACTCTTCACGGCGGCCCACCTGTGAACACCACCATGAAGGGTATAATACTAAATATTACTTTGTTTACTAAATATTACTTTGTTTACAATACTAAATATTACATTTGGTCAGAAAGATCTAAATTACAATTCTCATACAAATACTACATACAAAAAAAGCGTAGTCAATAGTCTAACTGACCACGCAATAAAATTATCACACCCAAAACACGGACAAAAAAATTTAATAAAAAACAAAAAGGTACTTGAGTTAAACTCATACCCAAAGCACTTTTGCAACCCAATAGTTAAATGTAGAATACATGCAATTTACACTAATAATATAAAAAGCCCAAAACAAAACAATACCTAACAAACACATATCAATATCAAATATTTTCAAAAAACATAATATCACTAAAGCCCATAAACCGTTCAATACCACAAAAAAATTATTCACAAAACTAAAACCCAATATCGAAAAAAATGAAGAAACTAATACGATATATAAAATAAATTGCCAAAACTGTAACGGTGTATATATAGGTCAATCTAAACAATATCTACATAAAATAATCTATAGCCATAAGTACGATATTAGAACATTAAACCAAAATTTCACCGCCCTTACAAAACATGCCATAGACCAAAATCATATGTTTGATTTTGAAAATATACATATATTGAAAAAGTGAACAATTCAAGAAATGATTGAAATTAAAAAAGCACACAAACTCAATAAATAGCCGCACAGATATAGAGAATTTAAGTGAAACGTATTTTAACCTAATAAAATAAAGAGCTCAATTATACAAATAACAATCTATTAATTAAAAAAAAAAAAATACATCTTCCCATATACCTACATAATCACCTACTCGACTTGATACTCACCACACAACAGATTCTCACATCATAAATTACATTCTTTGTAAAATATAAACAACCAAATCAGAAACTGTAGTACCTTCAGTCCTCAGTCGAACTAAAACATCTACAATAGACACGACTCAAAGAGAAAATAGAAAATATATTGTAAGTTACTAGTATAAATTTATATAAATTTATGTTAAAACAATTTTTGTTCTTATAATTGTAGCGCTGATGATGGCTGAATAAAGCCGAAACGTTAGAAAAAAAAACAAACACTTTTTGTTGTTTTTATAAACTGACCGATAATCCCACAAGTTTATCAAGTTAATTGATCAACGGTCAAGAAATTTCAAATCTACTAAATATTATCTACATGTACTTTTGGTTTATCAAAAATTTTCAATAACAAAAAAATGGCAAACGTCCATTAGCTAGTCCACTAGCCCAACCCTGCCAATATCATACAATAAACAAAGAAATGGCATCATTATTAATGGCTTACAAAAAAATTCGATCGTTAATTACTCGAAAACTTATTAACGGATCGAACTTTTTTTGAAATTGTTTTTTTTTTTTTTTTTTTGTAAAATCATACTACAAATAGCAGTCCCTCGAAGGAATTTCATTATCATAGTCGCCCTACTTTCGAAGTAAAAAAAATAGAGAAAAAAAGCACTTTTTCAACTTCAGCAGTCATTTGCAAGTTAACAATAGCACTTGGAGACTTCTGGTTGGGCTTATAGTTTTGGAAATTCAATAGGCTACAACTTATTAAATGCATATGCTATATAAAATATACCAAGGAACGGAGACATAAGCGAAAATGTGAAAAAAGACTTTTTTTGTTTCACAAAATTGTTAATCTGAAAAATTAGCCGTCGGTTTCAGCTCTCCGGACCCCGCGCATTGTGTTCTACGCAAAAGATGTTTCAAGAACAGAACAGAACAAAAGAAGAAGAACAGTTTTTGATGATTTTAGCTCCCTGTCTACTGGACTAGATGGTACCATTGTGAATGTGTTCGGTTCAACTTTAGAGATTATTTATGAATTTTGTTTTCAAAAATTGTTCAGTTAGTCATATAGATACTCTGACGATTTCCCTTTAATATGAGTCAAAGAACTTTGTGAAGGATTTTCTTGGAAGTGAGGAGAATTAATTAAATGAAAATATAATGTGACGGTACAAACGTGTGCAAGATTTTTTTATTATTTTTTTCTTATTTCAAAGGCGGAGAAAAAAAGGCACCTGTATTTTTTCTCTATCTTTGGCACAAGGAGGGCTAACAAGTTTTTAACAAAACAAATCAATCAAGGTGTCAAATGTTTTCAAATTATGAGTAATGGATCTCGAATATCACTTATACTAAAACTGTACTTAAATAAATAATAATTTACAACACAGCAAAATATTTTTGATGACATTGCATCTCTTCAGTTTTTTGGATGGGTAAATGCAATGCCCCACTCTCTACCAACTGCAATTCCTACGAGAGTCGCGTTAACATTATTACAGAGATTTATGTAAATTATCCTGGGTTCTGGGTCACGAAACGGACTGTTTTAGCTAAAAAAATTTAGTTTTATAGAATGAGAAGTAATATGAAATATTGCCCGCGGTGTTGGACTTTGATTCGGTATAAAGTGGGATGTCTGCACTCTACATTATGGGCACAAATATTTTCACAACCGAGTGATTTTGCACGGAAAAGAAGGTCACCATATTTCTTGAAATGTATTATTCTAGAATATGCGTTTGGTAAGGAATGTCGTTAAATTTATGATGAAAATACACAAAATTTCTAGAAAAGTGTCATTTAAAAAAGGCAGCTTACATTTTTTGGCTGCTATTCATCGAATTATTCAGAGGACACTCACTATAAGTCCTTTTTTCTATTCTAATTCATTCGAGATTAGTATTCTACATACACGTGTGGAACATAAATTTGACAGCATATAAAATGCTAAGATAATACCTAAAATAATACCTTCCACAAAATATTACCAAAAGCTCACCTATCAGAAAACACACGATCGTATTCCCCTACCGTCTAGCTCCGCCTTCGACGTCTCGAAGGCAAGATTTGCTGTCGTCGGACCACCGAATATAAACAAGACTAGAAGGTCCACTCTAAGCTCCACCCACTAATGCACTCTCATTGCCCCGTCTCCTATCTCAGCTTTCTCGGCGGCCGCGCTCATTAAACATTGTAGGGGAATACATTACATATGACGTCTCCTCCGCCCATCTTCTGCTATGTCTCCCTACCAATATTCCATGCATTTGAAATGTATGTAATAGAATCTCCAATGCTTCCAAATAAAAATTGCGGAGTATATTTAACGGGCATTTAAAACTTAGCAAGTTTTGGTTTTATTATTATTTTTTTTTCCAATAAACCGGGAACGATTGTCCCCCTCCTCCTGTATCGAAACTTTTTAATGAGTGCCTGTTCAGTGTAATGAGTAAATGTTTGACTATCGCACTGATTTTTCGTACACCCCCATATTTCAACATTCTGAACAACTTTCCTTAATAACTTTTTTTTGATTAGACGCGAATTAAGCGGTGTTGCCATTTAACCGAAACAGTTTTTTCTGATTTGTGAAACACCCTGTAGAAGAATGTCGACGTCGTTTCGACTGGTCGATGGCGGTTTGTGAAGCGAATATTTTTTGTAGGAAACTTTTTTTGGAAATACTAATAGTTTCAATTCTGCGGGACTGTTTCCAACTTTTTGGGACACACTGTATATATTTGAAAATATGACGTTATTAACCAGTTTTAACAATAAATTTGGATATAGTCACCCTAATAATAATACTTCCAAGTATTAGTCCGCGAGCTATGAGCTCCGGAAAATTATAAGGTGCCTTAAATTTGTCGCATTTTTTTTATTTCCTTTAAATCAACCTTTAAATGTACGGAACTGAGACGCCAACCAGTCCGTTCCAAAAAATGCTTATAAATACTGCGGACACTGACAGTTTATATCGAAGACAATACGGAACAAAAAAGTTAAATAAAATATAGAATTCGTTACGTAACGTTATGCTAAAGTAAGCAGGCATTACAATAATTCTGATCGAATTCGTTTCTTATAAGATGGAGCAAAAGTAAGCTGTACAATTTTATTCTATTAGATGTTTCAGTTTCGTTTCGTTACTAAAAGTAGAATCGTATTAGAACGGGAAAGAAAAGAGAAAATTTCGATCCGTGACATTAGTTAGAAAGAAACATCAGACGGATACATCTGTTATTGTGCATTGCATAACAAATTAATTAAAAAATCTGCGTTGTGCACTATGAATAGGGTAAAAGCCGGATAGTTCCCCCACTTTTAAAAAAAGCTCTATTATTAAACAATATGTACTTACTAAGAATAATGCAACATTTATATCTAAACATAGGTCTTTGATCTTTTATATTAGCCTATTTTTGTAAACATAATTAATATTGGTTTTGAGTAAATCCTGTTTTATTTGACCTCTCAAAAAAGGGATAGTTGCTTACTGTAGCGGATAGTAGCTTAACGTTAAAAATGCTTCGGGGGATACTTGCCTCGTGCCTCACTATGATTTTTTTAGATAGAAACAAATTTATATCAATTTAAGTAATCAGTCTTTATTATTTACTGAGATATTTTATTAAGTACTAATCAAAATATTAATCAACATTATGAAATAATTTTAAGTTTTAACGTTTTAAACTATAAAAATACAAAAAAAATAGCCTCCAAAATTTAAGTTAGGTAAGTTATTAGTAAAATATCACAATTTATCTTAAAGAAGAATGAAACTTACATAATTTTTATATGTACATACAGGGTGTTCCACCTAAGGCGGATTCATCCATAACTCTGTTATTAGAAATTTAACAAAAAAAGTGCTTTGGGTGGTAGTTGTCTGGAATAATTGTGCATATGAGGAAAATATTTTCAATTATATAGGGTGCTCCGTTTATTCTGCACGCCACCTAACTTTGTTATTTTAAATGGAACACCCTGTATATTTTTACATTTTTTGATTCCCCGTTTAATTCTAAGTCGACTTTGTTAAGGGTTTCCTATACCTATATCTTATAGTTTTTGAGATATTCAACTGTCTTTGAAAAAAAATGACGATTTCAGCTCTTTGAATGAGGCCCAATAGCATTTAAACCATAAAAGATAGAAACCTGCGGTTTGGACGATTAGATTTAGTACAAATTACCTTATCTTTTTCACTATGGGCAAAATGGATACGTTATTCAGAGCCGGAAATATCGGACCCTACATTTGACAATTTTAAAACGTGAATACTATTTTTTTTTAAATGGCATGACCCATAGACGTGACGCTGTAGACATCCGATTTTTGCAAACTTTTGAAAGAATCGAATATTCTTGGAAAACTGTTGGAGATAAGTATTGATAACCCGATATCAGTAGAAAGGGCATTTAATTTCGCATCCAACGGCACTATTTAATATGGGTCATGCTATTTGAAAAAAAAAAAATAGTATTCCCGTTTTAAAATTGTCAAATGTAGGGTCCGATATTTCCGGCTCTGAATAACGTATCCATTTTGCACATAGTGAAAAAGATAAGTTAATTTGTGCTAAATATAATCGTTCAAACCGCAGGTTTCTATCTTTTATGGTTTAAATGCTATTGGGCCTCATTCAAAGCGCTGAAATCGTATTTTTTTTTTTAAGTAAGATTAAGATTTTTAATTAAGAAATCGTAAGACAGTTGAATATCTCAAAAACTATAAGATATAGGTATAGGAAACCCTTAACAAAGTCGACCTAGAATTAAACGGGGAATCAAAAAATGTAAAAATATACAGGGTGTTCCATTTAAAATAACAAAGTTAGGTGGCGTGCAGAATAAACGGAGCACCCTATATAATTGAAAATATTTTCCTCATATGCACAATTATTCCAGACAACTACCACCCAAAGCACTTTTTTGTTAAATTTCTAATAACAGAGTTATGGATGAATCCGCCTTAGGTGAAACACCCTATATATAGAGTAAAATGATTGTGTCGGTGACAATTGATTTTTAAGAGGAACATCCTGCCATACTTGCCTTTACCAAAGCCAAAAACTTCTGCCTTTTAAGACAGAAATAAAAGGTATAGCTTAACAATACTAAACATCACGACGCGATGCCTAGTTTTTTTTTAGCAATATGCTTTCTTTATAATTGGTAGAAGTTTTCGATTTTTATGCATCTATTTGTATAACACTATTTTATTTTCAGTATTTCAAAACTTATATCCGATTCCCAAAATCTTATTTGGTCTACTAAAACATCCGCATAAAAACACATATTATCGACCTACTATATAGAAAACATTTGTCACAAGTTTACACGTGTAACATAAATTATTAAGTAATAATATAGATTACGACGTAGCTATACGTTGTACACATCGTCAAATCAGAAACTAAACGAGTATTAAAAAAAAAAACAAAAAAAACTAGTACTTACTGATTATTTATAAGTTATATATGTTAAACTTATATACCTTAAAAAAAAGTTAAGTTTAATAATTGTTTTTAACTTTGAAGAATTAAACTCAATTAAAATGATCTAGGTATTTTTATATATTTTATTAGCACACAAAGAAAATATTCTTTAAATATTTAATAAATATTCTTATGTGAAAAGTGGTTCTTTATTGTAAATGTTTGTCAAATTAAACAAATATTTTTTTCCAAATTTTTATGAGTCTGTGCATTACAAAATGAGAGGGCTACAGTTTCAAATAAGTTTCACTTTCGATTTACATTTTTGTAGACTGAAAAGAGCAAATCTTAATGCTGTATGACGTTTTATATCCTGTAGTGTTTCAATTTATAGGATACATTCATACTTAATTAATGTATTCCTAAGTAATGTATTGTAATATTTAATTAATGTATTCTACATTTACCTCCTGATTGTATATAGGACTGATAAGTAAGAAAATGTTTTCAAATTTCGCGCTAGAAATTGTATCATTCTGGTATACAGTTGTCGTTTCCGAAGCTTTTTTTTTGTTGTATAAATAAACAAGCCTGAATTAAATATCGTGTGTTATGATCCGCCATATTTATTGTTTTTTATATTGCAAACTGTATTTACTAAATAATATTAACATTCCTCGTTACACAACAATATGATACATGTCCTTGAAATTTATGTTTGAAGTCACACGCTACAATTAATAACAATACGCTGAGCACATTATATGTGTATTTGAAGTATTTTAGTTAGAATTATGTACGGTAGTTTTTAATTCAAAAACTAAAAAAAAAAAACGTCGTGATAGAGATTTATACAGAAAAACCAGTATTAAACATGAATCGAGTCTATACAGGGAAATAATAGTTCAACAAACGTCACTGAATTAAAATGAGATTCTGAAAGACAGAATTTACTCCTTTTAGATTTCTAATAAAGCATTTAGTAGTAGAGTGGGGGTATTTTTAATTATTGTGAGATATGTTCTTTTATTAATATTGAAATATTAAGGTTTCCGTGTCTGAAAAAAGAGAATGCAAAACTCCATTGGCTGTCTTTCCATGTATTATTGCTACTGTGTCAGATTGGCTCAAAATCACTATACTGTACTCGTATGTATGTAGGATAACTCTCAATTTCTAAATATGTGTTTGTCTCTCAGATACGAAGTACGATGAATATGAGTGAATAATTTTATTTTGTAGTCTTGATTTAAACATTTTAGCCATTGCTTGTATATTTTTGAAGTACTTCCTACCATTTGTAAAACCACTTAGAACCTTCAGTCAGTGTTGGGTCTAAAATATACAATCAATTTTTCTATACATCAAAAGCAGAAACAGCTTTCAAAAATTTCAAAGAGTTGTGATTATCGCCATCCACATGGCATATCCACAGTTTTTGTTTTGGTATTAAAAGGTAAATTTTAACATCTCCCTCTTCAATATGGGTTTTGTTCATTGTTTCATCCCCAGTTAAACTGTCTTGTCCCTAAGTCTGATCCTAATGCCCTTATTAATTTAGATGAAACGGTGTGTCATGAAAATTTTGGTTGTCCATATACGAGGTATTGATTCTGCGGAGACGGGACTTGGAAGGGCGGTAGGTTAATATGTAATGCACCTTCAGTACAAGTTTGAACTTGTGAGAGTCATTTGTTTGTTCTTTGTGACTGTTTTCGTAAACCGTTTTTTTTTCTGGTGCGTTTTAAAAATGAGTGACATTAATTTTGGGCAACGGTGTACTATCAGGTTTTGCTTCAGACTTGGACACAGCGCAACGGATGCTTTTGCAAAACTTCAACCCGTCTATGGAGACAGTGTTTTTCCAGGTTTTTCGATGGTTTAATGACATTCTCAGAAGGAAGAGAGCCGATTGAAGATGAACCACGCAACGGAAGGCCTTCATCTTCAAGAACCGATGAAACTGTCAATAGAATACGGGATCTTGTGGATTCAGATCGTCGGTTGACGACAAGAATGATCCGGGAGGAGTTAAATTTGAATCACACCACTGTTCATCAGATTTTGACTAATGAACTGGGGATGAGAAAAATCTGCGCAAAAATGGATCCAAAAAACTTTTAGCATGAACAAAAGGACATCAGGAGAGAAAGGTGTCTTGACTCTTTGGAATCGATTGAAAGTGATCCCCATTTTATGAAATGTGTTATTACTGGTGATGAGACTTGGGTGTTTGAGTACGACCCGGAAACCCAGCTCCAAAACGTGGAATGGCACACTTTAAGCTCTCCAAGATCCAAAAAAAGCAAGAATGAGCAAGTAGAACATCAAATGCATGTGAGACCAAACATCAAGAACAACTGGATGTTGCATCACTACAATGCACCTTGTCACACAGCTATTTCAGTAAACGAGTTTTAGTGAGTAAAAACATTCCTGTGGCTCCTCAGCCTACTTATTCGCCTAATTTGAGTCCTTGTGACTGTTTTCTCTTTCCGAGATTAAAAAATCACCACAAGGGACGTCATTTTGGGACCATAGACAATATTCAAATGGCTGTAACCGACCAGCTGAAGGCTATTTCAGTATATGAGTTCCAGCACTGCTACGAGGAATAGAAGAACCGTGTGCAGCGCTGTGTGGCTTCCCAAAGAAGTTATTTTGAAGGAGACAATACTGAATTGTAAGTCTATTTGAACAAAAATAGTAAATTAAAAAAATCAGTCATGTGTGTGACATCAATGAGTAAGTGTCATTAGTGACAGCTGACAGATATTAAGTTTTATAGTTTACATATTGCGTCTATTTAGTTTATACACTACCTGTTAGCAAATAATTGTATGGAATGACAGATTAACATAATAGAAGTCAGATTCTAGAACAAGTAAAAACTATAATAAATAGTGGTGTTGTTGCTAAGATAAAGTTAGTTGTAATTTAAATGTAACAGTGTTGAGATCGCAGAGTTGTAAAGTGGTAATAAAAGTATTTAGAAGTTGAATAAGTGAATTATTCAAAGCGAAATATTTTTTTTAGTTCATCGTGTTCAATAACTTGAGAGAATGTTGAAAAAAATGAAAGAAAATGAAAATTTCTTACTTGGTACACGAACCATACACTATGTCTACGCGGATTTCCTATTTATTTACAACAGAACGCGACAGCGACCAATATTTGATTGAGGATGAATAAACTGACGCCGTATAAATAAAACTACAGCGGCATTGGTCCGTTTTAGCCAAACAGTACGTCCTCACCCGTCGCCCACCCATGAACAACGTTTTGCAACGTGGACAAAATGCACGTGTCTAGTAATTAAATTAAAGGACAATGTTAAAAATAGGCGTTTTTCTGCCCCACCTGGGAACGACCGAAACCCACCGAAAACTATCATTTGTAGTTAGAAGAAGTCAAATATACTCATTGGCAATCCGAATGTGCGGGGAAAACTAGTACGTCATCCCTAGAGTATATGTATTAACTTACTTCAGGTAATAAGGTTTTAGTTAATCAGCACAGTAACGATGATAGTTCAAAAACGAATAATCAATAATTCTAGGATAATTAATAATAACTAAAGTCAATAAGTACAGAAAGTATCCGGCATACAAGAACTACCCCAATTACAGGGGTTGAATGTACGTGAAATACATACTTCACCTGAACCTTTCCGCACCTCTCTACTATTCTCAACGTAAATATCTCACAGGCCTATTACGACGTTTTTATAATTATTTCTAACGATGATTACATATCATTCAAGGATCATTCAGCTACATTATGTGTTCCCGAAATCTACACGTGAAGTGAAAGCTACACGTTGAGAATAGTAGAGAGGTGCGGGAAGGTTCAGGTGAAGTATGTATTTCACGTACATTCAACCCCTGTAATTGGGGTAGTTCTTGTGTGCCGGATACTTTCTGTACTCATTGACTTTAGTTATTATTAATTATCCTAGAATTATTAAATATTCGTTTTTGAACTATCATCGTTACTGTGCTGATTAATTAAAAAACCTTATTACCTGAAGTAAGGTAATACATATACTCTAGGGATGACGTACTAGTTTTCCCCTGCACATTCCGGGTTGCCAATGAGTATATTTGACTTCTTCTAACTACAAATGATAGTTTTCGGTGGGTTTCGGTCGTTCCCAGGTGGGACAGAAAAACGCCTATTTTTAACATTGTCCTTTGTTAATTGAATACAATTCGTGATTTAGGATTTGTCTGAAATTTGCTGTCTTTACTTTTGAGAATTCCTATACAATGCATTATATGGAAGATCTGCAATGCGAATCAAGTGTACCGTATAGCTATGTCTACTGCTTTTGTAGTCTAATTCGATAAACATTAAAGTAATTTTTAATTTACCTCGTTAAATATTTACCTATTGTAGTAGACCTTTCATGTGTACTTTGCGATAACAATGTCGCGGACGTAAGTTCTTAAAAAATACCTGTGTGTGGAAAAATTCTCTCCTATCATTTTATCTTGTAACTGGTTTAGTTTTAATTTAGATAACTTTAAGTAAGTCATTCGTGCAGTTAAAAAAAGTTATGGTAAGTAAAGTAAAAAAAGTGATGGTGGAATGTGAGAGAAGGTGGTTAAATTATTATCTAATTCAGGTCTACCTACGGTCATATCTATTTTTATATTATTTGATTCTAGGAAATTTATAACTCCTGTTTACAGTAGATTGACGATAAGTGACAAAAGTTGTATTTGTTTTAACTGTCAAGTCAAAGAGTTATTATAGATTTTACCAGGGTGCAGTTTTTTAATACAGAAATATATGTAGGTATATACAACTCTTACAATATAGAGATACCTAGTTAGTGTTTTATTACAATTTGGAGTTACCTAGCTATTTACGTAATACTGAAATTTATAGCAGTGCTTCTGAAATTTTGGTGAGAATTTAAAATGAAGACTATCTAAAAAAATCGTGCAATTGATAATTATATTTCCGTAAGTCTTATATTTCAAGGGACTGTTACAAATATGTTATTATCAAGGCCCGTGAAAGTATGCTGTCACGCAGAGCAGTGCCTATACAAATCTATGATAATTAAAATATAAACCGTATCTTTAAGCACATATTTCTTGCCCCTATATACCCACGCCACTGTCCGTTCGTATGCTGTTATACCAAATGAAGTCTTCGCGGGAACCTGGGACACCGTAATACACTTTCTCCATAAGACGGCAATCTATTCCGATAGCGTTCTACGTGCCGGCGGTGTATACTGCTCGACCGTCGCATTGAAACAATATTGTCGGGAGTTAATCACTCGCGAATTCGTATACAAGAATTTTACAATAGATGGATTACATATTTTATTGCAATCGTCGATATTTATTTCCTGATTGCTGAGAGTGTAAAAGACATTTAGATCCGAATATCCATAAAAAAAATATACCTGGTATGGTTAGAAAAGAGGAATTTTGGTTTATTTTTATAAGCGCATGTAGCCTTGAGTGGAACGTGGTCGACAATATTTACTTTAGACGTTTATTTGCCAAATATGTATCCGACTTTTCATTGCCTAGCAGCTATAACATTGCATAAAACATATTTACAGAAAACATATCAACGTGTCATGTCAAATAAACAGTTACTAATAGAAGACAACGTCAAAATTCGTGAAAATAATGTGCGTGTTCGGTCGTCCTCTGTCCATGGAACATTTTGAATTTGCACTTTGACCCCGGTAGATGTGGTACGTTCATGTTCCCTTTACCCATATTGATGGGCCAAATCGCTGTTTAACGAAAATAAACAGAAATACTACCGGTCGTGGAAACGTAGCGCAAAAGGCAGTCGGTATTTCCTAATGACACAAGTGTACAGCAATTTATTAACACTTTTTACTCCTGTCTCTTCTTCTTCTCTATGCCATCTTCCGTCAATAACAGACGGATTACTAGTACAGCTCGTTTTACAGCATACGTTCGGAATCCTAGTTGTTATATTTAAACTTAGTTTTGTCTGCTCGGTTGTCTTTTGACTAATAGTTGTATCTGAAGATTATGAAATGGTTGCTTCTTTTCCTAATTTAGAAGTTTTGGTATAGCTGCAATCAGCTTTACAACCAGTAAATATATGTGGCTATTCGCTCACATAGTGAACGTTATACGAATGACTCAGAATACTACTTCGCTGAAACGTACGCTTCCGCTCGAAATTTTGTGGACAGTCCTATTTCTTAATGATACCTTAATATTAATATTAAGGTACTGTCTTCAGCATGTGAAGATTTCCATTTATAATAACGTAAACAGAGTTTTTTTACATCTATATAACTCAGCAAATTGTCGCTTAAATTTCTACATTTTTCCTGTGCTTCAGCCATTTATGAAATAACAACGGAAATATCCAAAAATTCCTGAAAAATGAGTTTAGTTACTCTACTTAACACCGTGTAAGTTTCAGTCTACGTCTCAATGGACATTTTTTAGACGACCATAATTTGCTGGAAATTATAAAATGCCGCCGTGTTTTTTAAAAAAAAAACCTCTGGTTTACTGTAGCATTTTAAATAGCTGCAATCAGCTACTTATAAATCATTAAATATATTTTAAGGGTTATTCTTTAGGTATTTCCAACAATAGTTCGAGACGTGAGTACGAAAATAGCCGCCAATATAAGCCCCTAATGTACATACAAGGTGTGACCAAGAAAGTAGGATAAATGGTCACAGAACTCTGACAGTGTCAAATTTTTAACATACATATTTCATCCACCTTCAAAGTAGTCTCACTCTGACACAATGAACTTACAGTATGACAACTGTTGGAAACTTCTGGAGATCCCCATTTCGAATTGCGGTTAGCTTCTCCTTTACAGTAGGTAGCTTAGATGTGTGAAATGCTGGAAGATCAGGAGAATACAGACGGTGGTACAACAGTCTGCAATATCATTTTATTACCTGCAATAACATGATACTTAACTAGGAACTGCTTCGTAAGCACAATAACATGAGGGCACACGTTGTCGTACAACAGAAACTTAGATGCGGATACGTACTACCTGAATGTACTGTACACCTGCCAATAAATCTCCGCTCCCTCGAAGGTGTTAACTGAGATACGACAGAAGGTCTTACGCATGTCGCTTGTACTGAAAGGCGACAGATGTTCTAACAATTCACATATCCAAGTTGCTGTGCCGAAGGAGCTAAACACAAGGTAGACAGAGAACCAATGGAATATATATGTTCAAATATTCACATTGTCAGAGTTCTGTGACCACCATTCTTTCTTATCACACCTTGTATATGAATTAAAATGTTGAATATAAAAGATTTTATATTTGTAGTGTTAAGAGATTGGTTAAGCGATTTGGTGTTTGAGAATAAAAAGGATATGATTGTTTATCTCATACCAAAGAGCATCAAATGCACTCCGAAGCAATGAATATAGGTTTAGTTAGATCTACGCATTCGAAGTCAGTGAGGCATATGAGTGCTGCTTGCGCATACAGAACAGTTCCAAGCGGTCTTTTTGTAATTTTGTAATCCTAAAGGTGCGTATTCATTTGCAACAGAATGCTCCGAACGAACCAAACGCGCCGCGCGCGCTGTAACAAATTTGTCTAGTCAGTACGTTGCGCCAAACAGAACAGAATGCGCCGAACATTTTCCGAGGTTCGTCGGTAAACGCGATTTGCGCAAAGGGAATTATTCGTTCGCTGGTGCTCAGTGGATACGGACGTTTGGTGCGTTTGCTGTGTTCGCTGTGTTTGCTGTGTTTGTCGCGTTCCGTTCTTGGCGGACCAGTAATTTATCGAAGGAAATGGACTGGAGCAGGGAAAAATGCCTTGAGCTGATTGATCAGTTTGAAAGGCAACCTGTATTATGGGATCCTATAAACGGCTTGTATTTTAATAAAATTATAAAGCATGATGCGTGGGCGGTAATTGCCAAAAATATGGGATGCGCCCCAAATGATGTCAAAAAAAAATGGAAAGTCTTGGCTATTCTAGGACCTACTAGACATATTAGATTATCAAAGTCTTCTGCAGCCATCCTCGTAAAATTTTTCAAATACATATAATCCAGGTCACTGAGTAAGGCCATATTTTTACGTCGCAAAAAAAAGGCGTATTGCCCACATTTTTATTTCTTTTCTCTTCTTTTTAACGCTTGTTAACGCATTTATAATTAAAAAAGCACCAGCGGCTACAATCACATCATCAGCATCCATGTCGACGAACACACAAACAACACTGATTACTGGTGGGAACGCAGCGAACACCACAAACACTCCAAACAGCCCGAATTGTCCGCGCAAATGTTTGTTACAGCGCGCGCGGCACGTTTGGTTCGTTCGGAGCATTCTGTTGCAAATCAATACGCACCTTAAGGGGATTACAGCGATTGTGTCTCAAAGGGTCACCTATTTGGATGATAACGCGTTTAAATCTGCGTTCTATTCGAATCACATTGGAAAATAAAGCATGAATTGTGAATGAACACACTCGTACAACAACTTGCCAACACTATGACCACTAAGTCACTAAACTGTACTTGTTTGTAAGGTTAATCTGTATGAAACCTCTCAAACGTAAAAGGATGGCCTCGATACAACGAAACCAATACATTGCGTATTTGTGGTTTGATACGAAACTGTTGATTCATTCTAGAGTATATGGTATGCCCTTTATATAGAGAAATATGGTATGCCCTTTTTTATGGAAATGCATAGGCATATAGTTTAGTAGTTTAGTGGAAACTTAGACACTTTTATATGGAAACTGTGTTAATACATCTATTGTTGAATATTTAAAAACTGTACAGACTGAGCCTGGCAGTTAGTGGATGCTCAGTTCTTGGATGCTTATCCTATATTTTTCACTACCAGTTTAACACTAGGTAAGATAACACACATTTGAGTTCTTTGAGCGATGTTGACAGTTGGCTTAACTATAATTTTGAATGATACACCTTTATAAAAACGTATTAAATTATGATTCATCAGTTAATGTAAGCAAATTTAATTTTCAATCTGTATTGCGTAATATAATTGACGTGCATTTTACAACAATACGTACAACTTTACTAAAACAATGACACAATTTTTCACAATTTTAAAATAAAATAACTGATAGGAATGTCATGTTACAGGGTTTGTCCGGAAAGTAATGTCAGTGAATTTTTTTTCCCGAGACTGTACGCGCCAGCCCGCGCTTTACGTGCTGGGATTGTGGTGGGGGGATCTGGCAACAAGATCCAACAAGCGTCAGTTGGCTACCGGTCGTTGTAGCGGTCGCATCACTCGTTCTTTGAGAGTTGTTACAGTGGCCCCGTGCAAGAAAAATGCAACGTTCGCTTGAGCAACGGAAGGCGATCAACTTTTGTCTGAAATTGGAGAAGAGTGCTGCGAAAACAATTCCAATGTTGAAGAAGGCTTTCGGCGTCGATTGTCTTTCGGACAGGCAAATTTTCCGGTGGCACAAGGCCTTCGCAGAAGGTCGGGAAGATGTCAACGACGAGAACCGCGCTGGACGGCCATCAACCTCCAGTTCCGACGACAATGTGAAACGTGTGCGTGACTTGTTGAACACTGACCGTCGTCTAAGTGTCCGTTTAATTTCCGAAACATTAGACATTACGAAAACCATTGTTCACAAAATTGTGTCGGAGTCTTTAGGAATGAGGAAGGTGTGCGCGAAGCTCGTGCCAAAAGTGCTAACGGACGATCAAAAAGCGAGGCGCGTCGAAACCTGCCAAGAACTTTTGGACACCTGCAAAGACAACCCCGCTTTACTGGGGACGAAAGTTGGGTCTTTGAATACGATCCGGAGACGAAGAGGCAAAGTGCGGAATGGCACACGTCGAACTCCCCTCGCCCCAAGAAGGCCAGGATGTCCAGGTCAAAGATCAAGACAATGCTGATTGTCTTTTTTGATTGCCGGGGATTGGTCCATCATGAGTTCGTTCCGTAGGGGACAACCGTAACCTGAAAGTTTTACGTCGAGGTGCTGAAGCGGCTGAAACGCAGGGTGAATGGCGTCCGCCCAGACATCTCAAAATCCTGGAAGCTTCACCACGACAATGCGCCTTCGCACACCTGCTTCCTCGTGGCCGATTACCTCGTCAAGGCAGGCATCACCGTTGATCCCCAGCCTCCCTACAGCCCCGATGTGGCCCCCCCAGACTTTTTCATGTTTCCGCGCCTCAAAACCCCAATGAAAGGACTGCATTTTGGGTCTGTGAAAAACATTCAGAAGGCTTGCACCGACGCTTTAAAGGCAATTCCGGAAAACGACTACCGTGCGGCTTTTGATGCGTGGAAGACCCGCTGGAACCGATGTGTGGACGCAGGAGGAATGTATTTTGAAAGTTTCTAAAGATTTGTACACATAGAACCAATAAAAACCATTTTTCAAAGCTCACTGACATTACTTTCCGGACAAACCCTGTATATTGTTGTTACAGCAGCCCTTGCTACGTTAAAAATTGTTTTAATCTGCGATAAGGTCGTAATATATTTTTGTAAAACATGAGATGTTAATTTCAAACGAGATACAGCCAGCTGCTACTACCTCGCTTGCGATTGGTTCTACCCTTCGGTCTCATATTTGGTTCGCGTGTATCTAAGAGAGAAGTTAATTTATTAATACCCATTCATTAATATTTCTAGCGTCCTGTTTATACTGATTCGTACTCTATAAATTACTATGATTTGTTTAAGTTGAAGGTTCAGTTTTAAAGTAATCTCTATGTATAATTGTAATTATTTGCTTTTTCTGAAAACATTTTTATTAGAAGAGATATTGCAATTATTATTTAGAATGATATTCGTTACAACATTCTTCGTACGGGTTCTAGCAGTCTAGTACGGGTTCTAACAGTTCTAGGACACGATGTCAGTTACTTCTCCAACCAAACGTATCTAATTTGTAGTGTAATAACTTTATGACACAAAAAAAGCTGTAATTATTTTAAGAAAATATTAATCTAACTATCTGAAGCAGAGTCAAGGTTACGCGTAATTTGCCGATAGGGAAATATATTAATAACAAATCCGAAAAAAAATTCTTTGTTAGTGGGTATATTATACATTTATGGATGAGAATTTATGTAAGAGTTTTTTTTTGTGTTATATTATTCAGATACACATAGTACGATATATTATAATACTTGGAGCTTTATCAATGTTGGTCTTTCAGTTTTGTTTTTTAGACTTTGCGGTTATTTATTTATTGCTGTTGAAAAGCAAAATTGTTTTTGTACAATGTGTATACTGTTAGGTTCGAGAATAGGTCTGATCACCGAGTCTAATTCTTATGTAACTATATCAAATCCGTAACTCGATATGTCAGTTTTTAGCACTTACTATTTTTAGACAAAAAATGTCTTAGTTGTAGACATATTAGAAGTAATATACGTGTGACTTCCTTGTTTGCATGTGGTTATTTACAACTTATTAATTCGTCCTCGGTAAAAAATAAACAATACCTAAACGCATAAATACGTGTTTTAAGTAAGAACAAACGTTATTTTGTAGTAGTATGATTTTCTGTATTAAAATGTACAGTCCACATTATAAATTTTAGTGCACCATAATTTTTTAATTGCGTATTAATTTTGTGGAGTGGAAGTGGTTTCAAATGTTTTGTCATTACTGTATTTTATTTATTAGAAGAAGTATTGTTCTAAAACGTAAAATTTTGAGATTCTAATTAACCGAAAAGAAAATATGCCCCTCTGTTTGTTAATTCTTTTGTGTACACGATGGTTAAAAAATGCTATTTTATAAACTAAAAACAAGGTTTAAAATAAAAGTATTTTGAACTTCTGAAATGATATATATTTGATCCATATATTTTTTCTCACATGTTAAACACTGTAATTAGAATTAAATATATAGTTGGAAGTACATTATAGTGCACAATATTATGTACATTGCATAATGCGAAAGAATGTTATTTTTATAGATAACGTAATATTTTAATCTGGTTCCATCAAAATTATTACGCATATTGTATATTAAGATTCTTAGTAATAGTATAAGGAGGAAAAAATAATTTAAACTTTTATTTCGCATGTTTATTGAACTTTTACCAAGTAAAGTAAATTAACGTAAAGTAAATGACCTTAAAATTTGGTTTATTAATTTTTTATTTATGTTTTTTTAAATAGTTTCAGCTTAATTGTACTTTGTATTAAATATATGAAATTATTTATTTATTTTTTAAATTCTGAGAACTTTTCTGAATCAATGGAATACGGTCTTCCAAATATGTATAATATTTAAATATAGATAGGGTGAAGTGGGGCAACTGCGTATCCGGGGCAAGTGCGTTCGCTTGATGACGTTCGCTGATAAAAGTCTCTAAAAACTATTAACTTGTTTAAAAATGATTTTAAAACTCCCGCCAATATTCGATGCAAACCGCGCAATGTTATGTTGGCACCAATGAAGAAATATTGTAAAAGAAATTTACCCTCGCGGGTAGAAAATTGCGTTTATTTAAGGCACTTGCCTCATAGTTTACATTAAGGATAAAATATAGAAATAAACACAGATAACGCACTTGCCCCAGGGCTTGGGGCAAGTGCGTTTCATGTGCCCTGTAAGGCATGGACGATGTGCCTCCTTACCCTGAAGCACGAATTATTTTCTTTCTTTCAATAAATTAACCTTAATAATAATAATAATCGGATCATGTGAATGACATTCGCGCAGTTATGAACTAAAAGTCAACTATACGAAAACGGGGTCGCACTTGCCCCACTTTACCCTATAATTCTCTGAAAACTAATGGACCAAATTTGATATGACTAAAGACCCATATGACTAACAATACATGAAACTAGAAATAAATTATTAGAAAATATTGGTGTAGAATCCACTTTTTATAAATACCAGCACCACTCTTTCATTTGTGGGAGCATCACACTCATTGTACTCCCGCAGGCTGTTCATTCCGTTAGTCCTATTTCCTTAGGAATTTAAGGACAGTTACCAATGGAGCATCTGCTCTAAATGTTGTCCACCAACTTGTTGGTACCCTCCCAACCGATTACATAATCCATGTCTAACATTGTTTAA